>OZ020315.1:32564159-32576659 GCA_963971305.1 Arcuatula senhousia
TTTTGAATGTATCGTTTGCGCTCTATTCAGGAGAAACAGGGGTGAAAGAATTCCTTACAAATTTATAAAACACAAATTAACCCTCAATGTCCAATATGGGGATGTAGCTCAGTGGTAGAGCGCTCGCTTCGCATGCGAGATGCCCCGGGTTCGATCCCCGGCATCTCCAGATTTTTTATGATTATCTTTTGCGATATAGGTAGAACATATTTATTTCAAAGTCATTGTACTCGATTATGAACTAGAATGCATCTCTACTTTTGTTCACATGATTGCTTTTTGTAAAACATCTTGGTTTCGTTGTCTAGTTTTTCCACATGCACTTTCACGCCCACTGGCGTTTTCAAATAAATTGTTATTCCCTTTTTATTGATAGCAAAAACTAATTGCTCCGGGTGAGGATCGAACTCACAACCTCCGCATTCCTTATTCCGTGCATAGCACAGAGAAGGTACTGTCTATAAGTACGGCGCGCTAACCGATTGTGCCACCGGAGCAATGTTACAAATTGGCTCATTTTTACAACATTTAAAATACCTCACAAAATATCATGAAAATTTTATTTGTCTAAATTAAAATGTATAATTCATAATAATGCCTAGCATTCCATTTATCATTTCATCCTGGAATAGCTTAACTTAACTTAATATACAACAGACATAACATAAACCATGGTAAAGAAATGTTGTACATATTCAGAAACTGCATATATAGTTTAATTAAAACGACTTACGTTTGACAAACTCATCTGCAACACGTCATCTGTCATTTCGAGCGAACCGTGCCGAATAATCCAATCTTCTCGATCGATATACTAAGAACTGTAACCCCTTTACTTGATATATGCTAAATTACCCGTTTACGTTCAAGTCCCAGGTAGTCTAGTGGTTAGGATTCCGCGCTCTCACCGCGGCGGCCGGGGTTCGATTCCCCGTCTGGGAAGTATTTTTATTATGCTTCCTTGCAGTTAAATTGCGTGTATTGGCGGTGCCATCAAGTTCGTATTTTTGCTAAAATTAATAATCAAAACCAGTTAGATATGGGTGGGAAGTTGAACGCTGCCTGAACAAATTTTATCATTAGATTGGTTGAAAATGAAATATCAGTATAGACTAGGAAATATAGAACTATTTCAAATGGAAAGGGGATGTAGCTCAGTGGTAGAGCGCTCGCTTTGCATGTGAGAGGCCCCGGGTTCGATCCCCGGCATCTCCACTTCTATATTTTTTTCCTTTGTTTTTTGTCATTTTCGATGAACGAGATTATTTACAGCAAAATATCTGAGGGTTTTGAATGTATCGTTTGCGCTCTATTCAGGAGAAACAGGGGTGAAAGAATTCCTTACAAATTTATAAAACACAAATTAACCCTCAATGTCCAATATGGGGATGTAGCTCAGTGGTAGAGCGCTCGCTTCGCATGCGAGATGCCCCGGGTTCGATCCCCGGCATCTCCAGATTTTTTATGATTATCTTTTGCGATATAGGTAGAACATATTTATTTCAAAGTCATTGTACTCGATTATGAACTAGAATGCATCTCTACTTTTGTTCACATGATTGCTTTTTGTAAAACATCTTGGTTTCGTTGTCTAGTTTTTCCACATGCACTTTCACGCCCACTGGCGTTTTCAAATAAATTGTTATTCCCTTTTTATTGATAGCAAAAACTAATTGCTCCGGGTGAGGATCGAACTCACAACCTCCGCATTCCTTATTCCGTGCATAGCACAGAGAAGGTACTGTCTATAAGTACGGCGCGCTAACCGATTGTGCCACCGGAGCAATGTTACAAATTGGCTCATTTTTACAACATTTAAAATACCTCACAAAATATCATGAAAATTTTATTTGTCTAAATTAAAATGTATAATTCATAATAATGCCTAGCATTCCATTTATCATTTCATCCTGGAATAGCTTAACTTAACTTAATATACAACAGACATAACATAAACCATGGTAAAGAAATGTTGTACATATTCAGAAACTGCATATATAGTTTAATTAAAACGACTTACGTTTGACAAACTCATCTGCAACACGTCATCTGTCATTTCGAGCGAACCGTGCCGAATAATCCAATCTTCTCGATCGATATACTAAGAACTGTAACCCCTTTACTTGATATATGCTAAATTGCCCGTTTACGTTCAAGTCCCAGGTAGTCTAGTGGTTAGGATTCCGCGCTCTCACCGCGGCGGCCGGGGTTCGATTCCCCGTCTGGGAAGTATTTTTATTATGCTTCCTTGCAGTTAAATTGCGTGTATTGGCGGTGCCATCAAGTTCGTATTTTTGCTAAAATTAATAATCAAAACCAGTTAGATATGGGTGGGAAGTTGAACGCTGCCTGAACAAATTTTATCATTAGATTGGTTGAAAATGAAATATCAGTATAGACTAGGAAATATAGAACTATTTCAAATGGAAAGGGGATGTAGCTCAGTGGTAGAGCGCTCGCTTTGCATGTGAGAGGCCCCGGGTTCGATCCCCGGCATCTCCACTTCTATATTTTTTTCCTTTGTTTTTTGTCATTTTCGATGAACGAGATTATTTACAGCAAAATATCTGAGGGTTTTGAATGTATCGTTTGCGCTCTATTCAGGAGAAACAGGGGTGAAAGAATTCCTTACAAATTTATAAAACACAAATTAACCCTCAATGTCCAATATGGGGATGTAGCTCAGTGGTAGAGCGCTCGCTTCGCATGCGAGATGCCCCGGGTTCGATCCCCGGCATCTCCAGATTTTTTATGATTATCTTTTGCGATATAGGTAGAACATATTTATTTCAAAGTCATTGTACTCGATTATGAACTAGAATGCATCTCTACTTTTGTTCACATGATTGCTTTTTGTAAAACATCTTGGTTTCGTTGTCTAGTTTTTCCACATGCACTTTCACGCCCACTGGCGTTTTCAAATAAATTGTTATTCCCTTTTTATTGATAGCAAAAACTAATTGCTCCGGGTGAGGATCGAACTCACAACCTCCGCATTCCTTATTCCGTGCATAGCACAGAGAAGGTACTGTCTATAAGTACGGCGCGCTAACCGATTGTGCCACCGGAGCAATGTTACAAATTGGCTCATTTTTACAACATTTAAAATACCTCACAAAATATCATGAAAATTTTATTTGTCTAAATTAAAATGTATAATTCATAATAATGCCTAGCATTCCATTTATCATTTCATCCTGGAATAGCTTAACTTAACTTAATATACAACAGACATAACATAAACCATGGTAAAGAAATGTTGTACATATTCAGAAACTGCATATATAGTTTAATTAAAACGACTTACGTTTGACAAACTCATCTGCAACACGTCATCTGTCATTTCGAGCGAACCGTGCCGAATAATCCAATCTTCTCGATCGATATACTAAGAACTGTAACCCCTTTACTTGATATATGCTAAATTACCCGTTTACGTTCAAGTCCCAGGTAGTCTAGTGGTTAGGATTCCGCGCTCTCACCGCGGCGGCCGGGGTTCGATTCCCCGTCTGGGAAGTATTTTTATTATGCTTCCTTGCAGTTAAATTGCGTGTATTGGCGGTGCCATCAAGTTCGTATTTTTGCTAAAATTAATAATCAAAACCAGTTAGATATGGGTGGGAAGTTGAACGCTGCCTGAACAAATTTTATCATTAGATTGGTTGAAAATGAAATATCAGTATAGACTAGGAAATATAGAACTATTTCAAATGGAAAGGGGATGTAGCTCAGTGGTAGAGCGCTCGCTTTGCATGTGAGAGGCCCCGGGTTCGATCCCCGGCATCTCCACTTCTATATTTTTTTCCTTTGTTTTTTGTCATTTTCGATGAACGAGATTATTTACAGCAAAATATCTGAGGGTTTTGAATGTATCGTTTGCGCTCTATTCAGGAGAAACAGGGGTGAAAGAATTCCTTACAAATTTATAAAACACAAATTAACCCTCAATGTCCAATATGGGGATGTAGCTCAGTGGTAGAGCGCTCGCTTCGCATGCGAGATGCCCCGGGTTCGATCCCCGGCATCTCCAGATTTTTTATGATTATCTTTTGCGATATAGGTAGAACATATTTATTTCAAAGTCATTGTACTCGATTATGAACTAGAATGCATCTCTACTTTTGTTCACATGATTGCTTTTTGTAAAACATCTTGGTTTCGTTGTCTAGTTTTTCCACATGCACTTTCACGCCCACTGGCGTTTTCAAATAAATTGTTATTCCCTTTTTATTGATAGCAAAAACTAATTGCTCCGGGTGAGGATCGAACTCACAACCTCCGCATTCCTTATTCCGTGCATAGCACAGAGAAGGTACTGTCTATAAGTACGGCGCGCTGACCGATTGTGCCACCGGAGCAATGTTACAAATTGGCTCATTTTTACAACATTTAAAATACCTCACAAAATATCATGAAAATTTTATTTGTCTAAATTAAAATGTATAATTCATAATAATGCCTAGCATTCCATTTATCATTTCATCCTGGAATAGCTTAACTTAACTTAATATACAACAGACATAACATAAACCATGGTAAAGAAATGTTGTACATATTCAGAAACTGCATATATAGTTTAATTAAAACGACTTACGTTTGACAAACTCATCTGCAACACGTCATCTGTCATTTCGAGCGAACCGTGCCGAATAATCCAATCTTCTCGATCGATATACTAAGAACTGTAACCCCTTTACTTGATATATGCTAAATTACCCGTTTACGTTCAAGTCCCAGGTAGTCTAGTGGTTAGGATTCCGCGCTCTCACCGCGGCGGCCGGGGTTCGATTCCCCGTCTGGGAAGTATTTTTATTATGCTTCCTTGCAGTTAAATTGCGTGTATTGGCGGTGCCATCAAGTTCGTATTTTTGCTAAAATTAATAATCAAAACCAGTTAGATATGGGTGGGAAGTTGAACGCTGCCTGAACAAATTTTATCATTAGATTGGTTGAAAAAGAAATATCAGTATAGACTAGGAAATATAGAACTAGTTCAAATGGAAAGGGGATGTAGCTCAGTGGTAGAGCGCTCGCTTTGCATGTGAGAGGCCCCGGGTTCGATCCCCGGCATCTCCACTTCTATATTTTTTTCCTTTGTTTTTTGTCATTTTCGATGAACGAGATTATTTACAGCAAAATATCTGAGGGTTTTGAATGTATCGTTTGCGCTCTATTCAGGAGAAACAGGGGTGAAAGAATTCCTTACAAATTTATAAAACACAAATTAACCCTCAATGTCCATTATGGGGATGTAGCTCAGTGGTAGAGCGCTCGCTTCGCATGCGAGATGCCCCGGGTTCGATCCCCGGCATCTCCAGATTTTTTATGATTATCTTTTGCGATATAGGTAGAACATATTTATTTCAAAGTCATTGTACTCGATTATGAACTAGAATGCATCTCTACTTTTGTTCACATGATTGCTTTTTGTAAAACATCTTGGTTTCGTTGTCTAGTTTTTCCACATGCACTTTCACGCCCACTGGCGTTTTCAAATAAATTGTTATTCCCTTTTTATTGATAGCAAAAACTAATTGCTCCGGGTGAGGATCGAACTCACAACCTCCGCATTCCTTATTCCGTGCATAGCACAGAGAATGTACTGTCTATAAGTACGGCGCGCTAACCGATTGTGCCACCGGAGCAATGTTACAAATTGGCCCATTTTTACAACATTTAAAATACCTCACAAAATATCATGAAAATTTTATTTGTCTAAATTAAAATGTATAATTCATAATAATGCCTAGCATTCCATTTATCATTTCATCCTGGAATAGCTTAACTTAACTTAATATACAACAGACATAACATAAACCATGGTAAAGAAATGTTGTACATATTCAGAAACTGCATATATAGTTTAATTAAAACGACTTACGTTTGACAAACTCATCTGCAACACGTCATCTGTCATTTCGAGCGAACCGTGCCGAATAATCCAATCTTCTCGATCGATATACTAAGAACTGTAACCCCTTTACTTGATATATGCTAAATTACCCGTTTACGTTCAAGTCCCAGGTAGTCTAGTGGTTAGGATTCCGCGCTCTCACCGCGGCGGCCGGGGTTCGATTCCCCGTCTGGGAAGTATTTTTATTATGCTTCCTTGCAGTTAAATTGCGTGTATTGGCGGTGCCATCAAGTTCGTATTTTTGCTAAAATTAATAATCAAAACCAGTTAGATATGGGTGGGAAGTTGAACGCTGCCTGAACAAATTTTATCATTAGATTGGTTGAAAATGAAATATCAGTATAGACTAGGAAATATAGAACTATTTCAAATGGAAAGGGGATGTAGCTCAGTGGTAGAGCGCTCGCTTTGCATGTGAGAGGCCCCGGGTTCGATCCCCGGCATCTCCACTTCTATATTTTTTTCCTTTGTTTTTTGTCATTTTCGATGAACGAGATTATTTACAGCAAAATATCTGAGGGTTTTGAATGTATCGTTTGCGCTCTATTCAGGAGAAACAGGGGTGAAAGAATTCCTTACAAATTTATAAAACACAAATTAACCCTCAATGTCCAATATGGGGATGTAGCTCAGTGGTAGAGCGCTCGCTTCGCATGCGAGATGCCCCGGGTTCGATCCCCGGCATCTCCAGATTCTTTATGATTATCTTTTGCGATATAGGTAGAACATATTTATTTCAAAGTCATTGTACTCGATTATGAACTAGAATGCATCTCTACTTTTGTTCACATGATTGCTTTTTGTAAAACATCTTGGTTTCGTTGTCTAGTTTTTCCACATGCACTTTCACGCCCACTGGCGTTTTCAAATAAATTGTTATTCCCTTTTTATTGATAGCAAAAACTAATTGCTCCGGGTGAGGATCGAACTCACAACCTCCGCATTCCTTATTCCGTGCATAGCACAGAGAAGGTACTGTCTATAAGTACGGCGCGCTAACCGATTGTGCCACCGGAGCAATGTTACAAATTGGCCCATTTTTACAACATTTAAAATACCTCACAAAATATCATGAAAATTTTATTTGTCTAAATTAAAATGTATAATTCATAATAATGCCTAGCATTCCATTTATCATTTCATCCTGGAATAGCTTAACTTAACTTAATATACAACAGACATAACATAAACCATGGTAAAGAAATGTTGTACATATTCAGAAACTGCATATCTATACTACTAAAATAACGAAGCGTTTTTTTCTAGCCGGGTTGCAGCCTAAACAACAAATGCTACGACCAAGCTTCATATATCAAAAACAGGGGATGGTCGTGCCCTTTAAAAATTTGATTAGCGTATGTGCAATTATGTCTGCAATTTGCTAATTAACCTAATTAATTAATCCGGAAAACCTATAGCCGTCATCGTTCCGGCATTAGAATAACGGAAATTATTTCCCCTGTTTTCTGACAATTACAAAAAAAAATCCCACAAAACTTTTCCATTCATTTTTCTATATGTTTAAAATATTTGATATAAAGGGTAAAAGGTTATATTGGTAAATTCACTTTAAAAATGTATGCAAAAAATGTTTTATCGTTAAAAATTGCAGCTTGATAGAAAAATAAAAACCATGTTGAAGTTAACGACCCATGGCGCATAGTCAGTCTATTATAGTTTATTAAAGCAATTAGTCGTTGCAAAGGCTTACAGCCTGTAAACACGACATCAACCAGTTTAAAAACAAGCGATTAGTTAAGACTGACCCTGCCACTTGACGTATACTTAATTTCCAGATGGGGTAACAAAAACCAAGATAACATGATATACCACCTTAAAAGTTTGTCTCGCCTGCCGGCATCATCAGAAACAATTATTCTTTCTTACTTCCACTATACTTTTTCAGTTTCTCAGATAAAAAGGTGTTATAGAACTTAAACATTGCTAATATATGCAATAACAATAATCAAAGTCAATCAACCGAAAATTCAAAGCATAGGTCAAAAGATGGGTATGCAACTGTGCTAGGCTGCTACTGGGGCATATGTATACCAAGTTTTATCGACCTAGGACTTATAGTTCTTGGGATATGGAGGTGCTCGCAAAACCTTACCCCTGCTTTTATATATATATTGAAAATTGTCAGTTACTCAACCGAAAATCAAGGTCAAGGTCAAAAGATGGGGATGAAAAGATGCTTAGCTACTACTAGGGCATATGCATACCAAGTTTCATCGACCTACGACCTACAGTTCTTGAGATATAAATGTGCTCCCATAAAACCTGACCCAAAAAGTTAACGCCGCCGCCGACGGTAAAGTAACACCTATGTCCCGCACTGCTTCGCAGACGAGACTTTAAACTAAAAACTTACTTACAGATAAATATACCGTAGAACCTTTAATTTGCGATACAAACCCTATGTTTTTGTTGTGTAGTCTATTTTTAAAGCGCAACGATTGATTCTCCCGCGAATTCGCGGGTTTTTCCTAGTATAGTTTAATTAAAACGACTTACGTTTGACAAACTCATCTGCAACACGTCATCTGTCATTTCGAGCGAACCGTGCCGAATAATCCAATCTTCTCGATCGATATACTAAGAACTGTAACCCCTTTACTTGATATATGCTAAATTACCCGTTTACGTTCAAGTCCCAGGTAGTCTAGTGGTTAGGATTCCGCGCTCTCACCGCGGCGGCCGGGGTTCGATTCCCCGTCTGGGAAGTATTTTTATTATGCTTCCTTGCAGTTAAATTGCGTGTATTGGCGGTGCCATCAAGTTCGTATTTTTGCTAAAATTAATAATCAAAACCAGTTAGATATGGGTGGGAAGTTGAACGCTGCCTGAACAAATTTTATCATTAGATTGGTTGAAAATGAAATATCAGTATAGACTAGGAAATATAGAACTATTTCAAATGGAAAGGGGATGTAGCTCAGTGGTAGAGCGCTCGCTTTGCATGTGAGAGGCCCCGGGTTCGATCCCCGGCATCTCCACTTCTATATTTTTTTCCTTTGTTTTTTGTCATTTTCGATGAACGAGATTATTTACAGCAAAATATCTGAGGGTTTTGAATGTATCGTTTGCGCTCTATTCAGGAGAAACAGGGGTGAAAGAATTCCTTACAAATTTATAAAACACAAATTAACCCTCAATGTCCAATATGGGGATGTAGCTCAGTGGTAGAGCGCTCGCTTCGCATGCGAGATGCCCCGGGTTCGATCCCCGGCATCTCCAGATTTTTTATGATTATCTTTTGCGATATAGGTAGAACATATTTATTTCAAAGTCATTGTACTCGATTATGAACTAGAATGCATCTCTACTTTTGTTCACATGATTGCTTTTTGTAAAACATCTTGGTTTCGTTGTCTAGTTTTTCCACATGCACTTTCACGCCCACTGGCGTTTTCAAATAAATTGTTATTCCCTTTTTATTGATAGCAAAAACTAATTGCTCCGGGTGAGGATCGAACTCACAACCTCCGCATTCCTTATTCCGTGCATAGCACAGAGAAGGTACTGTCTATAAGTACGGCGCGCTAACCGATTGTGCCACCGGAGCAATGTTACAAATTGGCTCATTTTTACAACATTTAAAATACCTCACAAAATATCATGAAAATTTTATTTGTCTAAATTAAAATGTATAATTCATAATAATGCCTAGCATTCCATTTATCATTTCATCCTGGAATAGCTTAACTTAACTTAATATACAACAGACATAACATAAACCATGGTAAAGAAATGTTGTACATATTCAGAAACTGCATATATAGTTTAATTAAAACGACTTACGTTTGACAAACTCATCTGCAACACGTCATCTGTCATTTCGAGCGAACCGTGCCGAATAATCCAATCTTCTCGATCGATATACTAAGAACTGTAACCCCTTTACTTGATATATGCTAAATTACCCGTTTACGTTCAAGTCCCAGGTAGTCTAGTGGTTAGGATTCCGCGCTCTCACCGCGGCGGCCGGGGTTCGATTCCCCGTCTGGGAAGTATTTTTATTATGCTTCCTTGCAGTTAAATTGCGTGTATTGGCGGTGCCATCAAGTTCGTATTTTTGCTAAAATTAATAATCAAAACCAGTTAGATATGGGTGGGAAGTTGAACGCTGCCTGAACAAATTTTATCATTAGATTGGTTGAAAATGAAATATCAGTATAGACTAGGAAATATAGAACTATTTCAAATGGAAAGGGGATGTAGCTCAGTGGTAGAGCGCTCGCTTTGCATGTGAGAGGCCCCGGGTTCGATCCCCGGCATCTCCACTTCTATATTTTTTTCCTTTGTTTTTTGTCATTTTCGATGAACGAGATTATTTACAGCAAAATATCTGAGGGTTTTGAATGTATCGTTTGCGCTCTATTCAGGAGAAACAGGGGTGAAAGAATTCCTTACAAATTTATAAAACACAAATTAACCCTCAATGTCCAATAATGGGATGTAGCTCAGTGGTAGAGCGCTCGCTTCGCATGCGAGATGCCCCGGGTTCGATCCCCGGCATCTCCAGATTTTTTATGATTATCTTTTGCGATATAGGTAGAACATATTTATTTCAAAGTCATTGTACTCGATTATGAACTAGAATGCATCTCTACTTTTGTTCACATGATTGCTTTTTGTAAAACATCTTGGTTTCGTTGTCTAGTTTTTCCACATGCACTTTCACGCCCACTGGCGTTTTCAAATAAATTGTTATTCCCTTTTTATTGATAGCAAAAACTAATTGCTCCGGGTGAGGATCGAACTCACAACCTCCGCATTCCTTATTCCGTGCATAGCACAGAGAAGGTACTGTCTATAAGTACGGCGCGCTAACCGATTGTGCCACCGGAGCAATGTTACAAATTGGCCCATTTTTACAACATTTAAAATACCTCACAAAATATCATGAAAATTTTATTTGTCTAAATTAAAATGTATAATTCATAATAATGCCTAGCATTCCATTTATCATTTCATCCTGGAATAGCTTAACTTAACTTAATATACAACAGACATAACATAAACCATGGTAAAGAAATGTTGTACATATTCAGAAACTGCATATATAGTTTAATTAAAACGACTTACGTTTGACAAACTCATCTGCAACACGTCATCTGTCATTTCGAGCGAACCGTGCCGAATAATCCAATCTTCTCGATCGATATACTAAGAACTGTAACCCCTTTACTTGATATATGCTAAATTACCCGTTTACGTTCAAGTCCCAGGTAGTCTAGTGGTTAGGATTCCGCGCTCTCACCGCGGCGGCCGGGGTTCGATTCCCCGTCTGGGAAGTATTTTTATTATGCTTCCTTGCAGTTAAATTGCGTGTATTGGCGGTGCCATCAAGTTCGTATTTTTGCTAAAATTAATAATCAAAACCAGTTAGATATGGGTGGGAAGTTGAACGCTGCCTGAACAAATTTTATCATTAGATTGGTTGAAAATGAAATATCAGTATAGACTAGGAAATATAGAACTATTTCAAATGGAAAGGGGATGTAGCTCAGTGGTAGAGCGCTCGCTTTGCATGTGAGAGGCCCCGGGTTCGATCCCCGGCATCTCCACTTCTATATTTTTTCCTTTGTTTTTTGTCATTTTCGATGAACGAGATTATTTACAGCAAAATATCTGAGGGTTTTGAATGTATCGTTTGCGCTCTATTCAGGAGAAACAGGGGTGAAAGAATTCCTTACAAATTTATAAAACACAAATTAACCCTCAATGTCCAATATGGGGATGTAGCTCAGTGGTAGAGCGCTCGCTTCGCATGCGAGATGCCCCGGGTTCGATCCCCGGCATCTCCAGATTCTTTATGATTATCTTTTGCGATATAGGTAGAACATATTTATTTCAAAGTCATTGTACTCGATTATGAACTAGAATGCATCTCTACTTTTGTTCACATGATTGCTTTTTGTAAAACATCTTGGTTTCGTTGTCTAGTTTTTCCACATGCACTTTCACGCCCACTGGCGTTTTCAAATAAATTGTTATTCCCTTTTTATTGATAGCAAAAACTAATTGCTCCGGGTGAGGATCGAACTCACAACCTCCGCATTCCTTATTCCGTGCATAACACAGAGAAGGTACTGTCTATAAGTACGGCGCGCTGACCGATTGTGCCACCGGAGCAATGTTACAAATTGGCTCATTTTTACAACATTTAAAATACCTCACAAAATATCATGAAAATTTTATTTGTCTAAATTAAAATGTATAATTCATAATAATGCCTAGCATTCCATTTATCATTTCATCCTGGAGTAGCTTAACTTAACTTAATATACAACAGACATAACATAAACCATGGTAAAGAAATGTTGTACATATTCAGAAACTGCATATATAGTTTAATTAAAACGACTTACGTTTGACAAACTCATCTGCAACACGTCATCTGTCATTTCGAGCGAACCGTGCCGAATAATCCAATCTTCTCGATCGATATACTAAGAACTGTAACCCCTTTACTTGATATATGCTAAATTACCCGTTTACGTTCAAGTCCCAGGTAGTCTAGTGGTTAGGATTCCGCGCTCTCACCGCGGCGGCCGGGGTTCGATTCCCCGTCTGGGAA
>OZ020315.1:32579159-32960811 GCA_963971305.1 Arcuatula senhousia
AGTCCCAGGTAGTCTAGTGGTTAGGATTCCGCGCTCTCACCGCGGCGGCCGGGGTTCGATTCCCCGTCTGGGAAGTATTTTTATTATGCTTCCTTGCAGTTAAATTGCGTGTATTGGCGGTGCCATCAAGTTCGTATTTTTGCTAAAATTAATAATCAAAACCAGTTAGATATGGGTGGGAAGTTGAACGCTGCCTGAACAAATTTTATCATTAGATTGGTTGAAAATGAAATATCAGTATAGACTAGGAAATATAGAACTAATTCAAATGGAAAGGGGATGTAGCTCAGTGGTAGAGCGCTCGCTTTGCATGTGAGAGGCCCCGGGTTCGATCCCCGGCATTGGGAAGGTCGAACGCACCCAAGGTTAGGATATGTGACGAAATATAGTAGGATAAACAATCTTCTTTTTCATGCGTCGGAGCTCGGATTTCCAGCTTGTATGGTATGAGTCGTTATCATTTATGATCCCGAAGCTTGTTTATGAAACTTTTTCATTTCGAATCGCTATATTCTTGATGTATTTGAGCGTTTTTTATAACGTCCTGAATATTAACCTTAGCCGCTTGGAGTGACTAAATCGTCCAGTGAAAGTGGACTACAGGTGTCGATAGTCTATTTTGTTTGGTCAAATTTGACTTGAGGTAACTGTTAGTGTTGCATTCGATTTTTTTATTGTTTTAACAATTACTATAATGGAAAAATTACCGAAACTACTATTAAATAACATTCGTGGTGCATGTGAAGAATTCTCGAATATTTCATTTACTATTCATGGTGATGCAGACCGTGCCCGCATATCGATTGTATTTTCAAATGATGCGAAAACAAATAAAAAGCGAAAATCAAATGCTACAACCAAAAGAGACAATAAAAGAAAGCAAGATTTTGATGAACACAGAATGGTTGAATCGAAAGAGAGAACAGATAATAATATGGACATAGAACAATCAAAGCTAGATGAAGCAACAGCTATGTCCGATGCTGTTGTAAATAGTGAAATTGTGGATTTGGACGCTATGGATATTCTTCTTGATGATGATAGACAAAATCAAATTCCAGAAACGGTGAATACCACGACAGAAAGGAATGATAAAGGTGTACGATGTTCAAAGGCTCGATTAACAATGGAAAGTGAAAAACGAACTGACACACGAATTTCACAAAATGAGAAAGAACATATTGTATTATCGAAACCGGAATCGGAAAGTGACCATGGTATTGAATTTTGGAATCGTGATGTGTTACCGAAAATTGTATATAAGAAAAGTACAAAGGGATTAAATCAACTAGTAGCATTGACAGCAAGGAAGAATATTGTACGTTATAATTTGTACAGGACTCAGCATGCCAAAATTGTTCACCTATTGGGAGGCAGTTTGTACGACCAATATATGGATAATGTAATCAAAAATTTTAACGATGTGACTGAGACAGATTTCATGTGTGAAGAGTTTATGCAGTATTTTCCTATGATGGAACAGTATGCGATTGATAATAAACTGTAATTTTTATATTAGGTTTCCGTATGCTTCTGTGTATATTAGATTTTTGATTGTGTGATCGATCGTGTTTAAGTTCTGGTACATTTAACGGTCGTAAATACCTGTCATTTAACATATTTACTCAGACTAGAAATGAACACGTTTATTCTATGATTGTGAGGAGGAATGAAAAACCAGCCCCTTACGGACTGTGATTGCGTTATCATTATTTTCTGTAATTTTGTTTTTGACATTTAATTTACTTTCTGTTCACATATATTGTACCTATCTTAGGCTTTGACCAATTAAGAGTGAATGAGCTGTGTGATTCTGTAAGAATGAGGTAGCCAAATAGTGAAGGGATTCGATGTTTTCTATTTCATGAAAGATATTGATGTATATGATTGTAAATACCAATGAACATGAAGTGCAATATATAATAAAGATAAAAAAAAAAAAAAAAAGGATTCCGCGCTCTCACCGCGGCGGCCGGGGTTCGATTCCCCGTCTGGGAAGTATTTTTATTATGCTTCCTTGCAGTTAAATTGCGTGTATTGGCGGTGCCATCAAGTTCGTATTTTTGCTAAAATTAATACTAAAATTAATAATCAAAACCAGTTAGATATGGGTGGGAAGTTGAACGCTGCCTGAACAAATTTTATCATTAGATTGGTTGAAAATGAAATATCAGTATAGACTAGGAAATATAGAACTAATTCAAATGGAAAGGGGATGTAGCTCAGTGGTAGAGCGCTCGCTTTGCATGTGAGAGGCCCCGGGTTCGATCCCCGGCATCTCCACTTCTATATTTTTTTCCTTTGTTTTTGTCATTTTCGATGAACGAGATTATTTACAGCAAAATATCTGAGGGTTTTGAATGTATCGTTTGCGCTCTATTCAGGAGAAACAGGGGTGAAAGAATTCCTTACAAATTTATAACACACAAATTAACCCTCAATGTCCATTATGGGGATGTAGCTCAGTGGTAGAGCGCTCGCTTCGCATGCGAGATGCCCCGGGTTCGATCCCCGGCATCTCCAGATTTTTTATGATTATCTTTTGCGATATAGGTAGAACATATTTATTTCAAAGTCATTGTACTCGATTATGAACTAGAATGCATCTCTACTTTTGTTCACATGATTGCTTTTTGTAAAACATCTTGGTTTCGTTGTCTAGTTTTTCCACATGCACTTTCACGCCCACTGGCGTTTTCAAATAAATTGTTATTCCCTTTTTATTGATAGCAAAAACTAATTGCTCCGGGTGAGGATCGAACTCACAACCTCCGCATTCCTTATTCCGTGCATAGCACAGAGAAGGTACTGTCTATAAGTACGGCGCGCTAACCGATTGTGCCACCGGAGCAATGTTACAAATTGGCTCATTTTTACAACATTTAAAATACCTCACAAAATATCATGAAAATTTTATTTGTCTAAATTAAAATGTATAATTCATAATAATGCCTAGCATTCCATTTATCATTTCATCCTGGAATAGCTTAACTTAACTTAATATACAACAGACATAACATAAACCATGGTAAAGAAATGTTGTACATATTCAGAAACTGCATATATAGTTTAATTAAAACGACTTACGTTTGACAAACTCATCTGCAACACGTCATCTGTCATTTCGAGCGAACCGTGCCGAATAATCCAATCTTCTCGATCGATATACTAAGAACTGTAACCCCTTTACTTGATATATGCTAAATTACCCGTTGACGTTCAAGTCCCAGGTAGTCTAGTGGTTAGGATTCCGCGCTCTCACCGCGGCGGCCGGGGTTCGATTCCCCGTCTGGGAAGTATTTTTATTATGCTTCCTTGCAGTTAAATTGCGTGTATTGGCGGTGCCATCAAGTTCGTATTTTTGCTAAAATTAATAATCAAAACCAGTTAGATATGGGTGGGAAGTTGAACGCTGCCTGAACAAATTTTATCATTAGATTGGTTGAAAATGAAATATCAGTATAGACTAGGAAATATAGAACTAATTCAAATGGAAAGGGGATGTAGCTCAGTGGTAGAGCGCTCGCTTTGCATGTGAGAGGCCCCGGGTTCGATCCCCGGCATTGGGAAGGTCGAACGCACCCAAGGTTAGGATATGTGACGAAATATAGTAGGATAAACAATCTTCTTTTTCATGCGTCGGAGCTCGGATTTCCAGCTTGTATGGTATGAGTCGTTATCATTTATGATCCCGAAGCTTGTTTATGAAACTTTTTCATTTCGAATCGCTATATTCTTGATGTATTTGAGCGTTTTTTATAACGTCCTGAATATTAACCTTAGCCGCTTGGAGTGACTAAATCGTCCAGTGAAAGTGGACTACAGGTGTCGATAGTCTATTTTGTTTGGTCAAATTTGACTTGAGGTAACTGTTAGTGTTGCATTCGATTTTTTTATTGTTTTAACAATTACTATAATGGAAAAATTACCGAAACTACTATTAAATAACATTCGTGGTGCATGTGAAGAATTCTCGAATATTTCATTTACTATTCATGGTGATGCAGACCGTGCCCGCATATCGATTGTATTTTCAAATGATGCGAAAACAAATAAAAAGCGAAAATCAAATGCTACAACCAAAAGAGACAATAAAAGAAAGCAAGATTTTGATGAACACAGAATGGTTGAATCGAAAGAGAGAACAGATAATAATATGGACATAGAACAATCAAAGCTAGATGAAGCAACAGCTATGTCCGATGCTGTTGTAAATAGTGAAATTGTGGATTTGGACGCTATGGATATTCTTCTTGATGATGATAGACAAAATCAAATTCCAGAAACGGTGAATACCACGACAGAAAGGAATGATAAAGGTGTACGATGTTCAAAGGCTCGATTAACAATGGAAAGTGAAAAACGAACTGACACACGAATTTCACAAAATGAGAAAGAACATATTGTATTATCGAAACCGGAATCGGAAAGTGACCATGGTATTGAATTTTGGAATCGTGATGTGTTACCGAAAATTGTATATAAGAAAAGTACAAAGGGATTAAATCAACTAGTAGCATTGACAGCAAGGAAGAATATTGTACGTTATAATTTGTACAGGACTCAGCATGCCAAAATTGTTCACCTATTGGGAGGCAGTTTGTACGACCAATATATGGATAATGTAATCAAAAATTTTAACGATGTGACTGAGACAGATTTCATGTGTGAAGAGTTTATGCAGTATTTTCCTATGATGGAACAGTATGCGATTGATAATAAACTGTAATTTTTATATTAGGTTTCCGTATGCTTCTGTGTATATTAGATTTTTGATTGTGTGATCGATCGTGTTTAAGTTCTGGTACATTTAACGGTCGTAAATACCTGTCATTTAACATATTTACTCAGACTAGAAATGAACACGTTTATTCTATGATTGTGAGGAGGAATGAAAAACCAGCCCCTTACGGACTGTGATTGCGTTATCATTATTTTCTGTAATTTTGTTTTTGACATTTAATTTACTTTCTGTTCACATATATTGTACCTATCTTAGGCTTTGACCAATTAAGAGTGAATGAGCTGTGTGATTCTGTAAGAATGAGGTAGCCAAATAGTGAAGGGATTCGATGTTTTCTATTTCATGAAAGATATTGATGTATATGATTGTAAATACCAATGAACATGAAGTGCAATATATAATAAAGATAAAAAAAAAAAAAAAAGGATTCCGCGCTCTCACCGCGGCGGCCGGGGTTCGATTCCCCGTCTGGGAAGTATTTTTATTATGCTTCCTTGCAGTTAAATTGCGTGTATTGGCGGTGCCATCAAGTTCGTATTTTTGCTAAAATTAATACTAAAATTAATAATCAAAACCAGTTAGATATGGGTGGGAAGTTGAACGCTGCCTGAACAAATTTTATCATTAGATTGGTTGAAAATGAAATATCAGTATAGACTAGGAAATATAGAACTAATTCAAATGGAAAGGGGATGTAGCTCAGTGGTAGAGCGCTCGCTTTGCATGTGAGAGGCCCCGGGTTCGATCCCCGGCATCTCCACTTCTATATTTTTTTCCTTTGTTTTTGTCATTTTCGATGAACGAGATTATTTACAGCAAAATATCTGAGGGTTTTGAATGTATCGTTTGCGCTCTATTCAGGAGAAACAGGGGTGAAAGAATTCCTTACAAATTTATAACACACAAATTAACCCTCAATGTCCATTATGGGGATGTAGCTCAGTGGTAGAGCGCTCGCTTCGCATGCGAGATGCCCCGGGTTCGATCCCCGGCATCTCCAGATTTTTTATGATTATCTTTTGCGATATAGGTAGAACATATTTATTTCAAAGTCATTGTACTCGATTATGAACTAGAATGCATCTCTACTTTTGTTCACATGATTGCTTTTTGTAAAACATCTTGGTTTCGTTGTCTAGTTTTTCCACATGCACTTTCACGCCCACTGGCGTTTTCAAATAAATTGTTATTCCCTTTTTATTGATAGCAAAAACTAATTGCTCCGGGTGAGGATCGAACTCACAACCTCCGCATTCCTTATTCCGTGCATAGCACAGAGAAGGTACTGTCTATAAGTACGGCGCGCTAACCGATTGTGCCACCGGAGCAATGTTACAAATTGGCTCATTTTTACAACATTTAAAATACCTCACAAAATATCATGAAAATTTTATTTGTCTAAATTAAAATGTATAATTCATAATAATGCCTAGCATTCCATTTATCATTTCATCCTGGAATAGCTTAACTTAACTTAATATACAACAGACATAACATAAACCATGGTAAAGAAATGTTGTACATATTCAGAAACTGCATATATAGTTTAATTAAAACGACTTACGTTTGACAAACTCATCTGCAACACGTCATCTGTCATTTCGAGCGAACCGTGCCGAATAATCCAATCTTCTCGATCGATATACTAAGAACTGTAACCCCTTTACTTGATATATGCTAAATTACCCGTTGACGTTCAAGTCCCAGGTAGTCTAGTGGTTAGGATTCCGCGCTCTCACCGCGGCGGCCGGGGTTCGATTCCCCGTCTGGGAAGTATTTTTATTATGCTTCCTTGCAGTTAAATTGCGTGTATTGGCGGTGCCATCAAGTTCGTATTTTTGCTAAAATTAATAATCAAAACCAGTTAGATATGGGTGGGAAGTTGAACGCTGCCTGAACAAATTTTATCATTAGATTGGTTGAAAATGAAATATCAGTATAGACTAGGAAATATAGAACTAATTCAAATGGAAAGGGGATGTAGCTCAGTGGTAGAGCGCTCGCTTTGCATGTGAGAGGCCCCGGGTTCGATCCCCGGCATTGGGAAGGTCGAACGCACCCAAGGTTAGGATATGTGACGAAATATAGTAGGATAAACAATCTTCTTTTTCATGCGTCGGAGCTCGGATTTCCAGCTTGTATGGTATGAGTCGTTATCATTTATGATCCCGAAGCTTGTTTATGAAACTTTTTCATTTCGAATCGCTATATTCTTGATGTATTTGAGCGTTTTTTATAACGTCCTGAATATTAACCTTAGCCGCTTGGAGTGACTAAATCGTCCAGTGAAAGTGGACTACAGGTGTCGATAGTCTATTTTGTTTGGTCAAATTTGACTTGAGGTAACTGTTAGTGTTGCATTCGATTTTTTTATTGTTTTAACAATTACTATAATGGAAAAATTACCGAAACTACTATTAAATAACATTCGTGGTGCATGTGAAGAATTCTCGAATATTTCATTTACTATTCATGGTGATGCAGACCGTGCCCGCATATCGATTGTATTTTCAAATGATGCGAAAACAAATAAAAAGCGAAAATCAAATGCTACAACCAAAAGAGACAATAAAAGAAAGCAAGATTTTGATGAACACAGAATGGTTGAATCGAAAGAGAGAACAGATAATAATATGGACATAGAACAATCAAAGCTAGATGAAGCAACAGCTATGTCCGATGCTGTTGTAAATAGTGAAATTGTGGATTTGGACGCTATGGATATTCTTCTTGATGATGATAGACAAAATCAAATTCCAGAAACGGTGAATACCACGACAGAAAGGAATGATAAAGGTGTACGATGTTCAAAGGCTCGATTAACAATGGAAAGTGAAAAACGAACTGACACACGAATTTCACAAAATGAGAAAGAACATATTGTATTATCGAAACCGGAATCGGAAAGTGACCATGGTATTGAATTTTGGAATCGTGATGTGTTACCGAAAATTGTATATAAGAAAAGTACAAAGGGATTAAATCAACTAGTAGCATTGACAGCAAGGAAGAATATTGTACGTTATAATTTGTACAGGACTCAGCATGCCAAAATTGTTCACCTATTGGGAGGCAGTTTGTACGACCAATATATGGATAATGTAATCAAAAATTTTAACGATGTGACTGAGACAGATTTCATGTGTGAAGAGTTTATGCAGTATTTTCCTATGATGGAACAGTATGCGATTGATAATAAACTGTAATTTTTATATTAGGTTTCCGTATGCTTCTGTGTATATTAGATTTTTGATTGTGTGATCGATCGTGTTTAAGTTCTGGTACATTTAACGGTCGTAAATACCTGTCATTTAACATATTTACTCAGACTAGAAATGAACACGTTTATTCTATGATTGTGAGGAGGAATGAAAAACCAGCCCCTTACGGACTGTGATTGCGTTATCATTATTTTCTGTAATTTTGTTTTTGACATTTAATTTACTTTCTGTTCACATATATTGTACCTATCTTAGGCTTTGACCAATTAAGAGTGAATGAGCTGTGTGATTCTGTAAGAATGAGGTAGCCAAATAGTGAAGGGATTCGATGTTTTCTATTTCATGAAAGATATTGATGTATATGATTGTAAATACCAATGAACATGAAGTGCAATATATAATAAAGATAAAAAAAAAAAAAAAAAGGATTCCGCGCTCTCACCGCGGCGGCCGGGGTTCGATTCCCCGTCTGGGAAGTATTTTTATTATGCTTCCTTGCAGTTAAATTGCGTGTATTGGCGGTGCCATCAAGTTCGTATTTTTGCTAAAATTAATACTAAAATTAATAATCAAAACCAGTTAGATATGGGTGGGAAGTTGAACGCTGCCTGAACAAATTTTATCATTAGATTGGTTGAAAATGAAATATCAGTATAGACTAGGAAATATAGAACTAATTCAAATGGAAAGGGGATGTAGCTCAGTGGTAGAGCGCTCGCTTTGCATGTGAGAGGCCCCGGGTTCGATCCCCGGCATCTCCACTTCTATATTTTTTTCCTTTGTTTTTGTCATTTTCGATGAACGAGATTATTTACAGCAAAATATCTGAGGGTTTTGAATGTATCGTTTGCGCTCTATTCAGGAGAAACAGGGATGAAAGAATTCCTTACAAATTTATAACACACAAATTAACCCTCAATGTCCATTATGGGGATGTAGCTCAGTGGTAGAGCGCTCGCTTCGCATGCGAGATGCCCCGGGTTCGATCCCCGGCATCTCCAGATTTTTTATGATTATCTTTTGCGATATAGGTAGAACATATTTATTTCAAAGTCATTGTACTCGATTATGAACTAGAATGCATCTCTACTTTTGTTCACATGATTGCTTTTTGTAAAACATCTTGGTTTCGTTGTCTAGTTTTTCCACATGCACTTTCACGCCCACTGGCGTTTTCAAATAAATTGTTATTCCCTTTTTATTGATAGCAAAAACTAATTGCTCCGGGTGAGGATCGAACTCACAACCTCCGCATTCCTTATTCCGTGCATAGCACAGAGAAGGTACTGTCTATAAGTACGGCGCGCTAACCGATTGTGCCACCGGAGCAATGTTACAAATTGGCTCATTTTTACAACATTTAAAATACCTCACAAAATATCATGAAAATTTTATTTGTCTAAATTAAAATGTATAATTCATAATAATGCCTAGCATTCCATTTATCATTTCATCCTGGAATAGCTTAACTTAACTTAATATACAACAGACATAACATAAACCATGGTAAAGAAATGTTGTACATATTCAGAAACTGCATATATAGTTTAATTAAAACGACTTACGTTTGACAAACTCATCTGCAACACGTCATCTGTCATTTCGAGCGAACCGTGCCGAATAATCCAATCTTCTCGATCGATATACTAAGAACTGTAACCCCTTTACTTGATATATGCTAAATTACCCGTTGACGTTCAAGTCCCAGGTAGTCTAGTGGTTAGGATTCCGCGCTCTCACCGCGGCGGCCGGGGTTCGATTCCCCGTCTGGGAAGTATTTTTATTATGCTTCCTTGCAGTTAAATTGCGTGTATTGGCGGTGCCATCAAGTTCGTATTTTTGCTAAAATTAATAATCAAAACCAGTTAGATATGGGTGGGAAGTTGAACGCTGCCTGAACAAATTTTATCATTAGATTGGTTGAAAATGAAATATCAGTATAGACTAGGAAATATAGAACTAATTCAAATGGAAAGGGGATGTAGCTCAGTGGTAGAGCGCTCGCTTTGCATGTGAGAGGCCCCGGGTTCGATCCCCGGCATTGGGAAGGTCGAACGCACCCAAGGTTAGGATATGTGACGAAATATAGTAGGATAAACAATCTTCTTTTTCATGCGTCGGAGCTCGGATTTCCAGCTTGTATGGTATGAGTCGTTATCATTTATGATCCCGAAGCTTGTTTATGAAACTTTTTCATTTCGAATCGCTATATTCTTGATGTATTTGAGCGTTTTTTATAACGTCCTGAATATTAACCTTAGCCGCTTGGAGTGACTAAATCGTCCAGTGAAAGTGGACTACAGGTGTCGATAGTCTATTTTGTTTGGTCAAATTTGACTTGAGGTAACTGTTAGTGTTGCATTCGATTTTTTTATTGTTTTAACAATTACTATAATGGAAAAATTACCGAAACTACTATTAAATAACATTCGTGGTGCATGTGAAGAATTCTCGAATATTTCATTTACTATTCATGGTGATGCAGACCGTGCCCGCATATCGATTGTATTTTCAAATGATGCGAAAACAAATAAAAAGCGAAAATCAAATGCTACAACCAAAAGAGACAATAAAAGAAAGCAAGATTTTGATGAACACAGAATGGTTGAATCGAAAGAGAGAACAGATAATAATATGGACATAGAACAATCAAAGCTAGATGAAGCAACAGCTATGTCCGATGCTGTTGTAAATAGTGAAATTGTGGATTTGGACGCTATGGATATTCTTCTTGATGATGATAGACAAAATCAAATTCCAGAAACGGTGAATACCACGACAGAAAGGAATGATAAAGGTGTACGATGTTCAAAGGCTCGATTAACAATGGAAAGTGAAAAACGAACTGACACACGAATTTCACAAAATGAGAAAGAACATATTGTATTATCGAAACCGGAATCGGAAAGTGACCATGGTATTGAATTTTGGAATCGTGATGTGTTACCGAAAATTGTATATAAGAAAAGTACAAAGGGATTAAATCAACTAGTAGCATTGACAGCAAGGAAGAATATTGTACGTTATAATTTGTACAGGACTCAGCATGCCAAAATTGTTCACCTATTGGGAGGCAGTTTGTACGACCAATATATGGATAATGTAATCAAAAATTTTAACGATGTGACTGAGACAGATTTCATGTGTGAAGAGTTTATGCAGTATTTTCCTATGATGGAACAGTATGCGATTGATAATAAACTGTAATTTTTATATTAGGTTTCCGTATGCTTCTGTGTATATTAGATTTTTGATTGTGTGATCGATCGTGTTTAAGTTCTGGTACATTTAACGGTCGTAAATACCTGTCATTTAACATATTTACTCAGACTAGAAATGAACACGTTTATTCTATGATTGTGAGGAGGAATGAAAAACCAGCCCCTTACGGACTGTGATTGCGTTATCATTATTTTCTGTAATTTTGTTTTTGACATTTAATTTACTTTCTGTTCACATATATTGTACCTATCTTAGGCTTTGACCAATTAAGAGTGAATGAGCTGTGTGATTCTGTAAGAATGAGGTAGCCAAATAGTGAAGGGATTCGATGTTTTCTATTTCATGAAAGATATTGATGTATATGATTGTAAATACCAATGAACATGAAGTGCAATATATAATAAAGATAAAAAAAAAAAAAAAAGGATTCCGCGCTCTCACCGCGGCGGCCGGGGTTCGATTCCCCGTCTGGGAAGTATTTTTATTATGCTTCCTTGCAGTTAAATTGCGTGTATTGGCGGTGCCATCAAGTTCGTATTTTTGCTAAAATTAATACTAAAATTAATAATCAAAACCAGTTAGATATGGGTGGGAAGTTGAACGCTGCCTGAACAAATTTTATCATTAGATTGGTTGAAAATGAAATATCAGTATAGACTAGGAAATATAGAACTAATTCAAATGGAAAGGGGATGTAGCTCAGTGGTAGAGCGCTCGCTTTGCATGTGAGAGGCCCCGGGTTCGATCCCCGGCATCTCCACTTCTATATTTTTTTCCTTTGTTTTTGTCATTTTCGATGAACGAGATTATTTACAGCAAAATATCTGAGGGTTTTGAATGTATCGTTTGCGCTCTATTCAGGAGTAACAGGGGTGAAAGAATTCCTTACAAATTTATAACACACAAATTAACCCTCAATGTCCATTATGGGGATGTAGCTCAGTGGTAGAGCGCTCGCTTCGCATGCGAGATGCCCCGGGTTTGATCCCCGGCATCTCCAGATTTTTTATGATTATCTTTTGCGATATAGGTAGAACATATTTATTTCAAAGTCATTGTACTCGATTATGAACTAGAATGCATCTCTACTTTTGTTCACATGATTGCTTTTTGTAAAACATCTTGGTTTCGTTGTCTAGTTTTTCCACATGCACTTTCACGCCCACTGGCGTTTTCAAATAAATTGTTATTCCCTTTTTATTGATAGCAAAAACTAATTGCTCCGGGTGAGGATCGAACTCACAACCTCCGCATTCCTTATTCCGTGCATAGCACAGAGAAGGTACTGTCTATAAGTACGGCGCGCTAACCGATTGTGCCACCGGAGCAATGTTACAAATTGGCTCATTTTTACAACATTTAAAATACCTCACAAAATATCATGAAAATTTTATTTGTCTAAATTAAAATGTATAATTCATAATAATGCCTAGCATTCCATTTATCATTTCATCCTGGAATAGCTTAACTTAACTTAATATACAACAGACATAACATAAACCATGGTAAAGAAATGTTGTACATATTCAGAAACTGCATATATAGTTTAATTAAAACGACTTACGTTTGACAAACTCATCTGCAACACGTCATCTGTCATTTCGAGCGAACCGTGCCGAATAATCCAATCTTCTCGATCGATATACTAAGAACTGTAACCCCTTTACTTGATATATGCTAAATTACCCGTTGACGTTCAAGTCCCAGGTAGTCTAGTGGTTAGGATTCCGCGCTCTCACCGCGGCGGCCGGGGTTCGATTCCCCGTCTGGGAAGTATTTTTATTATGCTTCCTTGCAGTTAAATTGCGTGTATTGGCGGTGCCATCAAGTTCGTATTTTTGCTAAAATTAATACTAAAATTAATAATCAAAACCAGTTAGATATGGGTGGGAAGTTGAACGCTGCCTGAACAAATTTTATCATTAGATTGGTTGAAAATGAAATATCAGTATAGACTAGGAAATATAGAACTAATTCAAATGGAAAGGGGATGTAGCTCAGTGGTAGAGCGCTCGCTTTGCATGTGAGAGGCCCCGGGTTCGATCCCCGGCATCTCCACTTCTATATTTTTTTCCTTTGTTTTTGTCATTTTCGATGAACGAGATTGTTTACAGCAAAATATCTGAGGGTTTTGAATGTATCGTTTGCGCTCTATTCAGGAGAAACAGGGGTGAAAGAATTCCTTACAAATTTATAACACACAAATTAACCCTCAATGTCCATTATGGGGATGTAGCTCAGTGGTAGAGCGCTCGCTTCGCATGCGAGATGCCCCGGGTTCGATCCCCGGCATCTCCAGATTTTTTATGATTATCTTTTGCGATATAGGTAGAACATATTTATTTCAAAGTCATTGTACTCGATTATGAACTAGAATGCATCTCTACTTTTGTTCACATGATTGCTTTTTGTAAAACATCTTGGTTTCGTTGTCTAGTTTTTCCACATGCACTTTCACGCCCACTGGCGTTTTCAAATAAATTGTTATTCCCTTTTTATTGATAGCAAAAACTAATTGCTCCGGGTGAGGATCGAACTCACAACCTCCGCATTCCTTATTCCGTGCATAGCACAGAGAAGGTACTGTCTATAAGTACGGCGCGCTAACCGATTGTGCCACCGGAGCAATGTTACAAATTGGCTCATTTTTACAACATTTAAAATACCTCACAAAATATCATGAAAATTTTATTTGTCTAAATTAAAATGTATAATTCATAATAATGCCTAGCATTCCATTTATCATTTCATCCTGGAATAGCTTAACTTAACTTAATATACAACAGACATAACATAAACCATGGTAAAGAAATGTTGTACATATTCAGAAACTGCATATATAGTTTAATTAAAACGACTTACGTTTGACAAACTCATCTGCAACACGTCATCTGTCATTTCGAGCAAACCGTGCCGAATAATCCAATCTTCTCGATCGATATACTAAGAACTGTAACCCCTTTACTTGATATATGCTAAATTACCCGTTTACGTTCAAGTCCCAGGTAGTCTAGTGGTTAGGATTCCGCGCTCTCACCGCGGCGGCCGGGGTTCGATTCCCCGTCTGGGAAGTATTTTTATTATGCTTCCTTGCAGTTAAATTGCGTGTATTGGCGGTGCCATCAAGTTCGTATTTTTGCTAAAATTAATACTAAAATTAATAATCAAAACCAGTTAGATATGGGTGGGAAGTTGAACGCTGCCTGAACAAATTTTATCATTAGATTGGTTGAAAATGAAATATCAGTATAGACTAGGAAATATAGAACTAATTCAAATGGAAAGGGGATGTAGCTCAGTGGTAGAGCGCTCGCTTTGCATGTGAGAGGCCCCGGGTTCGATCCCCGGCATCTCCACTTCTATATTTTTTTCCTTTGTTTTTGTCATTTTCGATGAACGAGATTATTTACAGCAAAATATCTGAGGGTTTTGAATGTATCGTTTGCGCTCTATTCAGGAGAAACAGGGGTGAAAGAATTCCTTACAAATTTATAACACACAAATTAACCCTCAATGTCCATTATGGGGATGTAGCTCAGTGGTAGAGCGCTCGCTTCGCATGCGAGATGCCCCGGGTTCGATCCCCGGCATCTCCAGATTTTTTATGATTATCTTTTGCGATATAGGTAAAACATATTTATTTCAAAGTCATTGTACTCGATTATGAACTAGAATGCATCTCTACTTTTGTTCACATGATTGCTTTTTGTAAAACATCTTGGTTTCGTTGTCTAGTTTTTCCACATGCACTTTCACGCCCACTGGCGTTTTCAAATAAATTGTTATTCCCTTTTTATTGATAGCAAAAACTAATTGCTCCGGGTGAGGATCGAACTCACAACCTCCGCATTCCTTATTCCGTGCATAGCACAGAGAAGGTACTGTCTATAAGTACGGCGCGCTAACCGATTGTGCCACCGGAGCAATGTTACAAATTGGCTCATTTTTACAACATTTAAAATACCTCACAAAATATCATGAAAATTTTATTTGTCTAAATTAAAATGTATAATTCATAATAATGCCTAGCATTCCATTTATCATTTCATCCTGGAATAGCTTAACTTAACTTAATATACAACAGACATAACATAAACCATGGTAAAGAAATGTTGTTCATATTCAGAAACTGCATATATAGTTTAATTAAAACGACTTACGTTTGACAAACTCATCTGCAACACGTCATCTGTCATTTCGAGCGATCCAATCTTCTCGATCGATATACTAAGAACTGTAACCCCTTTACTTGATATATGCTAAATTACCCGTTTACGTTCAAGTCCCAGGTAGTCTAGTGGTTAGGATTCCGCGCTCTCACCGCGGCGGCCGGGGTTCGATTCCCCGTCTGGGAAGTATTTTTATTATGCTTCCTTGCAGTTAAATTGCGTGTATTGGCGGTGCCATCAAGTTCGTATTTTTGCTAAAATTAATACTAAAATTAATAATCAAAACCAGTTAGATATGGGTGGGAAGTTGAACGCTGCCTGAACAAATTTTATCATTAGATTGGTTGAAAATGAAATATCAGTATAGACTAGGAAATATAGAACTAATTCAAATGAAAAGGGGATGTAGCTCAGTGGTAGATCGCTCGCTTTGCATGTGAGAGGCCCCGGGTTCGATCCCCGGCATCTCCACTTCTATAATTTTTTCCTTTGTTTTTGTCATTTTCGATGAACGAGATTATTTACAGCAAAATATCTGAGGGTTTTGAATGTATCGTTTGCGCTCTATTCAGGAGAAACAGGGGTGAAAGAATTCCTTACAAATTTATAACACACAAATTAACCCTCAATGTCCATTATGGGGATGTAGCTCAGTGGTAGAGCGCTCGCTTCGCATGCGAGATGCCCCGGGTTCGATCCCCGGCATCTCCAGATTTTTTATGATTATCTTTTGCGATATAGGTAGAACATATTTATTTCAAAGTCATTGTACTCGATTATGAACTAGAATGCATCTCTACATTTGTTCACATGATTGCTTTTTGTAAAACATCTTGGTTTCGTTGTCTAGTTTTTCCACATGCACTTTCACGCCCACTGGCGTTTTCAAATAAATTGTTATTCCCTTTTTATTGATAGCAAAAACTAACTGCTCCGGGTGAGGATCGAACTCACAACCTCCGCATTCCTTATTCCGTGCATAGCACAGAGAAGGTACTGTCTATAAGTACGGCGCGCTAACCGATTGTGCCACCGGAGCAATGTTACAAATTGGCTCATTTTTACAACATTTAAAATACCTCACAAAATATCATGAAAATTTTATTTGTCTAAATTAAAATGTATAATTCATAATAATGCCTAGCATTCCATTTATCATTTCATCCTGGAATAGCTTAACTTAACTTAATATACAACAGACATAACATAAACCATGGTAAAGAAATGTTGTACATATTCAGAAACTGCATATATAATTTAATTAAAACGACTTACGTTTGACAAACTCATCTGCAACACGTCATCTGTCATTTCGAGCGAACCGTGCCGAATAATCCAATCTTCTCGATCGATATACTAAGAACTGTAACCCCTTTACTTGATATATGCTAAATTACCCGTTGACGTTCAAGTCCCAGGTAGTCTAGTGGTTAGGATTCCGCGCTCTCACCGCGGCGGCCGGGGTTCGATTCCCCGTCTGGGAAGTATTTATGGCCCGACCACGTATGTGGATCGGACATATAGTTTTACCCTTGTCCGTCCGTCCGTCCTTCCGTCCGTACGTCCGTCCGTAACACTTTGGTTAAGTTCTTGGTTAAGGTCCATTACTCGGATACTAGATGTTGGGGGTCAACGATATTTCACCACCAGATGGGTCTTGGGTAGGGCTACACCACCCACTAGAAATTAGGTCACTGTGACCTATATTTTATGCATGAACGACTTCGGTTAAGTTCTTGGTTAAGGTCCATAACTTGGATACTAGATGTTGGGGGTCAATGATATTTCACTACTAGATGTGTCTTAGGTAAGGTGACACCACCCACTAGAAATTAGGTCACTGTGACCTATATTTTACGCATGGATGACTTCGGTTAAGTTCTTGGTTAAGGTCCATAACTTGGATACTAGATGTTGGAGGTCAATGATATTTCACCACTAGATGTGTCTTGGGTAAAGTGACACCATCCACTAGAAATGAGGTCACTGTGACCTATATTTTACGCATGAATGACTTTGGTTAAGGTCCATATCTTGAATACTACATGTTGGGGGTCAATAATATTTCACTTCTCGATGAGTCTTGGTACATGGCACCACCCATCAGTAATAAGGTAACAGCGACCTATATTTTTCACATGAACACTTTTGATCAATTTCTTGGTAAAGGTCCATATCCCAGGTAATAAACATTGAGGGTCAATGATATTTCAAGAACGGGAGGGGCATCCTGTGGCTCATAGACACATTATCTAGTTTTATTATGCTTCCTTGCAGTTAAATTGCGTGTATTGGCGGTGCCATCAAGTTCAATGGCAAGTTCAAGTTCCTATTTTTGCTAAAATTAATACTAAAATTAATAATAAAAACCAGTTAGATATGGGTGGGAAGTTGAACGCTGCCTGAACAAATTTTATCATTAGATTGGTTGAAAATGAAATATCAGTATAGACTAGGAAATATAGAACTATTTCAAATGGAAAGGGGATGTAGCTCAGTGGTAGAGCGCTCGCTTTGCATGTGAGAGGCCCCGGGTTCGATCCCCGGCATCTCCACTTCTATATTTTTTTCCTTTGTTTTTGTCATTTTCGATGAACGAGATTATTTACAGCAAAATATCTGAGGGTTTTGAATGTATCGTTTGCGCTCTATTCAGGAGAAACAGGGTGAAAGAATTCCTTACAAATTTATAACACACAAATTAACCCTCAATGTCCATTATGGGGATGTAGCTCAGTGGTAGAGCGCTCGCTTCGCATGCGAGATGCCCCGGGTTCGATCCCCGGCATCTCCAGATTTTTTATGATTATCTTTTGCGATATAGGTAGAACATATTTATTTCAAAGTCATTGTCATTACTAAGAATGAGTTCGGTCGATAATGCGCATGCGTCAATTTTGCCGATCAAGTAACGAAAAATCGTATAAAGGATTTGTGTATGGTTTTTATTTCAACTGACTATTAAAGTATGTTCTACTAGGACTTTCGTCAAGGCCCTGTTATCAACGGATGCGCTTATTATTAAGCTTTCCAATGATGTTGGTTATTAAAGAAAATTTGATTATTAATTTACTTCCAATTTAAGTTTTTTACACCCTATAATTTCTTCGAAACTTGCAACGCAATGTATTGAAAAAATCTTAGAATCTGCTATGGTTGGTATCTTTGAATCAGGATTAAAAATATTTAGCATTTATTTTCCAGAAAGGCCCTGTTACCGTTATGTAGAGGTAACTTTAAACTTCTTAATGGTATTTGTTAAATTTTTCTATCACATGGTTAAACCACTTCCAATTCAAATTAAAAATTGTAAATTTTTAGTATTTTTTGAAAATTTTGACTAATGATTGAGACATGCTGTGATCCATTGATAACAAAGAGCTGCGTCCTGGTGACATTGTATAATTGCTAGATAAGTGTTAATTATTAAAGCAAATGACTTCATGATAAAATATGGATGGTGTAGAAATGGTTGTGAATTTATTGGAACAGATAAATGAAGTTTTAAATGCTATACTTATACAATGTTTAAAAAAATTAATAAATTGCAATTAAGATTTGTTTTATTATTAAAATTATTGCAATTTAGATTTTTTTTAAATACAAAACTGAATTATAAGTCTTGTTAATGACAACTCAATTAAAAGCAGCTCGTCTATGAATTTAAGTGTCAGATCCAGAGAGTGGTCCTAGGGTTGGAAACCCCTTTTCGTGGAAAATTGCGTAATTTTTATACAGATTTTTGGCAAATTCACGCCTTTCTTCCTCGGTTCACTATAAGAGAAATTTCCTTAGCTAATTTTATTATATTTTATAATTTGTTATGGTATAATCTAGATAATTTGATACTCAAATAAGGATGGATATATGAAGCACAAAAGTAAAAAATTTCAAGCGTTTGTCAACGGAATGGAAATTCTGATTTTTAAAGTAACCCTTTTTCGAATAAAAAGACATAAAGAAAAGTAATTCTTTAAGATGGTATCTGATAATGTTGTAACGTTTATAGGACGGAACCTCGATCAAGCCCGTTTGTTGCTGTTTGTTTGTATCTGTTTTGTTCGGTTTTATATTTTAAATTAACCCGAATGATACAGCCGTATATTTCGCTCCTTTCAGTCGTTCCGCAACATGTAGCAAAATAAAGTGCATTGCTTGTCAACTATATAACAATGTAAAAGGATTCACATTTGATTCCTTCGGTTTAAAATTATTTTATTTTCTTGACATATCTTTGCTAAACTCGTCAAAAGTTTAGATGCTTGTTTTTATTTGTGAACCGAATTCAAATACTAAAAGCAGATACAGCTTGTTTAACCGTATACAGAAAATGAGATTTAGCGTATAGATTAAGAATAAACACCAATTTGTCTGGACAGCAAGTCCAAGCTAACAAGCACTATATTTCAGGAGTACCTATACAAGCATGAATCTTTGGGTCTCTATGATTTTCAAACAATAGCTCAAATCATGGAGCTATGATATCATATCTCCATGCTCGAATAGAAATATGTATGACCATTTAGGAAATATAGGAAAAAAGATTAATGTCAAAGAAGCTTTTAGTTACTAGTATATAATTAAATTTACGCAATTTTAAAAACATTCTGATATGACAAGTGAACAAATTTTAACTACTTTTTCATTAAAGCTGGGGCCTGTTTAACAAAAGTGTCTTATGACTAAGACGTGTCTAAAGATGGTCTATAGACAAATCTTAGTCCTAATACGGTTTATCGAAGACGTCTTATTTTTAGACATCGCAAATTTTTAATCCTAAAATTAAGACTACGAATTAGTTGTCTTATGGTGGTCTTTAGACCAAAAAATGATTTTAATATCTTTAAAAAATAAATAAATCCTTAATATTTATTCCGTATTTTTGTCTTTGGTTCATTTTTACATAGTACAAGTTACTCTGCTATATATTCAAGTAAATAAAGAATCCTGAACGCAATACTTATTTTTGCACGTGAATTACACTAATGTAACGTGAGTGAGTGAGTGAGTTGGTGTTTTACGCCCGTGCAACGCTATATAGGTTATTTACAGGCGATGAACATGAAAAGGATGATAAAATGAACATGAAATGATGATGATAAATGAAATATGGAGATGGGGTGGGAAACAAAGGACCGGTAAATTTTGAAGAACCACAGGAAAAAGGGGAGAGGTGGGTAGGGGCGGAAAATTTAGCCTATGTGGTGCACTACTGGGCGGTCCACAAAGGGGTCTTTTACGTGCATGAAGCGTGGCACTCTACACACACGTTGGCCCACTATGGTCGGCGGTCAGGGTTTCCGTATTATAGACCTGACAACCCCCGCGGACGAGGGCTACCCTATTCAGCCACCTAGGGTACGCACTTGGTCGCTCTGTGGGCTGAGCACTGACCCGACGTCAGAATCCCAAGACCCTTAGTCGCCTCTTACGACAAGCTAGGCTCTGCTGCGGGCCTATTCGCCACCCGGGCCCCGCACGGGACTAACCTAATGTAACGTAATCATTTCTTAATTCGGAAGTATTTAAAAATTGCAAATGTATTGGCCAACTTGATCTTTGTTGATCCTATTGTAACTAAGTTGTTTAATTACTAGATAGTTTTCTTTTTGAAGAGAATATGTAGTTTTGTGAATTACCTGTGGTTTAAGTTTCAACGATAAGCTGAAGTTTGAAGCTTTATTAATTTTCCATTTATAAAATTATATTTATTTGCCACATCATATCGATATAAAATGCTAGAAATGAAATAGAGAAAATGTTTACTTTTATTTTTGATATATTATAACATAGCGAAAAGAGTTACAATCAATTTTTGTCAATGACTAATAATATTTAAACCGATGCTAACATTAAATTATGACCATCAAAAGACCATATTAACTAAGATACCCATAAGATAGCTTTGTTGTGTGTTTTTAAACATGTAATAAGATGGTCAAAAGACCATCTCAATTCCATCTCTTATGCACGTCTTTAGACATATCTTTAGATAGTTTTGTTAAACAGGCCCCTGGTTTTTAAAGTTTGCATGAAGAATTTAGGATTAGAAAATAACACTGAATTAGTACTCATAGACCAAATGAATTGATTGACACTAGCTTTAGTAAACCATATCAAGTTTTTAGTAAAAATACGTTTAGGCCTATGTATATATTTTATAGAAATTAGAATATAATATTTGTAAGAACTATTAACAAAGAAGTCAACGTATCAAACTCCGGAACAAAAAAGTTAACGATACGGTGAAAAACAAAAATGATGAATAAACTTTTAAAACGATGCACATTGATCAACATCAAATATTTATAGGTCTAATTACAGTCAAATGCCTATAATAGTCAAGTTATCGGATATTTCTCTGGCTTGTAATCTGAAGAAATATGTTTAATGGCTGTGCATGAAATATTTTAAATAAAAAAAAAATACCGGGCGGTACACGTCTTACATTTTTAACCATTTTCTGTTAAAACTTATAGATGTATATTCCTATATTCGTAAGTGTTTGTAACACCTTAAAAAGAATGATACAGATAGCATATTACTATATAGGAACGATTCTGAACATATGGTTTTAATAATCCGGTCATATATTTCAACACCATAGCGGGCGGTTAGATAGCAAACCAACATCTTATCTCAAGGAATAAACTTAATCGCGGACTCCTACTGTTCGAGGACGAGTTATCGTTCTTTAGAAGAAAGAAAAAGTTTTCAGATTGGATTATCTCCCTTAAACCGAACTAATTCTTAGTAATGACTCGATTATGAACTAGAATGCATCTCTACTTTTGTTCACATGATTGCTTTTTGTAAAACATCTTGGTTTCGTTGTCTAGTTTTTCCACATGCACTTTCACGCCCACTGGCGTTTTCAAATAAATTGTTATTCCCTTTTTATTGATAGCAAAAACTAATTGCTCCGGGTGAGGATCGAACTCACAACCTCCGCATTCCTTATTCCGTGCATAGCACAGAGAAGGTACTGTCTATAAGTACGGCGCGCTAACCGATTGTGCCACCGGAGCAATGTTACAAATTGGCTCATTTTTACAACATTTAAAATACCTCACAAAATATCATGAAAATTTTATTTGTCTAAATTAAAATGTATAATTCATAATAATGCCTAGCATTCCATTTATCATTTCATCCTGGAATAGCTTAACTTAACTTAATATACAACAGACATAACATAAACCATGGTAAAGAAATGTTGTTCATATTCAGAAACTGCATATATAGTTTAATTAAAACGACTTACGTTTGACAAACTCATCTGCAACACGTCATCTGTCATTTCGAGCGAACCGTGCCGAATAATCCAATCTTCTCGATCGATATACTAAGAACTGTAACCCCTTTACTTGATATATGCTAAATTACCCGTTTTCGTTCAAGTCCCAGGTAGTCTAGTGGTTAGGATTCCGCGCTCTCACCGCGGCGGCCGGGGTTCGATTCCCCGTCTGGGAAGTATTTTTATTATGCTTCCTTGCAGTTAAATTGCGTGTATTGGCGGTGCCATCAAGTTCGTATTTTTGCTAAAATTAATACTAAAATTAATAATCAAAACCAGTTAGATATGGGTGGGAAGTTGAACGCTGCCTGAACAAATTTTATCATTAGATTGGTTGAAAATGAAATATCAGTATAGACTAGGAAATATAGAACTAATTCAAATGAAAAGGGGATGTAGCTCAGTGGTAGATCGCTCGCTTTGCATGTGAGAGGCCCCGGGTTCGATCCCCGGCATCTCCACTTCTATAATTTTTTCCTTTGTTTTTGTCATTTTCGATGAACGAGATTATTTACAGCAAAATATCTGAGGGTTTTGAATGTATCGTTTGCGCTCTATTCAGGAGAAACAGGGGTGAAAGAATTCCTTACAAATTTATAAAACACAAATTAACCCTCAATGTCCATTATGGGGATGTAGCTCAGTGGTAGAGCGCTCGCTTCGCATGCGAGATACCCCGGGTTCGATCCCCGGCATCTCCAGATTTTTTATGATTATCTTTTGCGATATAGGTAGAACATATTTATTTCAAAGTCATTGTACTCGATTATGAACTAGAATGCATCTCTACATTTGTTCACATGATTGCTTTTTGTAAAACATCTTGGTTTCGTTGTCTAGTTTTTCCACATGCACTTTCACGCCCACTGGCGTTTTCAAATAAATTGTTATTCCCTTTTTATTGATAGCAAAAACTAACTGCTCCGGGTGAGGATCGAACTCACAACCTCCGCATTCCTTATTCCGTGCATAGCACAGAGAAGGTACTGTCTATAAGTACGGCGCGCTAACCGATTGTGCCACCGGAGCAATGTTACAAATTGGCCCATTTTTACAACATTTAAAATACCTCACAAAATATCATGAAAATTTTATTTGTCTAAATTAAAATGTATAATTCATAATAATGCCTAGCATTCCATTTATCATTTCATCCTGGAATAGCTTAACTTAACTTAATATACAACAGACATAACATAAACCATGGTAAAGAAATGTTGTACATATTCAGAAACTGCATATATAATTTAATTAAAACGACTTACGTTTGACAAACTCATCTGCAACACGTCATCTGTCATTTCGAGCGAACCGTGCCGAATAATCCAATCTTCTCGATCGATATACTAAGAACTGTAACCCCTTTACTTGATATATGCTAAATTACCCGTTGACGTTCAAGTCCCAGGTAGTCTAGTGGTTAGGATTCCGCGCTCTCACCGCGGCGGCCGGGGTTCGATTCCCCGTCTGGGAAGTATTTATGGCCCGACCACGTATGTGGATCGGACATATAGTTTTACCCTTGTCCGTCCGTCCGTCCTTCCGTCCGTACGTCCGTCCGTAACACTTTGGTTAAGTTCTTGGTTAAGGTCCATTACTCGGATACTAGATGTTGGGGGTCAACGATATTTCACCACCAGATGGGTCTTGGGTAGGGCTACACCACCCACTAGAAATTAGGTCACTGTGACCTATATTTTATGCATGAACGACTTCGGTTAAGTTCTTGGTTAAGGTCCATAACTTGGATACTAGATGTTGGGGGTCAATGATATTTCACTACTAGATGTGTCTTAGGTAAGGTGACACCACCCACTAGAAATTAGGTCACTGTGACCTATATTTTACGCATGAATGACTTCGGTTAAGTTCTTGGTTAAGGTCCATAACTTGGATACTAGATGTTGGAGGTCAATGATATTTCACCACTAGATGTGTCTTGGGTAAAGTGACACCATCCACTAGAAATGAGGTCACTGTGACCTATATTTTACGCATGAATGACTTTGGTTAAGGTCCATATCTTGAATACTACATGTTGGGGGTCAATAATATTTCACTTCTCGATGAGTCTTGGTACATGGCACCACCCATCAGTAATAAGGTAACAGCGACCTATATTTTTCACATGAACACTTTTGATCAATTTCTTGGTAAAGGTCCATATCCCAGGTAATACACATTGAGGGTCAATGATATTTCAAGAACGGGAGGGGCATCCTGTGGCTCATAGACACATTATCTAGTTTTATTATGCTTCCTTGCAGTTAAATTGCGTGTATTGGCGGTGCCATCAAGTTCAATGGCAAGTTCAAGTTCCTATTTTTGCTAAAATTAATACTAAAATTAATAATAAAAACCAGTTAGATATGGGTGGGAAGTTGAACGCTGCCTGAACAAATTTTATCATTAGATTGGTTGAAAATGAAATATCAGTATAGACTAGGAAATATAGAACTAATTCAAATGGAAAGGGGATGTAGCTCAGTGGTAGAGCGCTCGCTTTGCATGTGAGAGGCCCCGGGTTCGATCCCCGGCATCTCCACTTCTATATTTTTTTCCTTTGTTTTTGTCATTTTCGATGAACGAGATTATTTACAGCAAAATATCTGAGGGTTTTGAATGTATCGTTTGCGCTCTATTCAGGAGAAACAGGGGTGAAAGAATTCCTTACAAATTTATAAAACACAAATTAACCCTCAATGTCCATTATGGGGATGTAGCTCAGTGGTAGAGCGCTCGCTTCGCATGCGAGATGCCCCGGGTTCGATCCCCGGCATCTCCAGATTTTTTATGATTATCTTTTGCGATATAGGTAGAACATATTTATTTCAAAGTCATTGTACTCGATTATGAACTAGAATGCATCTCTACTTTTGTTCACATGATTGCTTTTTGTAAAACATCTTGGTTTCGTTGTCTAGTTTTTCCACATGCACTTTCACGCCCACTGGCGTTTTCAAATAAATTGTTATTCCCTTTTTATTGATAGCAAAAACTAATTGCTCCGGGTGAGGATCGAACTCACAACCTCCGCATTCCTTATTCCGTGCATAGCACAGAGAAGGTACTGTCTATAAGTACGGCGCGCTTTTTTTTTTTTTTTTTTTTATCTTTATTAAAATCATCCAGCATATTTACAATAAAATATATAAACAGTTTACATAATTCAATAACATCATATGAATTAACACATATTCAATTCAGAATTTACAACTACATTTATCTAGCCAATTTTACAATTGAAATAGTAAAACATCTTCTGTTTCCTGAATAATGACATTATCATTTAAAAAATATTTTTCAAACTTTGCTCTATTCTTCTCTATCTTACAATAATAGGTATGAAAGTAAGATACATAATGTTTGATAGTATATTTAAAGAAACTAATAACATTCAAAAGTTCATTTTTCATGCCAAGTAAATTCCTCCTTTTGAAAACACAAAATCTCATAACAGAAAACATAAAATTAAGAAAATATACATTGACACCTTTTAAGGTACCGTTAAATCCTAGAAAAACTAACTTTTCATAATTAACTAACGACATTCTATCACTATTACAATTCTCAAAAACTTTTTGTAATAATTCTTTCATATAATTATGAATATCATCTAACAAAGTACATGAATAAAACATATGAATTATATCTTCAATTTCATTTCCACATAAAATGCAATTTGGACTATCAACCAGCCCAGCTTTATACAACTTTTTATAAGTAAATAATCTATTGTGTACAATCTTATAATCAAGATCAATAAAATCTGGTGGTTTCCATTTAACATGTACATTTTTCAAAATGGATATGAAACTAACATCTTCACCAAACCGTTCTTTCCAAAAGTCTATACAATTAGGCACATGATAAACCTTACTAGACAACAACTGATAGAAAAACTTAGCTTTACAATGTGACACATTAACAGATGTTCCTCTAAAATGTATTACAAAATCTGAACAATCATTAACACATTTGGTATTCAAGTTAGTGTTTATAATCTTAACCCATTCTTCAGGAATAACAGATAACAAGTGGTTATATAACTTTACAACAGCATTAACATCAATTGTTTCATCAACTTCAAGTAACATATCAACAATATAATTACATGGTAAAAACCCCGTTTTAACTTCATATGCAATATCTTTAATACAAACAATACCAGCACAAATAAATTGCTTCATCAAAGGACTCTTATTTTGCATTTTAATATTTGGATTTAAAAACAATGGTTGTTTATATACTAAGTCAATACAAAGATCAATTTCACAATCTTTTTTAACATATTGCCAAGCTTGCAGCATTTCCTGATAAAATAAAGGAATACAGTCATACTCTTTTTGTGATAGATCAATGAATAGCAGTTCAACATCAAGATTCATATTTAAGACCTTTCTCAAAAAGTATTTACAAGTATCTTTCCATAAAACATTATAATCATTATTCAAAAATCTTGACAAAAACTTTAATCTGAAAGCACAGAGTTTTACAAAAATGTCTTGAAACACTAAACCACCTTCATCTTTCCTCCCAATAACAGTATTGTATTGTAATAAATGGGAGCCATTATTCCACAAAAAATTAATACACATATTCTTAATTTTATTAATTATGTTGTCTGGTATACTAAAAACTGACAATGTATACCATAATCTTGACATCAACAGAGAATTTACAACAGTACATCTCCCAACTAAGGTTAGTTTTCTTTGAAACCATATATTTAAAATATTTTTTATTTTAACAATCTTGCTATCCCAGTTCAATTTAACACACTCTTTAAAATCTCTACCAATATACACACCAAGAATTTGTATAACATCACAACACTCTTTAACATTCAAATCATTATAAAAATTAACATCTAAATGGCCTCTGCCAATACACATTATCTCTGATTTTTCTCTGTTGATCTTTGCACCAGACCCTTCAGAGTACAACTGAAAAACATTAAAAGCTTCCAAAATAGAATTTGTATCGCTCAAAATAAGCGTAGTGTCATCAGCATGCTGGAAAGCCAGCCCAACTTTATCAGAATTCGGTATAGATATACCACATATTTTAGGATTTTTCTTTAATGCACTTTGAAGAGATTCTGCTGCTAAAACATATAAAAGAGCACTGATAGGACATCCCTGTCTAATGCCATTTTTAATATCAAAATATTTGGTCAAAAATCCATTACATTTTACCGAACTACATATATCAGTGTAAAATATTTTAATCCATTGCACAAAATAATCACCAAAACCAAATTTTTGTAATGTGGATATCAAATATTCGTGGCTTACTCTGTCGAAAGCCTTCTCTTGATCAATCTTTAATACATAAGCTTCTAAATTGTCACATTCAACAAAATCCATAATATCTCTAACATTACAAATAGTATCTGCTATATCTTTTCCCATAATACAACATGATTGGTTTTCTGACACTAAATTAGGTAACACTTTTTTAAATCTATTAGCCATTACTCTTGCAATTATCTTGTAATCAACTTGTAACAAAGATATTGGACGATAGTTTTTTAACAATTTCCTATCGCCCTTTTTCTTATAAATCAAGCTTACAATACCAATTTTCATAGACCTTGACAAAGATTTTTCTGCATGAATACATGAAAAAGTTGAATAAATATATCTTTAAGACTATTATAAAAAAATCTATAAAATTCAACAGTAAGTCCATCACTTCCTGGACTCTTATTTATTGACATTTCCCATAAAGCTTTTCTTATTTCATCTTCACTTACAATATTTTCACAAAGCTCAACATCAATATCTTCAACCTTTTTATCATTAAAATCTAACAATTCATTCATTTTGTTCTCATTAATAGTAACACAAGAATACAGTTTGCTATAAAATTTAAATTCTTCATCTAAAATACTATCAGTATCAGAAGCAGTTGTGCCATCATCACATAAAATTTCTTTAATACAATTACTTTCCTGTCTGTATTTTTCTAAATTCAAAAAATATTTCGAATTACAATCACCATCCACAGCCCAAAAGGCTTTTGATCTTAAAATGGCACCTTTACAAATATTCGACTCATACTCTTTGAGTTCTAATCTTAGAGACTCATATACAGTAATATCTACTTGCTTGCCATTAGCAATACCTTGCGACATTTTCTGCAATTTGTTTTGAATACAATAAAAATCCTTTTTACTTTCCTTTGCTTTTCTAATACTGTACACTTGGGAATATTTCTTAATTTTATATTTCAAATTGTCCCACCATATCAAAATATCATTAGTGTACAATGGACAAGCTTTACTATCTTCTATGATTCTAAAAACATTTTCTACATATTCTTCATCATACAATAAATTGTTGTTAAAAATCCATAACCCTGGACCTCTTTCTATATTGTTTACATTGATTGACAAAATAACAAAACTGTGATCACTTAGGCTTGTATGGTTATAATAAACATGCTGTATAAATGAAGACAAAGATTTGCATGTAAGAAAATAATCAATTCTACTTTGCTGTAATTGATCAACACAACTTCTATGAAAAGAAAAAGTTTTAACATAAGAATTTCTTTTTCTCCATACATCATACAAATCTAATCCATCTATCAGTTTAGCTAAGTTTTTAAAAGCTAAATCTTCTACATGGCTTCTAACATTACCTCTATCTAATATTGACAAAGATGTATTAAAATCTCCTCCCATCACAATATTACTAAAACCAGTACAATAGTTTTGAACATTCTTAAAGAAATCTGATCTTTCATTTACAATATTTGGTGCATAAATATTAACAATATTAAATACTACATCATTTTCTGTATAAGTCACATGAATAAATCTTCCATTGTCATCTTTATGAATAAATTTTACATTGTCTTTTATACAGTTTCTTATTAATACAGCCACTCCTTGTCTGTTAGTGTCACTATTACTACATAATATGTTTCCATCATACAAGTGTTGAATAGAGTTAACAAAAGAATCAGTCCAAAAAGTCTCTTGTAGTAGAGTTATATCATATCTTTTGTCTTCAATAAATGCAAAATAGTTTTTAACATTGACAACATTTCTAAGTCCATTGCAATTATGTGATGTAATAACAACCATCACAATTAATGAATAGAAAAGATACATCTTATCCATTATGATTTCTATCATGAGGAGACCTTGACCTTGAGACATTTTTATCTTTCCTCTTTTTTTTCTTTTTCTTTTTAAAGGAAATTTCTTTGTCACTACTTTCACTTCCAGATTTGACATCTCTGTCACAACCAGAAGGGCGTCTTTCATTACTTCCACCTCCAGACATGTCTGATTTGACATGTGAGGAGGTGTTTACCATACCAGATCCACTTTCTTCTTGTAATGTCTGACCATTCCCAACCAGGTCTTCACAGTACTCATCATCACCATCATTATCATCATATACATTTGCAGTTATACCATTCTCCTTGAGCTCCTCTTGTGTACTTCCAAGAACGCGGAAAGAACAATGGCAATCCTCTTCATATTCCTTACAGTTCATGCAAAGTTTAGCAGAACCAGTACCATCAGACTCATATTCATGTATCTCACTATCATGTTCATCACAAGACTCAACTACGTTTTTAGTCTTTTCTTCCGCACTGGAGTTTTGCTTTTGTTTATCCTTTTCTGGGACATGTTCTGTAACTTTAGCGTTATTATCGGGCGTATCATTAGTACTTTCCTTTTGTCTCTGGTTCCTTTCATCATTTGCTCCTTCAGTTTCATTCTCATCAGTATGTTTCGGTGGATATCTACTTCCAAATCCCGTTTTGGGATCAAAAGCCGGTTCCTCACATTCACATGTTTTCGGAAAGCCGCCACACCTAAAACATCTTGGTGTGAGACAAAAACGCCTTGTATGACCATTTTCGCTACATCTATTGCAAGTCACGTTTTTTCCCCGATCCGGACATTCCTTGAAAATATGATTTGGCGAAAAACATCCCGAGCACACTTTGATTTGCCTTTCATGGGTCACCTTAAAGTATCGTCTACCTACAGATGTATCAAATGACATAGACCACGCTAACGATACTACATTGTCCGGAAATACAACTTTAACCCATCGAGTACCATTTGCAACATTCGTTCCGGCGTAATATCTCCGCATGACTGGGGACTTTATTTCAATATTTTTCTCAGTCAATTTTCTAAGAAGGTCCTCATCCTCAATATACGCCGGTATATGGTGAAACGTTACCACTTTGATATTTGACATTGCCAGTCCACATTCGTACTCCGTTCCATCAATATTAAATCCATTTGTCAATTTGTATGCATTTTGGTTAGTATCCATTGTCACTTCAAAGGAATCCTCCTTATCCGTTATTGGGACTACTGCAAGAACAGTGTTTTTCCCACATAATTCTTCTGCAACTTCAATAATTTTACGTGCATTTATCTTTTCATTGTTTTTACTTTGAACTTTAACAGTAGATTCCATACTATAATTTTTCCGTCTAGAATAATCTCTCCGACCAGATAGAGTTGTTGCTCTTTGGTCATCTATTGTAACATCATCCGCAGGACCGCTTCTGTCCCCGGTAGAAAAAAAAACCCTCTGACGGGGTGCAGCATCCGTGTTTGTATCATTACTTTGCTGGTTTTTAGCTGGACCCCTGGGAAATCCCCCTGCTCCGGACATCGTTCCAGGGCCAGGGGAGCAATTTACAGTTAATAACACAAAATTAGCCGATGGATAACAGTTCTCTATAGTAAATACAACTTACTGTCATAAAAAATTAACTCAAACAACGCATAAATCCATGAAAACGAAGAAAAAATCCTCGGTCACATGATTGCACTGTATACGTGTCAAGGGTGTACTCGATTCCCCAGTACGGCGCGCTAACCGATTGTGCCACCGGAGCAATGTTACAAATTGGCTCATTTTTACAACATTTAAAATACCTCACAAAATATCATGAAAATTTTATTTGTCTAAATTAAAATGTATAATTCATAATAATGCCTAGCATTCCATTTATCATTTCATCCTGGAATAGCTTAACTTAACTTAATATACAACAGACATAACATAAACCATGGTAAAGAAATGTTGTACATATTCAGAAACTGCATATATAGTTTAATTAAAACGACTTACGTTTGACAAAACCCATCTGCAACACGTCATCTGTCATTTCGAGCGAACCGTGCCGAATAATCCAATCTTCTCGATCGATATACTAAGAACTGTAACCCCTTTACTTGATATATGCTAAATTACCCGTTAACGTTCAAGTCCCAGGTAGTCTAGTGGTTAGGATTCCGCGCTCTCACCGCGGCGGCCGGGGTTCGATTCCCCGTCTGGGAAGTATTTTTATTATGCTTCCTTGCAGTTAAATTGCGTGTATTGGCGGTGCCATCAAGTTCGTATTTTTGCTAAAATTAATACTAAAATTAATAATCAAAACCAGTTAGATATGGGTGGGAAGTTGAACGCTGCCTGAACAAATTTTATCATTAGATTGGTTGAAAATGAAATATCAGTATAGACTAGGAAATATAGAACTAATTCAAATGGAAAGGGGATGTAGCTCAGTGGTAGAGCGCTCGCTTTGCATGTGAGAGGCCCCGGGTTCGATCCCCGGCATCTCCACTTCTATATTTTTTTCCTTTGTTTTTGTCATTTTCGATGAACGAGATTATTTACAGCAAAATATCTGAGGGTTTTGAATGTATCGTTTGCGCTCTATTCAGGAGAAACAGGGGTGAAAGAATTCCTTACAAATTTATAACACACAAATTAACCCTCAATGTCCATTATGGGGATGTAGCTCAGTGGTAGAGCGCTCGCTTCGCATGCGAGATGCCCCGGGTTCGATCCCCGGCATCTCCAGATTTTTTATGATTATCTTTTGCGATATAGGTAGAACATATTTATTTCAAAAGTCATTGTACTCGATTATGAACTAGAATGCATCTCTACTTTTGTTCACATGATTGCTTTTTGTAAAACATCTTGGTTTCGTTGTCTAGTTTTTCCACATGCACTTTCACGCCCACTGGCGTTTTCAAATAAATTGTTATTCCCTTTTTATTGATAGCAAAAACTAATTGCTCCGGGTGAGGATCGAACTCACAACCTCCGCATTCCTTATTCCGTGCATAGCACAGAGAAGGTACTGTCTATAAGTACGGCGCGCTAACCGATTGTGCCACCCCATGTAGCACGAACCCTTTTAAAAACATTTTTATTTGGTTATTTCTGAGGTCCGAAGAAAACGTTTTAAAAAAACATTTTTAAAACATTTTTAAAATGTTTTGATTTTTTAAGAATGATTTAAAAACGGTTAATTAACGTTTCCTTAAAACGGATGGAAAATAGTTTTCTGAACTGTTTTTTGAAATGTTTAAAAAATGTTTTTATAACATTTTACTTTACATCTTTTCATAACAATTTTAAAACATTATTTTGAAATGTTATAATAACATTTAGAAAGCATTTTCATATTATCTTTTCATAACGATTTAAAAACATATTATGAGAATGTTATAAAAATGTTTTTAAAACATTCGTAGTTTACATCTTTTCATAACAATTTTAAAACATGGTTTTGAATGGCATAGAAATGTTTTTAAATAACAATTTAAAACCTTTTTAGAAGCATGTTTTTGATCTGTTTTTGTCACATTTTACCTCTAACAAATAAGACAAGTTATAACGTTATGAATACTATATACAATTATTAATGAGCATGAACAGATTACAGTGATAAATATACTGAAATAACAACAAAAAACTAATTTTTTATCTTATTTTTAAGTCCAGCTTTTTATTGTTTTAAGTAATGTTTTTTTTTTTACTTTTACTGATTTACATTTATTCTTAATGATTTGTTGATGTTTGTTCTTCTTATTAGTATTTAAGGGTTTTTTTTTAGATAAAGAATGATGGTATATATTAAAACACACACATCTCTTTCCATTGTTAATTATCTTCGATGGCATGTAAGTTGTGTAACACGTGCGATACTGTGACTAATTTTCTCAAGATGTTTGATAAGCAATTATCCTGCATCGTTATCAGTAAGATCACCATGGTAACCAGCTATTTGTAAGTTTAGTGGTTTGACACACGCTGTGTGTTGGAGTCTTTATCAGTTTAGATTTTACCTTTTCAAGAGAGAGGAAACACATCTTGATACACAGCTCTAACAAAATGTAAGTAGAATGATTTGTTTTATAATAGATAGACTGATGTTAATTTTTATAATTTTAAATTTGCACATGATTCATCTTTAACTAACGATCAAGGTTTAGTTGGAGATTAGACTTTAATCCAATATCATGCTAATGGTTACTCTATGTTTACTATGTTTATTATATTGTAGTTTTATAAAGCTACTTGTACTTTTGGTATATAAATCGGCATTTATTTATTTTTCAGAACAATGAAAACAACTATAACATGTATAAAGAACACCACAAGACTTGACAGATGATATTTTCCTGAAATTCCTATAAAAGTTATGATATGGATAACTCGTTGGTTTTTTTAAAGAACATCATATTCTTGTGGACTAAATTTGTGTTTTATTTCTTAATGAAATTGCTTGTCGTGTAGTTTTCTCATTGTTCTATAAAGAATATGACAGTTTGTTGTTTGATATGGTGATGTGACAAGCAGAAGGTTCGACCAATCAGCTTTTTCGGGGACACCTCTTATTGGAATTCGCTTTATTATGCACATGCACTTTTGCATAGTTTGCTCTTATGTTTGTCACTCATTCCTTTGTGGACTTTAATTTCTTTGGTTTTATGTTCTTTTGTCAAGACACTATCCAAAACCCTTAAGGATAATATGGTAAAAATACAGGATAAAAACATGCCTTAATAACAGTTTAAAAACAGTACAAAATATGTTTATAAAATGTTTCGAAAAAACAAGTAAAAAACATTTAGTACAAACATTTCTGTAACGATTTAAAATTATGTTATTTTTATATTTATCAAAAATGTTTTAGAAAAACATTTTTAAAACATTTTAAGAAACAGTTTTTACAGACGTTATAAAAACATTTCTGGCACTCCACAAATTTATGTTTTTAAAACATTTCTTAAAAATGTTTTCAGTCCTTTTAAGAAAATGTTTTAATAACATTTTTATAATGTTTTTGTGTTAGCTGGGACTGGAGCAATGTTACAAATTGGCTCATTTTTACAACATTTAAAATACCTCACAAAATATCATGAAAATTTTATTTGTCTAAATTAAAATGTATAATTCATAATAATGCCTAGCATTCCATTTATCATTTCATCCTGGAATAGCTTAACTTAACTTAATATACAACAGACATAACATAAACCATGGTAAAGAAATGTTGTTCATATTCAGAAACTGCATATATAGTTTAATTAAAACGACTTACGTTTGACAAAACTCATCTGCAACACGTCATCTGTCATTTCGAGCGAACCGTGCCGAATAATCCAATCTTCTCGATCGATATACTAAGAACTGTAACCCCTTTACTTCATATATGCTAAATTACCCGTTTACGTTCAAGTCCCAGGTAGTCTAGTGGTTAGGATTCCGCGCTCTCACCGCGGCGGCCGGGGTTCGATTCCCCGTCTGGGAAGTATTTTTATTATGCTTCCTTGCAGTTAAATTGCGTGTATTGGCGGTGCCATCAAGTTCGTATTTTTGCTAAAATTAATACTAAAATTAATAATCAAAACCAGTTAGATATGGGTGGGAAGTTGAACGCTGCCTGAACAAATTTTATCATTAGATTGGTTGAAAATGAAATATCAGTATAGACTAGGAAATATAGAACTAATTCAAATGAAAAGGGGATGTAGCTCAGTGGTAGATCGCTCGCTTTGCATGTGAGAGGCCCCGGGTTCGATCCCCGGCATCTCCACTTCTATATTTTTTTTCCTTTGTTTTTGTCATTTTCGATGAACGAGATTATTTACAGCAAAATATCTGAGGGTTTTGAATGTATCGTTTGCGCTCTATTCAGGAGAAACAGGGGTGAAAGAATTCCTTACAAATTTATAACACACAAATTAACCCTCAATGTCCATTATGGGGATGTAGCTCAGTGGTAGAGCGCTCGCTTCGCATGCGAGATGCCCCGGGTTCGATCCCCGGCATCTCCAGATTTTTTATGATTATCTTTTGCGATATAGGTAGAACATATTTATTTCAAAGTCATTGTACTCGATTATGAACTAGAATGCATCTCTACATTTGTTCACATGATTGCTTTTTGTAAAACATCTTGGTTTCGTTGTCTAGTTTTTCCACATGCACTTTCACGCCCACTGGCGTTTTCAAATAAATTGTTATTCCCTTTTTTATTGATAGCAAAAACTAACTGCTCCGGGTGAGGATCGAACTCACAACCTCCGCATTCCTTATTCCGTGCATAGCACAGAGAAGGTACTGTCTATAAGTACGGCGCGCTAACCGATTGTGCCACCGGAGCAATGTTACAAATTTGCTCATTTTTACAACATTTAAAATACCTCACAAAATATCATGAAAATTTTATTTGTCTAAATTAAAATGTATAATTCATAATAATGCCTAGCATTCCATTTATCATTTCATCCTGGAATAGCTTAACTTAACTTAATATACAACAGACATAACATAAACCATGGTAAAGAAATGTTGTACATATTCAGAAACTGCATATATAATTTAATTAAAACGACTTACGTTTGACAAACTCATCTGCAACACGTCATCTGTCATTTCGAGCGAACCGTGCCGAATAATCCAATCTTCTCGATCGATATACTAAGAACTGTAACCCCTTTACTTGATATATGCTAAATTACCCGTTGACGTTCAAGTCCCAGGTAGTCTAGCTAGTGGTTAGGATTCCGCGCTCTCACCGCGGCGGCCGGGGTTCGATTCCCCGTCTGGGAAGTATTAATGGCCCGACCCCGTATGTGGATCGGACATATAGTTTTACCCTTGTCCGTCCGTCCGTCCGTCCTTCCGTCCGTACGTCCGTCCGTAACACTTTGGTTAAGTTCTTGGTTAAGGTCCATTACTCGGATACTAGATGTTGGGGGTCAACGATATTTCACCACCAGATGGGTCTTGGGTAGGGCTACACCACCCACTAGAAATTAGGTCACTGTGACCTATATTTTATGCATGAACGACTTCGGTTAAGTTCTTGGTTAAGGTCCATAACTTGGATACTAGATGTTGGGGGTCAATGATATTTCACTACTAGATGTGTCTTAGGTTAGGTGACACCACCCACTAGAAATTAGGTCACTGTGACCTATATTTTACGCATGAATGACTTCGGTTAAGTTCTTGGTTAAGGTCCATAACTTGGATACTAGATGTTGGAGGTCAATGATATTTCACCACTAGATGTGTCTTGGGTAAAGTGACACCATCCACTAGAAATGAGGTCACTGTGACCTATATTTTACGCATGAATGACTTTGGTTAAGGTCCATATCTTGAATACTACATGTTGGGGGTCAATAATATTTCACTTCTCGATGAGTCTTGGTACATGGCACCACCCATCAGTAATAAGGTAACAGCGACCTATATTTTTCACATGAACACTTTTGATCAATTTCTTGGTAAAGGTCCATATCCCAGGTAATACACATTGAGGGTCAATGATATTTCAAGAACGGGAGGGGCATCCTGTGGCTCATAGACACATTATCTAGTTTTATTATGCTTCCTTGCAGTTAAATTGCGTGTATTGGCGGTGCCATCAAGTTCAATGGCAAGTTCAAGTTCCTATTTTTGCTAAAATTAATACTAAAATTAATAATAAAAACCAGTTAGATATGGGTGGGAAGTTGAACGCTGCCTGAACAAATTTTATCATTAGATTGGTTGAAAATGAAATATCAGTATAGACTAGGAAATATAGAACTAATTCAAATGGAAAGGGGATGTAGCTCAGTGGTAGAGCGCTCGCTTTGCATGTGAGAGGCCCCGGGTTCGATCCCCGGCATCTCCACTTCTATATTTTTTTTCCTTTGTTTTTGTCATTTTCGATGAACGAGATTATTTACAGCAAAATATCTGAGGGTTTTGAATGTATCGTTTGCGCTCTATTCAGGAGAAACAGGGGTGAAAGAATTCCTTACAAATTTATAAAACACAAATTAACCCTCAATGTCCATTATGGGGATGTAGCTCAGTGGTAGAGCGCTCGCTTCGCATGCGAGATGCCCCGGGTTCGATCCCCGGCATCTCCAGATTTTTTATGATTATCTTTTGCGATATAGGTAGAACATATTTATTTCAAAGTCATTGTACTCGATTATGAACTAGAATGCATCTCTACTTTTGTTCACATGATTGCTTTTTGTAAAACATCTTGGTTTCGTTGTCTAGTTTTTCCACATGCACTTTCACGCCCACTGGCGTTTTCAAATAAATTGTTATTCCCTTTTTATTGATAGCAAAAACTAATTGCTCCGGGTGAGGATCGAACTCACAACCTCCACATTCCTTATTCCGTGCATAGCACAGAGAAGGTACTGTCTATAAGTACGGCGCGCTTTTTTTTTTTTTTTTTATCTTTATTAAAATCATCCAGCATATTTACAATAAAATATATAAACAGTTTACATAATTCAATAACATCATATGAATTAACACATATTCAATTCAGAATTTACAACTACATTTATCTAGCCAATTTTACAATTGAAATAGTAAAACATCTTCTGTTTCCTGAATAATGACATTATCATTTAAAAAATATTTTTCAAACTTTGCTCTATTCTTCTCTATCTTACAATAATAGGTATGAAAGTAAGATACATAATGTTTGATAGTATATTTAAAGAAACTAATAACATTCAAAAGTTCATTTTTCATGCCAAGTAAATTCCTCCTTTTGAAAACACAAAATCTCATAACAGAAAACATAAAATTAAGAAAATATACATTGACACCTTTTAAGGTACCGTTAAATCCTAGAAAAACTAACTTTTCATAATTAACTAACGACATTCTATCACTATTACAATTCTCAAAAACTTTTTGTAATAATTCTTTCATATAATTATGAATATCATCTAACAAAGTACATGAATAAAACATATGAATTATATCTTCAATTTCATTTCCACATAAAATGCAATTTGGACTATCAACCAGCCCAGCTTTATACAACTTTTTATAAGTAAATAATCTATTGTGTACAATCTTATAATCAAGATCAATAAAATCTGGTGGTTTCCATTTAACATGTACATTTTTCAAAATGGATATGAAACTAACATCTTCACCAAACCGTTCTTTCCAAAAGTCTATACAATTAGGCACATGATAAACCTTACTAGACAACAACTGATAGAAAAACTTAGCTTTACAATGTGACACATTAACAGATGTTCCTCTAAAATGTATTACAAAATCTGAACAATCATTAACACATTTGGTATTCAAGTTAGTGTTTATAATCTTAACCCATTCTTCAGGAATAACAGATAACAAGTGGTTATATAACTTTACAACAGCATTAACATCAATTGTTTCATCAACTTCAAGTAACATATCAACAATATAATTACATGGTAAAAACCCCGTTTTAACTTCATATGCAATATCTTTAATACAAACAATACCAGCACAAATAAATTGCTTCATCAAAGGACTCTTATTTTGCATTTTAATATTTGGATTTAAAAACAATGGTTGTTTATATACTAAGTCAATACAAAGATCAATTTCACAATCTTTTTTAACATATTGCCAAGCTTGCAGCATTTCCTGATAAAATAAAGGAATACAGTCATACTCTTTTTGTGATAGATCAATGAATAGCAGTTCAACATCAAGATTCATATTTAAGACCTTTCTCAAAAAGTATTTACAAGTATCTTTCCATAAAACATTATAATCATTATTCAAAAATCTTGACAAAAACTTTAATCTGAAAGCACAGAGTTTTACAAAAATGTCTTGAAACACTAAACCACCTTCATCTTTCCTCCCAATAACAGTATTGTATTGTAATAAATGGGAGCCATTATTCCACAAAAAATTAATACACATATTCTTAATTTTATTAATTATGTTGTCTGGTATACTAAAAACTGACAATGTATACCATAATCTTGACATCAACAGAGAATTTACAACAGTACATCTCCCAACTAAGGTTAGTTTTCTTTGAAACCATATATTTAAAATATTTTTTATTTTAACAATCTTGCTATCCCAGTTCAATTTAACACACTCTTTAAAATCTCTACCAATATACACACCAAGAATTTGTATAACATCACAACACTCTTTAACATTCAAATCATTATAAAAATTAACATCTAAATGGCCTCTGCCAATACACATTATCTCTGATTTTTCTCTGTTGATCTTTGCACCAGACCCTTCAGAGTACAACTGAAAAACATTAAAAGCTTCCAAAATAGAATTTGTATCGCTCAAAATAAGCGTAGTGTCATCAGCATGCTGGAAAGCCAGCCCAACTTTATCAGAATTCGGTATAGATATACCACATATTTTAGGATTTTTCTTTAATGCACTTTGAAGAGATTCTGCTGCTAAAACATATAAAAGAGCACTGATAGGACATCCCTGTCTAATGCCATTTTTAATATCAAAATATTTGGTCAAAAATCCATTACATTTTACCGAACTACATATATCAGTGTAAAATATTTTAATCCATTGCACAAAATAATCACCAAAACCAAATTTTTGTAATGTGGATATCAAATATTCGTGGCTTACTCTGTCGAAAGCCTTCTCTTGATCAATCTTTAATACATAAGCTTCTAAATTGTCACATTCAACAAAATCCATAATATCTCTAACATTACAAATAGTATCTGCTATATCTTTTCCCATAATACAACATGATTGGTTTTCTGACACTAAATTAGGTAACACTTTTTTAAATCTATTAGCCATTACTCTTGCAATTATCTTGTAATCAACTTGTAACAAAGATATTGGACGATAGTTTTTTAACAATTTCCTATCGCCCTTTTTCTTATAAATCAAGCTTACAATACCAATTTTCATAGACCTTGACAAAGATTTTTCTGCATGAATACATGAAAAAGTTGAATAAATATATCTTTAAGACTATTATAAAAAAATCTATAAAATTCAACAGTAAGTCCATCACTTCCTGGACTCTTATTTATTGACATTTCCCATAAAGCTTTTCTTATTTCATCTTCACTTACAATATTTTCACAAAGCTCAACATCAATATCTTCAACCTTTTTATCATTAAAATCTAACAATTCATTCATTTTGTTCTCATTAATAGTAACACAAGAATACAGTTTGCTATAAAATTTAAATTCTTCATCTAAAATACTATCAGTATCAGAAGCAGTTGTGCCATCATCACATAAAATTTCTTTAATACAATTACTTTCCTGTCTGTATTTTTCTAAATTCAAAAAATATTTCGAATTACAATCACCATCCACAGCCCAAAAGGCTTTTGATCTTAAAATGGCACCTTTACAAATATTCGACTCATACTCTTTGAGTTCTAATCTTAGAGACTCATATACAGTAATATCTACTTGCTTGCCATTAGCAATACCTTGCGACATTTTCTGCAATTTGTTTTGAATACAATAAAAATCCTTTTTACTTTCCTTTGCTTTTCTAATACTGTACACTTGGGAATATTTCTTAATTTTATATTTCAAATTGTCCCACCATATCAAAATATCATTAGTGTACAATGGACAAGCTTTACTATCTTCTATGATTCTAAAAACATTTTCTACATATTCTTCATCATACAATAAATTGTTGTTAAAAATCCATAACCCTGGACCTCTTTCTATATTGTTTACATTGATTGACAAAATAACAAAACTGTGATCACTTAGGCTTGTATGGTTATAATAAACATGCTGTATAAATGAAGACAAAGATTTGCATGTAAGAAAATAATCAATTCTACTTTGCTGTAATTGATCAACACAACTTCTATGAAAAGAAAAAGTTTTAACATAAGAATTTCTTTTTCTCCATACATCATACAAATCTAATCCATCTATCAGTTTAGCTAAGTTTTTAAAAGCTAAATCTTCTACATGGCTTCTAACATTACCTCTATCTAATATTGACAAAGATGTATTAAAATCTCCTCCCATCACAATATTACTAAAACCAGTACAATAGTTTTGAACATTCTTAAAGAAATCTGATCTTTCATTTACAATATTTGGTGCATAAATATTAACAATATTAAATACTACATCATTTTCTGTATAAGTCACATGAATAAATCTTCCATTGTCATCTTTATGAATAAATTTTACATTGTCTTTTATACAGTTTCTTATTAATACAGCCACTCCTTGTCTGTTAGTGTCACTATTACTACATAATATGTTTCCATCATACAAGTGTTGAATAGAGTTAACAAAAGAATCAGTCCAAAAAGTCTCTTGTAGTAGAGTTATATCATATCTTTTGTCTTCAATAAATGCAAAATAGTTTTTAACATTGACAACATTTCTAAGTCCATTGCAATTATGTGATGTAATAACAACCATCACAATTAATGAATAGAAAAGATACATCTTATCCATTATGATTTCTATCATGAGGAGACCTTGACCTTGAGACATTTTTATCTTTCCTCTTTTTTTTCTTTTTCTTTTTAAAGGAAATTTCTTTGTCACTACTTTCACTTCCAGATTTGACATCTCTGTCACAACCAGAAGGGCGTCTTTCATTACTTCCACCTCCAGACATGTCTGATTTGACATGTGAGGAGGTGTTTACCATACCAGATCCACTTTCTTCTTGTAATGTCTGACCATTCCCAACCAGGTCTTCACAGTACTCATCATCACCATCATTATCATCATATACATTTGCAGTTATACCATTCTCCTTGAGCTCCTCTTGTGTACTTCCAAGAACGCGGAAAGAACAATGGCAATCCTCTTCATATTCCTTACAGTTCATGCAAAGTTTAGCAGAACCAGTACCATCAGACTCATATTCATGTATCTCACTATCATGTTCATCACAAGACTCAACTACGTTTTCAGTCTTTTCTTCCGCACTGGAGTTTTGCTTTTGTTTATCCTTTTCTGGGACATGTTCTGTAACTTTAGCGTTATTATCGGGCGTATCATTAGTACTTTCCTTTTGTCTCTGGTTCCTTTCATCATTTGCTCCTTCAGTTTCATTCTCATCAGTATGTTTCGGTGGATATCTACTTCCAAATCCCGTTTTGGGATCAAAAGCCGGTTCCTCACATTCACATGTTTTCGGAAAGCCGCCACACCTAAAACATCTTGGTGTGAGACAAAAACGCCTTGTATGACCATTTTCGCTACATCTATTGCAAGTCACGTTTTTTCCCCGATCCGGACATTCCTTGAAAATATGATTTGGCGAAAAACATCCCGAGCACACTTTGATTTGCCTTTCATGGGTCACCTTAAAGTATCGTCTACCTACAGATGTATCAAATGACATAGACCACGCTAACGATACTACATTGTCCGGAAATACAACTTTAACCCATCGAGTACCATTTGCAACATTCGTTCCGGCGTAATATCTCCGCATGACTGGGGACTTTATTTCAATATTTTTCTCAGTCAATTTTCTAAGAAGGTCCTCATCCTCAATATACGCCGGTATATGGTGAAACGTTACCACTTTGATATTTGACATTGCCAGTCCACATTCGTACTCCGTTCCATCAATATTAAATCCATTTGTCAATTTGTATGCATTTTGGTTAGTATCCATTGTCACTTCAAAGGAATCCTCCTTATCCGTTATTGGGACTACTGCAAGAACAGTGTTTTTCCCACATAATTCTTCTGCAACTTCAATAATTTTACGTGCATTTATCTTTTCATTGTTTTTACTTTGAACTTTAACAGTAGATTCCATACTATAATTTTTCCGTCTAGAATAATCTCTCCGACCAGATAGAGTTGTTGCTCTTTGGTCATCTATTGTAACATCATCCGCAGGACCGCTTCTGTCCCCGGTAGAAAAAAAAACCCTCTGACGGGGTGCAGCATCCGTGTTTGTATCATTACTTTGCTGGTTTTTAGCTGGACCCCTGGGAAATCCCCCTGCTCCGGACATCGTTCCAGGGCCAGGGGAGCAATTTACAGTTAATAACACAAAATTAGCCGATGGATAACAGTTCTCTATAGTAAATACAACTTACTGTCATAAAAAATTAACTCAAACAACGCATAAATCCATGAAAACGAAGAAAAAATCCTCGGTCACATGATTGCACTGTATACGTGTCAAGGGTGTACTCGATTCCCCAGTACGGCGCGCTAACCGATTGTGCCACCGGAGCAATGTTACAAATTGGCTCATTTTTACAACATTTAAAATACCTCACAAAATATCATGAAAATTTTATTTGTCTAAATTAAAATGTATAATTCATAATAATGCCTAGCATTCCATTTATCATTTCATCCTGGAATAGCTTAACTTAACTTAATATACAACAGACATAACATAAACCATGGTAAAGAAATGTTGTACATATTCAGAAACTGCATATATAGTTTAATTAAAACGACTTACGTTTGACAAAACCCATCTGCAACACGTCATCTGTCATTTCGAGCGAACCGTGCCGAATAATCCAATCTTCTCGATCGATATACTAAGAACTGTAACCCCTTTACTTGATATATGCTAAATTACCCGTTAACGTTCAAGTCCCAGGTAGTCTAGTGGTTAGGATTCCGCGCTCTCACCGCGGCGGCCGGGGTTCGATTCCCCGTCTGGGAAGTATTTTTATTATGCTTCCTTGCAGTTAAATTGCGTGTATTGGCGGTGCCATCAAGTTCGTATTTTTGCTAAAATTAATACTAAAATTAATAATCAAAACCAGTTAGATATGGGTGGGAAGTTGAACGCTGCCTGAACAAATTTTATCATTAGATTGGTTGAAAATGAAATATCAGTATAGACTAGGAAATATAGAACTAATTCAAATGGAAAGGGGATGTAGCTCAGTGGTAGAGCGCTCGCTTTGCATGTGAGAGGCCCCGGGTTCGATCCCCGGCATCTCCACTTCTATATTTTTTTCCTTTGTTTTTGTCATTTTCGATGAACGAGATTATTTACAGCAAAATATCTGAGGGTTTTGAATGTATCGTTTGCGCTCTATTCAGGAGAAACAGGGGTGAAAGAATTCCTTACAAATTTATAACACACAAATTAACCCTCAATGTCCATTATGGGGATGTAGCTCAGTGGTAGAGCGCTCGCTTCGCATGCGAGATGCCCCGGGTTCGATCCCCGGCATCTCCAGATTTTTTATGATTATCTTTTGCGATATAGGTAGAACATATTTATTTCAAAAGTCATTGTACTCGATTATGAACTAGAATGCATCTCTACTTTTGTTCACATGATTGCTTTTTGTAAAACATCTTGGTTTCGTTGTCTAGTTTTTCCACATGCACTTTCACGCCCACTGGCGTTTTCAAATAAATTGTTATTCCCTTTTTATTGATAGCAAAAACTAATTGCTCCGGGTGAGGATCGAACTCACAACCTCCGCATTCCTTATTCCGTGCATAGCACAGAGAAGGTACTGTCTATAAGTACGGCGCGCTAACCGATTGTGCCACCGGAGCAATGTTACAAATTGGCTCATTTTTACAACATTTAAAATACCTCACAAAATATCATGAAAATTTTATTTGTCTAAATTAAAATGTATAATTCATAATAATGCCTAGCATTCCATTTATCATTTCATCCTGGAATAGCTTAACTTAACTTAATATACAACAGACATAACATAAACCATGGTAAAGAAATGTTGTTCATATTCAGAAACTGCATATATAGTTTAATTAAAACGACTTACGTTTGACAAAACTCATCTGCAACACGTCATCTGTCATTTCGAGCGAACCGTGCCGAATAATCCAATCTTCTCGATCGATATACTAAGAACTGTAACCCCTTTACTTCATATATGCTAAATTACCCGTTTACGTTCAAGTCCCAGGTAGTCTAGTGGTTAGGATTCCGCGCTCTCACCGCGGCGGCCGGGGTTCGATTCCCCGTCTGGGAAGTATTTTTATTATGCTTCCTTGCAGTTAAATTGCGTGTATTGGCGGTGCCATCAAGTTCGTATTTTTGCTAAAATTAATACTAAAATTAATAATCAAAACCAGTTAGATATGGGTGGGAAGTTGAACGCTGCCTGAACAAATTTTATCATTAGATTGGTTGAAAATGAAATATCAGTATAGACTAGGAAATATAGAACTAATTCAAATGAAAAGGGGATGTAGCTCAGTGGTAGATCGCTCGCTTTGCATGTGAGAGGCCCCGGGTTCGATCCCCGGCATCTCCACTTCTATATTTTTTTTCCTTTGTTTTTGTCATTTTCGATGAACGAGATTATTTACAGCAAAATATCTGAGGGTTTTGAATGTATCGTTTGCGCTCTATTCAGGAGAAACAGGGGTGAAAGAATTCCTTACAAATTTATAACACACAAATTAACCCTCAATGTCCATTATGGGGATGTAGCTCAGTGGTAGAGCGCTCGCTTCGCATGCGAGATGCCCCGGGTTCGATCCCCGGCATCTCCAGATTTTTTATGATTATCTTTTGCGATATAGGTAGAACATATTTATTTCAAAGTCATTGTACTCGATTATGAACTAGAATGCATCTCTACATTTGTTCACATGATTGCTTTTTGTAAAACATCTTGGTTTCGTTGTCTAGTTTTTCCACATGCACTTTCACGCCCACTGGCGTTTTCAAATAAATTGTTATTCCCTTTTTTATTGATAGCAAAAACTAACTGCTCCGGGTGAGGATCGAACTCACAACCTCCGCATTCCTTATTCCGTGCATAGCACAGAGAAGGTACTGTCTATAAGTACGGCGCGCTAACCGATTGTGCCACCGGAGCAATGTTACAAATTTGCTCATTTTTACAACATTTAAAATACCTCACAAAATATCATGAAAATTTTATTTGTCTAAATTAAAATGTATAATTCATAATAATGCCTAGCATTCCATTTATCATTTCATCCTGGAATAGCTTAACTTAACTTAATATACAACAGACATAACATAAACCATGGTAAAGAAATGTTGTACATATTCAGAAACTGCATATATAATTTAATTAAAACGACTTACGTTTGACAAACTCATCTGCAACACGTCATCTGTCATTTCGAGCGAACCGTGCCGAATAATCCAATCTTCTCGATCGATATACTAAGAACTGTAACCCCTTTACTTGATATATGCTAAATTACCCGTTGACGTTCAAGTCCCAGGTAGTCTAGCTAGTGGTTAGGATTCCGCGCTCTCACCGCGGCGGCCGGGGTTCGATTCCCCGTCTGGGAAGTATTAATGGCCCGACCCCGTATGTGGATCGGACATATAGTTTTACCCTTGTCCGTCCGTCCGTCCGTCCTTCCGTCCGTACGTCCGTCCGTAACACTTTGGTTAAGTTCTTGGTTAAGGTCCATTACTCGGATACTAGATGTTGGGGGTCAACGATATTTCACCACCAGATGGGTCTTGGGTAGGGCTACACCACCCACTAGAAATTAGGTCACTGTGACCTATATTTTATGCATGAACGACTTCGGTTAAGTTCTTGGTTAAGGTCCATAACTTGGATACTAGATGTTGGGGGTCAATGATATTTCACTACTAGATGTGTCTTAGGTTAGGTGACACCACCCACTAGAAATTAGGTCACTGTGACCTATATTTTACGCATGAATGACTTCGGTTAAGTTCTTGGTTAAGGTCCATAACTTGGATACTAGATGTTGGAGGTCAATGATATTTCACCACTAGATGTGTCTTGGGTAAAGTGACACCATCCACTAGAAATGAGGTCACTGTGACCTATATTTTACGCATGAATGACTTTGGTTAAGGTCCATATCTTGAATACTACATGTTGGGGGTCAATAATATTTCACTTCTCGATGAGTCTTGGTACATGGCACCACCCATCAGTAATAAGGTAACAGCGACCTATATTTTTCACATGAACACTTTTGATCAATTTCTTGGTAAAGGTCCATATCCCAGGTAATACACATTGAGGGTCAATGATATTTCAAGAACGGGAGGGGCATCCTGTGGCTCATAGACACATTATCTAGTTTTATTATGCTTCCTTGCAGTTAAATTGCGTGTATTGGCGGTGCCATCAAGTTCAATGGCAAGTTCAAGTTCCTATTTTTGCTAAAATTAATACTAAAATTAATAATAAAAACCAGTTAGATATGGGTGGGAAGTTGAACGCTGCCTGAACAAATTTTATCATTAGATTGGTTGAAAATGAAATATCAGTATAGACTAGGAAATATAGAACTAATTCAAATGGAAAGGGGATGTAGCTCAGTGGTAGAGCGCTCGCTTTGCATGTGAGAGGCCCCGGGTTCGATCCCCGGCATCTCCACTTCTATATTTTTTTCCTTTGTTTTTGTCATTTTCGATGAACGAGATTATTTACAGCAAAATATCTGAGGGTTTTGAATGTATCGTTTGCGCTCTATTCAGGAGAAACAGGGGTGAAAGAATTCCTTACAAATTTATAAAACACAAATTAACCCTCAATGTCCATTATGGGGATGTAGCTCAGTGGTAGAGCGCTCGCTTCGCATGCGAGATGCCCCGGGTTCGATCCCCGGCATCTCCAGATTTTTTATGATTATCTTTTGCGATATAGGTAGAACATATTTATTTCAAAGTCATTGTACTCGATTATGAACTAGAATGCATCTCTACTTTTGTTCACATGATTGCTTTTTGTAAAACATCTTGGTTTCGTTGTCTAGTTTTTCCACATGCACTTTCACGCCCACTGGCGTTTTCAAATAAATTGTTATTCCCTTTTTATTGATAGCAAAAACTAATTGCTCCGGGTGAGGATCGAACTCACAACCTCCGCATTCCTTATTCCGTGCATAGCACAGAGAAGGTACTGTCTATAAGTACGGCGCGCTAACCGATTGTGCCACCGGAGCAATGTTACAAATTGGCTCATTTTTACAACTTTTAAAATACCTCACAAAATATCATGAAAATTTTATTTGTCTAAATTAAAATGTATAATTCATAATAATGCCTAGCATTCCATTTATCATTTCATCCTGGAATAGCTTAACTTAACTTAATATACAACAGACATAACATAAACCATGGTAAAGAAATGTTGTACATATTCAGAAACTGCATATATAGTTTAATTAAAACGACTTACGTTTGACAAACTCATCTGCAACACGTCATCTGTCATTTCGAGCGAACCGTGCCGAATAATCCAATCTTCTCGATCGATATACTAAGAACTGTAACCCCTTTACTTGATATATGCTAAATTACCCGTTTACGTTCAAGTCCCAGGTAGTCTAGTGGTTAGGATTCCGCGCTCTCACCGCGGCGGCCGGGGTTCGATTCCCCGTCTGGGAAGTATTTTTATTATGCTTCCTTGCAGTTAAATTGCGTGTATTGGCGGTGCCATCAAGTTCGTATTTTTGCTAAAATTAATACTAAAATTAATAATCAAAACCAGTTAGATATGGGTGGGAAGTTGAACGCTGCCTGAACAAATTTTATCATTAGATTGGTTGAAAATGAAATATCAGTATAGACTAGGAAATATAGAACTAATTCAAATGGAAAGGGGATGTAGCTCAGTGGTAGAGCGCTCGCTTTGCATGTGAGAGGCCCCGGGTTCGATCCCCGGCATCTCCACTTCTATATTTTTTTCCTTTGTTTTTGTCATTTTCGATGAACGAGATTATTTACAGCAAAATATCTGAGGGTTTTGAATGTATCGTTTGCGCTCTATTCAGGAGAAACAGGGGTGAAAGAATTCCTTACAAATTTATAACACACAAATTAACCCTCAATGTCCATTATGGGGATGTAGCTCAGTGGTAGAGCGCTCGCTTCGCATGCGAGATGCCCCGGGTTCGATCCCCGGCATCTCCAGATTTTTTATGATTATCTTTTGCGATATAGGTAGAACATATTTATTTCAAAGTCATTGTACTCGATTATGAACTAGAATGCATCTCTACTTTTGTTCACATGATTGCTTTTTGTAAAACATCTTGGTTTCGTTGTCTAGTTTTTCCACATGCACTTTCACGCCCACTGGCGTTTTCAAATAAATTGTTATTCCCTTTTTATTGATAGCAAAAACTAATTGCTCCGGGTGAGGATCGAACTCACAACCTCCGCATTCCTTATTCCGTGCATAGCACAGAGAAGGTACTGTCTATAAGTACGGCGCGCTAACCGATTGTGCCACCGGAGCAATGTTACAAATTGGCTCATTTTTACAACATTTAAAATACCTCACAAAATATCATGAAAATTTTATTTGTCTAAATTAAAATGTATAATTCATAATAATGCCTAGCATTCCATTTATCATTTCATCCTGGAATAGCTTAACTTAACTTAATATACAACAGACATAACATAAACCATGGTAAAGAAATGTTGTTCATATTCAGAAACTGCATATATAGTTTAATTAAAACGACTTACGTTTGACAAACTCATCTGCAACACGTCATCTGTCATTTCGAGCGAACCGTGCCGAATAATCCAATCTTCTCGATCGATATACTAAGAACTGTAACCCCTTTACTTGATATATGCTAAATTACCCGTTTACGTTCAAGTCCCAGGTAGTCTAGTGGTTAGGATTCCGCGCTCTCACCGCGGCGGCCGGGGTTCGATTCCCCGTCTGGGAAGTATTTTTATTATGCTTCCTTGCAGTTAAATTGCGTGTATTGGCGGTGCCATCAAGTTCGTATTTTTGCTAAAATTAATACTAAAATTAATAATCAAAACCAGTTAGATATGGGTGGGAAGTTGAACGCTGCCTGAACAAATTTTATCATTAGATTGGTTGAAAATGAAATATCAGTATAGACTAGGAAATATAGAACTAATTCAAATGAAAAGGGGATGTAGCTCAGTGGTAGATCGCTCGCTTTGCATGTGAGAGGCCCCGGGTTCGATCCCCGGCATCTCCACTTCTATATTTTTTTTCCTTTGTTTTTGTCATTTTCGATGAACGAGATTATTTACAGCAAAATATCTGAGGGTTTTGAATGTATCGTTTGCGCTCTATTCAGGAGAAACAGGGGTGAAAGAATTCCTTACAAATTTATAACACACAAATTAACCCTCAATGTCCATTATGGGGATGTAGCTCAGTGGTAGAGCGCTCGCTTCGCATGCGAGATGCCCCGGGTTCGATCCCCGGCATCTCCAGATTTTTTATGATTATCTTTTGCGATATAGGTAGAACATATTTATTTCAAAGTCATTGTACTCGATTATGAACTAGAATGCATCTCTACATTTGTTCACATGATTGCTTTTTGTAAAACATCTTGGTTTCGTTGTCTAGTTTTTCCACATGCACTTTCACGCCCACTGGCGTTTTCAAATAAATTGTTATTCCCTTTTTTATTGATAGCAAAAACTAACTGCTCCGGGTGAGGATCGAACTCACAACCTCCGCATTCCTTATTCCGTGCATAGCACAGAGAAGGTACTGTCTATAAGTACGGCGCGCTAACCGATTGTGCCACCGGAGCAATGTTACAAATTTGCTCATTTTTACAACATTTAAAATACCTCACAAAATATCATGAAAATTTTATTTGTCTAAATTAAAATGTATAATTCATAATAATGCCTAGCATTCCATTTATCATTTCATCCTGGAATAGCTTAACTTAACTTAATATACAACAGACATAACATAAACCATGGTAAAGAAATGTTGTACATATTCAGAAACTGCATATATAATTTAATTAAAACGACTTACGTTTGACAAACTCATCTGCAACACGTCATCTGTCATTTCGAGCGAACCGTGCCGAATAATCCAATCTTCTCGATCGATATACTAAGAACTGTAACCCCTTTACTTGATATATGCTAAATTACCCGTTGACGTTCAAGTCCCAGGTAGTCTAGCTAGTGGTTAGGATTCCGCGCTCTCACCGCGGCGGCCGGGGTTCGATTCCCCGTCTGGGAAGTATTAATGGCCCGACCCCGTATGTGGATCGGACATATAGTTTTACCCTTGTCCGTCCGTCCGTCCGTCCTTCCGTCCGTACGTCCGTCCGTAACACTTTGGTTAAGTTCTTGGTTAAGGTCCATTACTCGGATACTAGATGTTGGGGGTCAACGATATTTCACCACCAGATGGGTCTTGGGTAGGGCTACACCACCCACTAGAAATTAGGTCACTGTGACCTATATTTTATGCATGAACGACTTCGGTTAAGTTCTTGGTTAAGGTCCATAACTTGGATACTAGATGTTGGGGGTCAATGATATTTCACTACTAGATGTGTCTTAGGTTAGGTGACACCACCCACTAGAAATTAGGTCACTGTGACCTATATTTTACGCATGAATGACTTCGGTTAAGTTCTTGGTTAAGGTCCATAACTTGGATACTAGATGTTGGAGGTCAATGATATTTCACCACTAGATGTGTCTTGGGTAAAGTGACACCATCCACTAGAAATGAGGTCACTGTGACCTATATTTTACGCATGAATGACTTTGGTTAAGGTCCATATCTTGAATACTACATGTTGGGGGTCAATAATATTTCACTTCTCGATGAGTCTTGGTACATGGCACCACCCATCAGTAATAAGGTAACAGCGACCTATATTTTTCACATGAACACTTTTGATCAATTTCTTGGTAAAGGTCCATATCCCAGGTAATACACATTGAGGGTCAATGATATTTCAAGAACGGGAGGGGCATCCTGTGGCTCATAGACACATTATCTAGTTTTATTATGCTTCCTTGCAGTTAAATTGCGTGTATTGGCGGTGCCATCAAGTTCAATGGCAAGTTCAAGTTCCTATTTTTGCTAAAATTAATACTAAAATTAATAATAAAAACCAGTTAGATATGGGTGGGAAGTTGAACGCTGCCTGAACAAATTTTATCATTAGATTGGTTGAAAATGAAATATCAGTATAGACTAGGAAATATAGAACTAATTCAAATGGAAAGGGGATGTAGCTCAGTGGTAGAGCGCTCGCTTTGCATGTGAGAGGCCCCGGGTTCGATCCCCGGCATCTCCACTTCTATATTTTTTTCCTTTGTTTTTGTCATTTTCGATGAACGAGATTATTTACAGCAAAATATCTGAGGGTTTTGAATGTATCGTTTGCGCTCTATTCAGGAGAAACAGGGGTGAAAGAATTCCTTACAAATTTATAAAACACAAATTAACCCTCAATGTCCATTATGGGGATGTAGCTCAGTGGTAGAGCGCTCGCTTCGCATGCGAGATGCCCCGGGTTCGATCCCCGGCATCTCCAGATTTTTTATGATTATCTTTTGCGATATAGGTAGAACATATTTATTTCAAAGTCATTGTACTCGATTATGAACTAGAATGCATCTCTACTTTTGTTCACATGATTGCTTTTTGTAAAACATCTTGGTTTCGTTGTCTAGTTTTTCCACATGCACTTTCACGCCCACTGGCGTTTTCAAATAAATTGTTATTCCCTTTTTATTGATAGCAAAAACTAATTGCTCCGGGTGAGGATCGAACTCACAACCTCCGCATTCCTTATTCCGTGCATAGCACAGAGAAGGTACACTGAGAAAATTAATTAGTAAACTTCACTAATTAGGTTAGTAAATTGACTGTCCACTCATTCACTATTCATTTAGTAAAATTACTCTTTTACTTAGTAAGACATTACTAATCTGATTAGTATATTTACTAATCTAATCTGTACCTTTTTACTTGTGTATTGGTAAACGATTAGTAAATCTACTAATCTTCAATTGTATTCTTTACTCATATATAAGTAAATGTACTTCTGATGATAGTGAAGTTTCACAGACAGGCTAGTGTGCAAATACTACCCTAATAGGTAGTTGTACTTTGAAAAGAGTAAATATACCTTTAAGACAGTAAATACTACATGTACTTTAAAACAAAGTACTTGATCTGTTGTCAGAACACATGTAAAAGTTTCATTAAAATCCATATTACTGATATGACAAATGTTCCTGCTCATAACCCAGCGCACATTTCACCACTTTCATACAGAATAGCTTTGGTCCTCAAAAAATAAAACATTCAATTTTCTAGTATATTCAGTCTTAAATGATATAACATTAATTATAATAAATTTATTTTACATTTAGTCATTGCTTAATATAAATAATATTCATATTTCAACGTTCAACACAGTGCCTTATATATCCAATTGCAAGAACAGTTGCTGTTATTTTAGACACAAATTTAACTGAGTTTCTATCGAATTAACTCTGTAGAAATTTAAAATATTTTATTTACACAGCTTAAATTCAAAAATCTCACTGCAAATATTTCCTTCTTTTAAACCGAGTCATTTCAAGGCAAAAATACTTAAAAAGTATTTATTTAACTAATAAAATTTAATAATCTTAAAAGCAAAAATTAAGATGTTAAGTTCCAATTCATGCTGTGCCACTTTCAATAAGCAAAAGGTTCTTATCACCATGCCACAATGAACGGCTTCAGCAAAAATTAAAATATATTTTTTAACTAAAAATTTACCATCTTGAAAAAAGAAGAGTGATTAAGGCATTTAGTTAATTACTTCAAAAATATGATACATTCGAAAGCAAATAGTTCACATCTTTATAGTTTTTTTCTGATTCACATTGTTAACAATGTACAGTATCTAGTTCAATTGTGTACAACGTCTTAATATTGTTTGTCGTCTTAATATTGTTTGTCGGTCAATCTGGAACTCAGACACCTGAACAGTTTCTCTTATTGATGGGGAAGTTAAGTCCTGAAGTCTTCTTATGTTTTCTCTTTCAACTTCACAATTGTCCACAACAGCTTTCAACTGATAAAATAAAATTTTAAAAATATATATTTTTAACCAAACTATTTGACTATTAATCCTTGTTTAGTACTACATCACTGCATTTTTATTCAGATTTGTAACTATTATTTTGATAATTGTAGATAAATTGTGCTTCTGAGTTATTGAGTTTTAGCATAAGCTTTTGTGTATTGTTAAAAACAATGCATTTATAATAGTTTTACCACAGGCACTTGGAACAAGGACTTTATAAAAGATCTCCCCCCTTTTCTCTGATATCTCTAACAAAATAAAATTTTAATATGAGTGAAACAAGTTTGGATATTGATTATTATGTAATATGTATAGATCTGACAATTAAGACCAAGTATACAATTTAAATCGACCTATCTTAAAGAAAAAGGTACGTGGTTCATATACATGTATAATAATGTCCATGTTCCAAGTGTCTGTGCTTTTTTCCAAACAATATTTACATACTCTATTATTTGTGAGTTTTTTCAGTTGCATCAACACTTTACATTATTTTTTTTAAACTACTTACATTTTCTATCTCCTTTTGTCTCGTGTATCACAAGCTGATCTTTCACTCCCTTCGCCTCTTGATTTTAATTGCTATTTGGTTTTTGATGTCTTTCAATGGCTACTTTATCAAGCTCTCTCCATCTTGACGTGATCATGTTGATAATCTGAATAAAATATTAAGTAACTTACAATTTCGTAATCGACTGCAAGGTTTAATTTACATTAAATTAACTATTTCATGTATTTAGACTATAAATTTAGAGCAAAACATAACAAATACAAGGAACAGAGATGATAAAATAAAAATAGAGTGATCAGAATCACATGAGGCTTGAACGAACTTGAAAATGTTCGTGTTTATCGTTTATATATCAAACTTAAAATTATGCACAATAATATAAAAAATGTAACATAAATTCGCTTAAAAAATAAATCTTCTTACATTCAGGATAAAAATGAAAACAAGCTACAATTTAGCAATTTATAAAGTTCTTCCTTCGATGCACGTCCGGCTGATAATGGCTGACCATGCCGTTTCTTTGTCTTGAAAACCGCGTTTTCTTTATCAGATAATTAATTGACACACGTGATTCTGCAATTTGATACAATACATCCTGAGCCATACTAATCTACATCGTAATTATCAAATTTACTAATTCTTATCAAATGATTACTATCTTAATCGGTAAATCTACTAATTATTTCTCTCAGTGTACTGTCTATAAGTACGGCGCGCTAACCGATTGTGCCACCGGAGCAATGTTACAAATTGGCCCATTTTTACAACATTTAAAATACCTCACAAAATATCATGAAAATTTTATTTGTCTAAATTAAAATGTATAATTCATAATAATGCCTAGCATTCCATTTATCATTTCATCCTGGAATAGCTTAACTTAACTTAATATACAACAGACATAACATAAACCATGGTAAAGAAATGTTGTACATATTCAGAAACTGCATATATAGTTTAATTAAAACGACTTACGTTTGACAAACTCATCTGCAACACGTCATCTGTCATTTCGAGCGAACCGTGCCGAATAATCCAATCTTCTCGATCGATATACTAAGAACTGTAACCCCTTTACTTGATATATGCTAAATTACCCGTTTACGTTCAAGTCCCAGGTAGTCTAGTGGTTAGGATTCCGCGCTCTCACCGCGGCGGCCGGGGTTCGATTCCCCGTCTGGGAAGTATTTTTATTATGCTTCCTTGCAGTTAAATTGCGTGTATTGGCGGTGCCATCAAGTTCGTATTTTTGCTAAAATTAATACTAAAATTAATAATCAAAACCAGTTAGATATGGGTGGGAAGTTGAACGCTGCCTGAACAAATTTTATCATTAGATTGGTTGAAAATGAAATATCAGTATAGACTAGGAAATATAGAACTAATTCAAATGGAAAGGGGATGTAGCTCAGTGGTAGAGCGCTCGCTTTGCATGTGAGAGGCCCCGGGTTCGATCCCCGGCATCTCCACTTCTATATTTTTTTCCTTTGTTTTTGTCATTTTCGATGAACGAGATTATTTACAGCAAAATATCTGAGGGTTTTGAATGTATCGTTTGCGCTCTATTCAGGAGAAACAGGGGTGAAAGAATTCCTTACAAATTTATAACACACAAATTAACCCTCAATGTCCATTATGGGGATGTAGCTCAGTGGTAGAGCGCTCGCTTCGCATGCGAGATGCCCCGGGTTCGATCCCCGGCATCTCCAGATTTTTTATGATTATCTTTTGCGATATAGGTAGAACATATTTATTTCAAAGTCATTGTACTCGATTATGAACTAGAATGCATCTCTACTTTTGTTCACATGATTGCTTTTTGTAAAACATCTTGGTTTCGTTGTCTAGTTTTTCCACATGCACTTTCACGCCCACTGGCGTTTTCAAATAAATTGTTATTCCCTTTTTATTGATAGCAAAAACTAATTGCTCCGGGTGAGGATCGAACTCACAACCTCCGCATTCCTTATTCCGTGCATAGCACAGAGAAGGTACTGTCTATAAGTACGGCGCGCTAACCGATTGTGCCACCGGAGCAATGTTACAAATTGGCTCATTTTTACAACATTTAAAATACCTCACAAAATATCATGAAAATTTTATTTGTCTAAATTAAAATGTATAATTCATAATAATGCCTAGCATTCCATTTATCATTTCATCCTGGAATAGCTTAACTTAACTTAATATACAACAGACATAACATAAACCATGGTAAAGAAATGTTGTTCATATTCAGAAACTGCATATATAGTTTAATTAAAACGACTTACGTTTGACAAACTCATCTGCAACACGTCATCTGTCATTTCGAGCGAACCGTGCCGAATAATCCAATCTTCTCGATCGATATACTAAGAACTGTAACCCCTTTACTTGATATATGCTAAATTACCCGTTTACGTTCAAGTCCCAGGTAGTCTAGTGGTTAGGATTCCGCGCTCTCACCGCGGCGGCCGGGGTTCGATTCCCCGTCTGGGAAGTATTTTTATTATGCTTCCTTGCAGTTAAATTGCGTGTATTGGCGGTGCCATCAAGTTCGTATTTTTGCTAAAATTAATACTAAAATTAATAATCAAAACCAGTTAGATATGGGTGGGAAGTTGAACGCTGCCTGAACAAATTTTATCATTAGATTGGTTGAAAATGAAATATCAGTATAGACTAGGAAATATAGAACTAATTCAAATGAAAAGGGGATGTAGCTCAGTGGTAGATCGCTCGCTTTGCATGTGAGAGGCCCCGGGTTCGATCCCCGGCATCTCCACTTCTATATTTTTTTCCTTTGTTTTTGTCATTTTCGATGAACGAGATTATTTACAGCAAAATATCTGAGGGTTTTGAATGTATCGTTTGCGCTCTATTCAGGAGAAACAGGGGTGAAAGAATTCCTTACAAATTTATAACACACAAATTAACCCTCAATGTCCATTATGGGGATGTAGCTCAGTGGTAGAGCGCTCGCTTCGCATGCGAGATGCCCCGGGTTCGATCCCCGGCATCTCCAGATTTTTTATGATTATCTTTTGCGATATAGGTAGAACATATTTATTTCAAAGTCATTGTACTCGATTATGAACTAGAATGCATCTCTACATTTGTTCACATGATTGCTTTTTGTAAAACATCTTGGTTTCGTTGTCTAGTTTTTCCACATGCACTTTCACGCCCACTGGCGTTTTCAAATAAATTGTTATTCCCTTTTTATTGATAGCAAAAACTAACTGCTCCGGGTGAGGATCGAACTCACAACCTCCGCATTCCTTATTCCGTGCATAGCACAGAGAAGGTACTGTCTATAAGTACGGCGCGCTAACCGATTGTGCCACCGGAGCAATGTTACAAATTGGCTCATTTTTACAACATTTAAAATACCTCACAAAATATCATGAAAATTTTATTTGTCTAAATTAAAATGTATAATTCATAATAATGCCTAGCATTCCATTTATCATTTCATCCTGGAATAGCTTAACTTAACTTAATATACAACAGACATAACATAAACCATGGTAAAGAAATGTTGTACATATTCAGAAACTGCATATATAATTTAATTAAAACGACTTACGTTTGACAAACTCATCTGCAACACGTCATCTGTCATTTCGAGCGAACCGTGCCGAATAATCCAATCTTCTCGATCGATATACTAAGAACTGTAACCCCTTTACTTGATATATGCTAAATTACCCGTTGACGTTCAAGTCCCAGGTAGTCTAGTGGTTAGGATTCCGCGCTCTCACCGCGGCGGCCGGGGTTCGATTCCCCGTCTGGGAAGTATTAATGGCCCGACCACGTATGTGGATCGGACATATAGTTTTACCCTTGTCCGTCCGTCCGTCCGTCCTTCCGTCCGTACGTCCGTCCGTAACACTTTGGTTAAGTTCTTGGTTAAGGTCCATTACTCGGATACTAGATGTTGGGGGTCAACGATATTTCACCACCAGATGGGTCTTGGGTAGGGCTACACCACCCACTAGAAATTAGGTCACTGTGACCTATATTTTATGCATGAACGACTTCGGTTAAGTTCTTGGTTAAGGTCCATAACTTGGATACTAGATGTTGGGGGTCAATGATATTTCACTACTAGATGTGTCTTAGGTAAGGTGACACCACCCACTAGAAATTAGGTCACTGTGACCTATATTTTACGCATGAATGACTTCGGTTAAGTTCTTGGTTAAGGTCCATAACTTGGATACTAGATGTTGGAGGTCAATGATATTTCACCACTAGATGTGTCTTGGGTAAAGTGACACCATCCACTAGAAATGAGGTCACTGTGACCTATATTTTACGCATGAATGACTTTGGTTAAGGTCCATATCTTGAATACTACATGTTGGGGGTCAATAATATTTCACTTCTCGATGAGTCTTGGTACATGGCACCACCCATCAGTAATAAGGTAACAGCGACCTATATTTTTCACATGAACACTTTTGATCAATTTCTTGGTAAAGGTCCATATCCCAGGTAATACACATTGAGGGTCAATGATATTTCAAGAACGGGAGGGGCATCCTGTGGCTCATAGACACATTATCTAGTTTTATTATGCTTCCTTGCAGTTAAATTGCGTGTATTGGCGGTGCCATCAAGTTCCTATTTTTGCTAAAATTAATACTAAAATTAATAATAAAAACCAGTTAGATATGGGTGGGAAGTTGAACGCTGCCTGAACAAATTTTATCATTAGATTGGTTGAAAATGAAATATCAGTATAGACTAGGAAATATAGAACTAATTCAAATGAAAAGGGGATGTAGCTCAGTGGTAGATCGCTCGCTTTGCATGTGAGAGGCCCCGGGTTCGATCCCCGGCATCTCCACTTCTATATTTTTTTCCTTTGTTTTTGTCATTTTCGATGAACGAGATTATTTACAGCAAAATATCTGAGGGTTTTGAATGTATCGTTTGCGCTCTATTCAGGAGAAACAGGGGTGAAAGAATTCCTTACAAATTTATAACACACAAATTAACCCTCAATGTCCATTATGGGGATGTAGCTCAGTGGTAGAGCGCTCGCTTCGCATGCGAGATGCCCCGGGTTCGATCCCCGGCATCTCCAGATTTTTTATGATTATCTTTTGCGATATAGGTAGAACATATTTATTTCAAAGTCATTGTACTCGATTATGAACTAGAATGCATCTCTACATTTGTTCACATGATTGCTTTTTGTAAAACATCTTGGTTTCGTTGTCTAGTTTTTCCACATGCACTTTCACGCCCACTGGCGTTTTCAAATAAATTGTTATTCCCTTTTTATTGATAGCAAAAACTAACTGCTCCGGGTGAGGATCGAACTCACAACCTCCGCATTCCTTATTCCGTGCATAGCACAGAGAAGGTACTGTCTATAAGTACGGCGCGCTAACCGATTGTGCCACCGGAGCAATGTTACAAATTGGCTCATTTTTACAACATTTAAAATACCTCACAAAATATCATGAAAATTTTATTTGTCTAAATTAAAATGTATAATTCATAATAATGCCTAGCATTCCATTTATCATTTCATCCTGGAATAGCTTAACTTAACTTAATATACAACAGACATAACATAAACCATGGTAAAGAAATGTTGTACATATTCAGAAACTGCATATATAATTTAATTAAAACGACTTACGTTTGACAAACTCATCTGCAACACGTCATCTGTCATTTCGAGCGAACCGTGCCGAATAATCCAATCTTCTCGATCGATATACTAAGAACTGTAACCCCTTTACTTGATATATGCTAAATTACCCGTTGACGTTCAAGTCCCAGGTAGTCTAGTGGTTAGGATTCCGCGCTCTCACCGCGGCGGCCGGGGTTCGATTCCCCGTCTGGGAAGTATTAATGGCCCGACCACGTATGTGGATCGGACATATAGTTTTACCCTTGTCCGTCCGTCCGTCCGTCCTTCCGTCCGTACGTCCGTCCGTAACACTTTGGTTAAGTTCTTGGTTAAGGTCCATTACTCGGATACTAGATGTTGGGGGTCAACGATATTTCACCACCAGATGGGTCTTGGGTAGGGCTACACCACCCACTAGAAATTAGGTCACTGTGACCTATATTTTATGCATGAACGACTTCGGTTAAGTTCTTGGTTAAGGTCCATAACTTGGATACTAGATGTTGGGGGTCAATGATATTTCACTACTAGATGTGTCTTAGGTAAGGTGACACCACCCACTAGAAATTAGGTCACTGTGACCTATATTTTACGCATGAATGACTTCGGTTAAGTTCTTGGTTAAGGTCCATAACTTGGATACTAGATGTTGGAGGTCAATGATATTTCACCACTAGATGTGTCTTGGGTAAAGTGACACCATCCACTAGAAATGAGGTCACTGTGACCTATATTTTACGCATGAATGACTTTGGTTAAGGTCCATATCTTGAATACTACATGTTGGGGGTCAATAATATTTCACTTCTCGATGAGTCTTGGTACATGGCACCACCCATCAGTAATAAGGTAACAGCGACCTATATTTTTCACATGAACACTTTTGATCAATTTCTTGGTAAAGGTCCATATCCCAGGTAATACACATTGAGGGTCAATGATATTTCAAGAACGGGAGGGGCATCCTGTGGCTCATAGACACATTATCTAGTTTTATTATGCTTCCTTGCAGTTAAATTGCGTGTATTGGCGGTGCCATCAAGTTCCTATTTTTGCTAAAATTAATACTAAAATTAATAATAAAAACCAGTTAGATATGGGTGGGAAGTTGAACGCTGCCTGAACAAATTTTATCATTAGATTGGTTGAAAATGAAATATCAGTATAGACTAGGAAATATAGAACTATATCAAATGGAAAGGGGATGTAGCTCAGTGGTAGAGCGCTCGCTTTGCATGTGAGAGGCCCCGGGTTCGATCCCCGGCATCTCCACTTCTATATTTTTTTCCTTTGTTTTTGTCATTTTCGATGAACGAGATTATTTACAGCAAAATATCTGAGGGTTTTGAATGTATCGTTTGCGCTCTATTCAGGAGAAACAGGGGTGAAAGAATTCCTTACAAATTTATAAAACACAAATTAACCCTCAATGTCCATTATGGGGATGTAGCTCAGTGGTAGAGCGCTCGCTTCGCATGCGAGATGCCCCGGGTTCGATCCCCGGCATCTCCAGATTTTTTATGATTATCTTTTGCGATATAGGTAGAACATATTTATTTCAAAGTCATTGTACTCGATTATGAACTAGAATGCATCTCTACATTTGTTCACATGATTGCTTTTTGTAAAACATCTTGGTTTCGTTGTCTAGTTTTTCCACATGCACTTTCACGCCCACTGGCGTTTTCAAATAAATTGTTATTCCCTTTTTATTGATAGCAAAAACTAATTGCTCCGGGTGAGGATCGAACTCACAACCTCCGCATTCCTTATTCCGTGCATAGCACAGAGAAGGTACTGTCTATAAGTACGGCGCGCTAACCGATTGTGCCACCGGAGCAATGTTACAAATTGGCTCATTTTTACAACATTTAAAATACCTCACAAAATATTGTAAGAAACAGGGTTTCTTATTTTCAGACCTTTTTTACCCTGTTTAAGTATTTCATAACCTGGTATATGAGATGTCATTTGGCACATGGATTATGTGTTGCAATAATAATTTTGTTAAGCATCAGTCAGAGTAATAGGAAGAAAATAATCTTGGTTCATAATCAGTGAAAGTTTGTCAATGTTTTTGTGCAATGTGACACCAAGTTTAAGACCTGTACCATGGTTTATTTTTATAGTTTTACCTTTTCAATTAAGGATCTATTGTTAAGGCACATTTTCATGCCAATGATATGATGCCTGTTCATATTTTATTGCTAGGAAGTCTTTTATAAAGCAGAAACAAGTCATGTTCATTTTTGTTGACATTCAGCCGGCTAAAATCATATGGGGAATGAAACGTATTTGAAGATAATAACATTGCACTTTATAAAGTTATTTTGTCGATCGAGTGTCACTCTAAAGATACCAAAAGTAAATCAATAATTTATAGACTGCCGGCCGCTCATTTTATGAAGTAATTGAAGGGCAAGTAAGGAACTATTTTATGTCGTATTTTTGATAACTTGAGTGAATTATTTTATGTATTGTTACGCACGTCAAAAGTGGTGTCGGGACGTTAATCTAACGTTTCTGGGAGAAATTTATATATGAATCAACTTCAGGATTAAACTAGAGTAAAAGGGCAAGCAGAGGACAAGCCCGGGCAACCAATTTATTTAGATCTGACGTCTCTTGGATCGCTATAGTTCCGGCTACGGAAAAAGGACAAGCACTGATTGGTTGATGACGTCATGTGACGTCGCTGAAAGATATAAAAGCGAGCGAGCACTTCACAATGGCAGATAGCTGAACGTCTCTCCAGCGGCAAACAGCACCTTGGAACAAGGTACGTAAGGGACGGTGCTTTTGGATAGAAGATCACAGGACGTTCGTATGGAAACATTTATACAAAAGAAGCTATTAGCATAACGTCAATATTATGATAATCCAGCAGAAATAGGGAGCAAGCTGTCACAAATGGATCTTGGACTTGGAGGACGCTAGGAACATAGGATCTCGGGATTTTCACTTGGAGGACTTCTAGGAACAATGGATCTTGGACTTAGGACCTTTACTTGGAGGACACTAGAAACATAGGATCTCGGGACCTTCACTCGGAGGACTTCTAGGAACATTGGATCTTGGACTTGGGACCTTTACTTGGAGGACGCTAGGAACATTGGATCTTTGGCTTTGGACCTTTACTTGGAGGACGCTAGGAACATTGGATCATGGACTCGGAACCTTTACCCTGATGACGCTAGAACACAAGCCACCAAGCATTGGATCTTGGACTCGGAACTTTTACTTGGTTTATTGAATAAGGAAACTTTAGGACATGGACTCATGATCATTAGCTGTCAGAGGACTGGAACATAAAGGACTTCTAGACAAGGGACTCTCAATTAGAAAACACAGAAATCACATAACAGACGTTATTTGCTCAATAAGGAAGACGGATCCATAGCTTTATCTCGGGGTTTGGATTAACTGGACACACAATACTTTAAGAAGGAAAGGAACCCTAAAAGAAGAATGCCGCTGCCGCTGGAGAGGAAGACCTAAACCATGGAACTATCATGCACTATCTCCCAACACGTCGGACACCACCTTTGACTATTTCATGTCATATTGTAAACTGTATGGATATACATGTCAACATAATTAACGTTAATAAATAATCATTTGCTTGAATTACAGTCTCCATTATCTTTAAAGCCTCTTGATATACTTCACAAGTTAGTATGATTATTGGTCCTATCATTCGTAAACCGCCACGGTCGTGTTGCGGACAGGGCACGGCCGAGGTGGCTTACAATTTGGTGTCAGAAGTGGGATACTAATTCTACTTAGTATCCAGGATACGGGCCCAAGAACTGTCCAGGCTTTACAAGGATAACGTACGTGCATGACCGACGTGTTGGTAAAATTAAGTCAAGGTGATAGAACGGCCCCGGAGAAAGCTGATGAAAATGTTGGAGGGTCATTTTATAGCCGTGGAATTTATAAGAGCTTGATATAAAAACACATTTAAAGGATGCCATCAGCTGAAATATTCGAAGATGAAAAAGAAAAGGGACACGATAAGTTTACTCCGCGAAGATTCGCAGTAAACATGGCATTTAAACCTGACACTTAAAATGGATTGGGAGACTGGGAGGAATATATTTTACACTTTCGGAAAATGGACTGATAAAGGGAAGACACTTATACTAAAGATATCATTAACAGGAAAAGCAAGAACGTTTTATACTGGATTACAGAAGACGGATAGAGAAGACTACAATTTATTCAGGAAGAAACTGGAGAAAAGATTTGGAGAAACAAGAAAAGGACAAATCCTAAAATGGAGACGGGAATTCGAAAACAGAAGACGAAATTTCGGAGAATCCATTACATCACTTGCAGATGATTTACGCTTGTTATCTAGAAGGGCCTATGGGAATTTTGACGCCAATACGCAAGAATCTTTAGCATTGGATCAGATATATAAATCAGTGAAACCAGAAATAAAAGTTCGCTGTTTTGATCGGAATTGCAAGACGTTAGAAGATGCTTTTGAAGTAATAGAGACATATGAAGAAATAATAAATAACCACAAAGAAAGCACAAGAACTATTTCTTCAACACACAAAAAGAACACTTGCCAAACAGAATCAAAGAATAGAAACTTGAAAAAGAAAAGTTATGTTGACAGCAAACCCCTTATAGAAGAGAAGACTCATAGAAGGCCCACGAACAAACAGCACAAAAGAAGTAAAAGATGTTTTATTTGCAATTTATTTGGCCATTTCAAGAGGGATTGCCCATACCTTATGGTTAAAAGAAAGTAGCAGTAACTTTCCAGCATAAAACGTCAACTATCAAAATCATATATTTAGAAGAGGAAATAGATCACTACCTTGACGCACACCTTCACCAGACGGAAATTAGAATTATAGAAGCTCATGTAATATGGCCAAGCTCAGAATAGAATTATAAATCATATTTCGGGGGAATAAATAGGGAAATTTTAGAATTATTAATACCAGTATCTAGCAGGAGTTTTCGAAGTTGGAGGACTAAAGGGAATTTAAAGAAACATTTATAGAAATTGGAACATTTTGCGGAAAATCGAGATTTTACTTTTACTATGGAAGTGCAAGAAGACTTTTTAGAAGAAAAAAAATAACAATAAGAACATACTCATGAAATGAGGACAATGAAGCAAGGGAGGCGATCAATATCAAGATAACATCACCTGGAAAGGACACATGGTGGAATGTTCGGGGATTGTCTATTGGAAAATCGTGCGCACGTACTCAGGTATAAAGAGGTATACCTGTGGCCAGGCAGATTTATTTTCTGTCTGGTAGGTTAGGACTGGCTTGATCACCCAGTGGCTAACCAACCTTGGTCAAGATGTAGTGACTAAGTACCAATAGATTTGTCGCCCAGGAAAGACCATGGAGGGTTTCTTTCTGGAAGAGTAGGACGAGATGAATCCACAACAAAACAAGAGATCCCTGGATTATCTGGCTGATACCATCTGATGCTATTTAAGGAAAAAGAAACACCTGACAAGATTGAATGGTAGAACATGGAGAATCAAAAAGAGACAGCAAGGCAAATACCAAGTGAAGCTCAGTGACATCTATACCTGAATGCCAATATGTATAAAGTAATGTCCCAGGCGGAGAAATAAGTTACACAATTGGTTTTATATTATTTTATTTGAATGACAATTAAGGATCATACTTACCATTCCATCACCTGCTGTAGTTGATGATAATTAGAAACATAAGATTTTATTGGAGATGACAAAATGCTTTGGATAAATTTGTAAAAACATTGGATAATCTAAGAAATGCGTCTTTTCTCACACTATGAAGATGCCTGAAAAAGAAAACATTGTAATGATGAAATTACTTTTTACTACATGTAGTCATTGAGCATGAAGACAAAATCCAAGAACTGTAAAAATAGGACGAAAGAAGGAAATCAGCAGCCAATTTAGTTGGAAATAGAAATCAAAGCACTTCCAGCACTGTGAACACCTGTGACATCAACAATGATTATTGACATGATTAAGATAAAAGTAGAAGATCGCCATTTTAACACCAAAGAAGATAAAGATGATATAAGGAACCAGGGACATATTTTGAAGACCAGAGAGAAGAAAAGGTGGATTGATTGTGGATAACTATGAGTTGTAGTGGTAGACCTGTATGAGCAGGAGAACCACGAGTTGTAGTGGTCAGGAGCACCATGAGTTGTAGTGGTCAGGAGCACCACGAGTTGTAGTGGTCAGGAGAACCACGAGTTGTAGTGGTCAGGAGCACCACGAGTTGTAGTGGTCAGGAGCACCACGAGTTGTAGTGGTCAGGAGAACCACGAGTTGTAGTGGTCAGGAGCACCACGAGTTGTAGTGGTCAGGAGCACCACGAGTTGTAGTGGTCAGGAGCACCACGAGTTGTAGTGGTCAGGAGAACCACGAGTTGTAGTGGTCAGGAGAACCATGAGTTGTAGTGGTCAGGAGCACCACGAGTTGTAGTGGTCAGGAGCACCATGAGTTGAAGTGGTCAGGAGAACCACGTGCACAGTTGTGTACCGGAAGAGGCAAGTAACCATGAAAGTTTTGTAGTGGTAGGCTTGTATTGTGGATTAAGCCATTTAAGGGAACCATGAATGTTGTGTAGTGGTTGCCCTGGGTGGTCAGGAGAACCACTGGTGTAGCTGAAGAAGCAGTTGAGACAAGTAACCATGAATGTTCTGTAGTGGTAGGCCCGTAGAGCCAGGAGGATGTGCTTATGCTGAACCAGGACAACAGCAACCTCATGAGTATAGGGAGAATCAAGAGGAATCACACAGCCAGGAGAAAAAAAATAGGAGGATCCGATCATCCAAATGGAGAAGTAGCCATGAACATAAAGAAGGGCTTGGATAAGCCAAAAACACCAGGAACCAGGAGAACCATAGATACTTTCAGGAACAGGAACTGGAGGATAGACAGGTCAATCAGAAAGGAAAAGTAAGGAGGAGTGATGGACAAGCAATTATACTAGAAAAGATAAGACCTGACATGACTTACGAGTTTCCATTATGAACCTGATGTCAGCATTAAATCAGGAGGCTTGGAGCAGAAGACGATGGAGAAGATGATGAACATTAACTTGAGGACAGAAGATGAAGACAAAGATGACAAGCATTTATATGATGACCTGATGAGCAGGATGAGGATACTGATGTTGGAACAGACAATGAAGATGAAGAGACAGACAACATGGGCAATGAAGATGAAGATAGCGACTATGAAAACAATGAACAATTTAATGACATTATATGTATTGTAATATTTCTGATTTTGCATTGAATTCAGGAGAATTCATTTTATTAAGTTGGGGGGAGTGTAAGAAACAGGGTTTCGTATTTTCAGACCTTTTTTACCCTGTTTAAGTATTTCATAACCTGGTATATGAGATGTCATTTGGCACATGGATTATGTGTTGCAATAATAATTTTGTTAAGCATCAGTCAGAGTAATAGGAAGAAAATAATCTTGGTTCATAATCAGTGAAAGTTTGTCAATGTTTTTGTGCAATGTGACACCAAGTTTAAGACCTGTACCATGGTTTATTTTTATAGTTTTACCTTTTCAATTAAGGATCTATTGTTAAGGCACATTTTCATGCCAATGATATGATGCCTGTTCATATTTTATTGCTAGGAAGTCTTTTATAAAGCAGAAACAAGTCATGTTCATTTTTGTTGACATTTAGCCGGCTAAAATCATATGGGGAATGAAACGTATTTGAAGATATTAACATTGCACTTTATAAAGTTATTTTGTCGATCGAGTGTCACTCTAAAGATACCAAAAGTAAATCAATAATTTATAGACTGCCGGCCGCTCATTTTATGAAGTAATTGAAGGGCAAGTAAGGAACTATTTTATGTCGTATTTTTGATAACTTGAGTGAATTATTTTATGTATTGTTACGCACGTCAAAAGTGGTGTCGGGACGTTAATCTAACGTTTCTGGGAGAAATTTATATATGAATCAACTTCAGGATTAAACTAGAGTAAAAGGGCAAGCAGAGGACAAGCCCGGGCAACCAATTTATTTAGATCTGACGTCTCTTGGATCGCTATAGTTCCGGCTACGGAAAAAGGACAAGCACTGATTGGTTGATGACGTCATGTGACGTCGCTGAAAGATATAAAAGCGAGCGAGCACTTCACAATGGCAGATAGCTGAACGTCTCTCCAGCGGCAAACAGCACCTTGGAACAAGGTACGTAAGGGACGGTGCTTTTGGATAGAAGATCACAGGACGTTCGTATGGAAACATTTATACAAAAGAAGCTATTAAGGGAATTGTTAGCATAACGTCAATATTATGATAATCCAGCAGAAATAGGGAGCAAGCTGTCACAAATGGATCTTGGACTTGGAGGACGCTAGGAACATAGGATCTCGGGATTTTCACTTGGAGGACTTCTAGGAACAATGGATCTTGGACTTAGGACCTTTACTTGGAGGACACTAGAAACATAGGATCTCGGGACCTTCACTAGGAGGACTTCTAGGAACATTGGATCTTGGACTTGGGACCTTTACTTGGAGGACGCTAGGAACATTGGATCTTTGGCTTTGGACCTTTACTTGGAGGACGCTAGGAACATTGGATCATGGACTCGGAACCTTTACCCTGATGACGCTAGAACACAAGCCACCAAGCATTGGATCTTGGACTCGGAACTTTTACTTGGATTATTGAATAAGGAAACTTTAGGACATGGACTCATGATCATTAGCTGTCAGAGGACTGGAACATAAAGGACTTCTAGACAAGGGACTCTCAATTAGAAAACACAGAAATCACATAACAGACGTTATTTGCTCAATAAGGAAGACGGATCCATAGCTTTATCTCGGGGTTTGGATTAACTGGACACACAATACTTTAAGAAGGAAATGAACCCTAAAAGAAGAATGCCGCTGCCGCTGGAGAGGAAGACCTAAACCATGGAACTATCATGCACTATCTCCCAACACGTCGGACACCACCTTTGACTATTTCATGTCATATTGTAAACTGTATGGATATACATGTCAACATAATTAACGTTAATAAATAATCATTTGCTTGAATTACAGTCTCCATTATCTTTAAAGCCTCTTGATATACTTCACAAGTTAGTATGATTATTGGTCCTATCATTCGTAAACCGCCACGGTCGTGTTGCGGACAGGGCACGGCCGAGGTGGCTTACAATATGAAAATTTTATTTGTCTAAATTAAAATGTATAATTCATAATAATGCCTAGCATTCCATTTATCATTTCATCCTGGAATAGCTTAACTTAACTTAATATACAACAGACATAACATAAACCATGGTAAAGAAATGTTGTACATATTCAGAAACTGCATATATAGTTTAGATATACTAAGAACTGTAACCCCTTTACTTGATATATGCTAAATTACCCGTTTACGTTCAAGTCCCAGGTAGTCTAGTGGTTAGGATGATCCACATGCACCAAATAAGAAAATAGCCAATATTTGGCAATGAGTAGCATCTGGTTTTTTTCACGTTCTTGAGCCTCATATTGTTATCTCCCTTCTTTGTCTGTATTTTCTATATTTATTATATACTTAATTTGTTTGCCATATTTATCATATGTATAATTCTAATATTTTTATTGTATAAATAATGTTAGATTTTAAGTTTCTTTACACAAAGAAATTAAGAAAGTGGGTAACTTCCATTTCTAATTTGGGACTATATTGGGCACTATTTTCGTATGACACGAAACAAGGTTCAAGATGGAAATCAAGGTCACACGGTCTGACCAAAGTATTGTCGATCTTAATCATACAATAAACTCATTAAGGAGAGAGATTAAGAAAAATCCATTTGCTTTTGATCACACACTATTTTACTTTTCACTTTTAAAACAATTAAAAAACTATGTAATCAGAAAAAAAGGAGTTTCAAGGAAAATTTATATAGAAAATTAGAGAGTTCTTTCTCAGATAATAAGGCACGAACCATTTTCTTTTGGTGGGGGGGGGGCCTGGGATTTTTTTCAAAAAAAAATATTACTTTCAATTTTTACAGAAAAAAATAAAAATGCTCCTAATGGAGCTGAAAAAAAATAAATATTCATAAATTTCCAAAAAAATATATACATCCTTTGAACTCAAATGATAAAAGCCTGATTTTTTTCTGCCTCGCTTCGCTCGGCATACATCAACCTATTCATCATTACCTTTAGTATAAGTTTAAATTTTTGAAATCATAATGTGCTACGATTTAGTATCACTTTCGATATATTTAGTACATGCATACATAGATAGTTTTGTTCTGTTATGATATGAACCTCTGCTGTATTACTCCCAATCAGGATAATTAAAAGTAACATTGTATTCCTTAGACCTTGCAATGTAATTATCATAACCTATTATACATACATTATACCCATACATGAAGTTGAGAAGGGTGTAATGTTTTCGACTGGTCCGTCAGTTTGTTTTCCCTAGGGATCAATATTTCCATATCTGATTATTCCGAAACTATTGACCTTAGGCTTTCAATATTAGGAATTTATCGTATGGTTAGATATGTATGTTTTCTGATCTATATATCGTCAACAGGTCTAAGCTTTTCCCTCATTGCTTTCAGAATTTGTGATGTCTTTCAGTTTCCATTACCTTCAGCCGCCCTCGGACAACAAACATTTGAAGTGTGTACATCTTAGACACTGACATGACTGATGTCCTGCTTGGCAAATAAAATTATATATATTTTTTTCAAAACCTTCCCATCCCACTGGTGGATCCAGAGATGTCTATAAGATGGCATTGGTAATTCGTCACAGATTTCTTATATTTCCATGTTCTGTAGTTCATATGATGATTCTTTTAAAATTAATAATGAAATCATGATTAGCTTTCAGGAAATCACAAGAATGGATGATTTTGCATCATTTACCCATTTACCCAAGAGCTTTTGAGGCCTTCAGTGATCCCCATGTCTGTTTTAAGTATGCCAGTTAATTCACATAATCCCTTACCAAGTCAAAAGGGTTGTTTTTCTATGATCCCTTAGTGGCTTCATCTTGTGCTTTTCTTTGTCTTATTTCAACCCCCGACTTGCTGTTCAGGGAGATTAACTTTTGAAAACTTTTAAGCCAAAAAAGGTGAACCTAAAAAGGTAACCGTATGATAAGTCCCCAACGTGACAAGGTTACCAGGGCAATTACAAATGAAATATTGCTTCCATTTCTAGTCTTGATAAGTTTTAGAATAAGAATAAGATTTCACATTTTTGAAAAAAAAAATTGTTAAAGAAACAAATTTGGGATTTTGGATATCCAGCTATTTGACTTTGTCCATTTAAATAAATATTGCTGAATGTTAATTTTGGGGATTCTGGTTTTTAATTATTTTCATTTTTTTTCTTAGTGCTTTCAAAAGAGGTTGGCTGACATACATGTATTTGCCATATCTCCCGATATTCCATTTACTCTATAAATATATGTATTTTTTGAATATGCATGAATCAAAATCAAAATACAATACTCCAATGTACATTTCATCTAATAATGAGAGTTTGTTTGACCTCATTTTTCTTAAAGAAATATATACATGTTTTGAATATGAATGTATCCACAATGAGAATGAATTAGTCCAAGAACTGACCTAATTCACACAATTGATAAAAGACCAATTTACGAATAGAAAATCAAATGTAAAAAAAAAATCTGAACTTGTCTGAAAAAAAATTATGATTTTGCTTTGGGCAGAAAAAAAATTGTAACTTTGATTTGGACAGAAAAAAATATAATATCAGGTTATAAAATCCCAGGCCCCCCCACCGTATGAAAATGGTTCGTGCCTAAGCAAGAATACTGGAAAATTCTATAAGAAATGAAAATGTCTGATATAAAACAAGACCAACCACAAGAAATTTATAAGGACCTTAATGAAATACAAAATAATTTTATATTTCAAGATAGAAAATAATGAGATGTGGAATAAGTGTATAATCAAGCGGCAATTCAGAAAAACCACAACGGACAACTGCCAGCAGCCTTCAACGAGGCCATTTGGCATGGCTCGCGGTTCTGCAATTGCCCCATTGTCTAAATAAAATGCATATAATTCAAATCCAGTCCTGAAATATTCTTAGATATACCCCCCTCTTAAACAAGGAACAGAAAACATCAAAAAGACAAGTACAAACGAAAGCTTTGTCAAAGATTCCTGGCTAATAGAACATTGTAAAAATAAAGATAAAAAACTTTGAAAGATATATTGAGTCAGAAGTAAAAAAAAACCCAGAAGCTTACATTCAATATAATGAGCAAACAGACAGAGTTATTACTTGCTCTGAAGTAAAAAATGTATTAAAGCTATAAAAATGGGTAAATCTAGTGGACCAGATAGCATATTAAGTGAAATCTTAAAATACAGTCAAGATATCACTTTAAAATCATACACCAAGCTTTTTAATCTGATTCTAAAAACTGGATGTTAGCCTAAAAGTTGGGAAAAGTCATACAGTATTACACAACATAACAAGAGGCTCCCAGGAGCCTGAATCGCTCACCTGGCATATGTGCATGAAGTAAAGGTTATTAGGTAAAATCTTTTTGACATTGAAAGGGTCATAAGTTTGATAAGGGGGCCATCTGACAATATGGTTTAACTTACTGTAGTAATGATTGTACAGAGTAATTTTCTTTTAATAATTTACTTTCCTTCAACATTCTAAGAGGAATAACCTCTAAAATGAACAGTATTACAGTCTTGACCTTATTTCATATTTTGTACATCATAATATGCTTAACAATATGCAATTTACGTTTCTTAAATATCTCAGATAGATTTTAAGATTGAGCTTAAAACATTTTTGTGAGTGCAAAATTCATAAAAAAATAAAAGGGCAATAACTCTTTCATGGGTTGTTGGATCATCTTCAAAATTTCAGAACTGGTGGATCTTAAGGTGCTGATCACTTTTGTTCTCAATCAAAATTTTAAAATCTGTCACCCTTTTTGAGTTATAAGCAAAAAAATGCAGTTTACCCCCATGTTCTATTTCTAGCCACAACGGCCATGTTTTACAACCAATAAAAAATCCCCACGTCAGTTCTATACACCTAATGCTAATAAACAACAAAACCAAGTTTGGTTCCAATTGGACTAAAAGTGTTAGAGGTGTTAACGTTTTCAATGTAATGAGGAAATGCTGTTAAAATGCTCAATTTTGACGTTCTAAGGGCAATAACTCCTTTAAAAAAGTTCCTACAACGTTGACCCTATACATACTAGTAGATACTGATGCGCTTACCAATATGCAATTTAAATTTCTCAAATATCTTGTATAGTTTTCATGATATTGAACTAAACAGGTGCAAAATTTGCAAAAAATCCACAAAACGGGCAATAACTCCTACATGGGTTGTTGGATTTTCTTCAAAATTTCAGAGCTGGTAAATCTTGAGGTGCTGATCACTTTTGTTTCGTATCAAAATTTTAAAATCTGTCACCGTTTTTGAGTTATTTGCAAAAAACTGCATTTTACCCCTATGTTCTATTTTTAGCCACAGCGGCCATGTTTTACGACGAATCGAAAATCCCTACATCAGTTCTAAGCAGCACCGAAGGCTAATGAACAATTGCATCAAGTTTGGTTACAATTAGACGTATGGTGTCAGAGGAGTTAACGTTTTAAAAAGTTTACGGACGACGGACGCCAAGTGATGACAAAAGCTCACACGACCCTTCGGGTCAGGTGAGCTAAAACGGGGATAGATTAGATTTGAAGAACTTTAGAGGTATTTCGCCCATGAGCTGCCTTTCTAAAGTCTTTAGTGCAGTCGTGAATGAAAGGTTGACAACTTATATCTAACCGCAATATATTGTTTCTCAATTCGGATTTAGAAAAAAATCACCGAACATCAGACTGTCTTTACATATTAAAGTATTTAATAAATAAGTATCTTCACAAAAAGAATTGAAAGTGAATAGTTGTTTTGTAGATCAACAAAAAGCATTTGACTATCTATGGCAAGATGGTCTTATGTGTAAATTAGATAAACTTGGTATTGGGAATAAATAATAAGTTTATTAATACAATTAATTCATTTACTAATAGTTATCAAAACATGTTCTCTTAGTCTAGATACTAGATAGTAGTTGCAATATTTTTAATATATTTATAAATGATTTGATACAGAATTATAAGCCATTAGAAATTAATAAATCCAAGATTGGAAGCCTTTTATTTGCAGATGACCTCTTTATTTTATCAAAAAGTGAGGATGGTCTCCAAAATAGTCTAAATATTTTTCTGAATAATGTGATCGATGGCAATGAACTGTAAATGTCAATAAAACTAAAACTATGATTTTTGAGAGTCATCCTGACAAAAAGAACAAATCTTTTATAAGGTATAAAGATGTTCAGTTAGAAAATGTTAATGAATATAAATACCTTGGTTGTATGGTTATGTTGTTTTTTTTAAATTCAAGTCAAAAGTAACTATATCTTTTTACTTACACCTCTCATTTTCAGTCAAATATAATAGCTGTTATTAGTAGAATGGTATTTATACTTGGTAAAGATGTGTTAAAAATATTTCTCCGAATGATGAAGATGAGTTTCAAATGGACCGTGAAGTCCTAGAAGCGCGAGACAAATTCAGTAGACAGAAAAAGCAATAAGAATCCAACAAATTAACAACACAACCACGAAAAAATCTCATTCATTAAACAGGAAGTAGATGAGCGTGTGTGTTGGTGTTTAACGCTCTTTATCGATGCACCTGGGCTACGTAGGGCGGCCAGTTTTAATGGTGGAGGAAACCGGAGTACACGGAGGAAACCACCGACCTTGGGCAGGTAACTGACAAACCTAATCACATACAGTTGGGGAAGTACCTTTTTTGTTAAATACAAACCAAACGGGACTCGAACACCAGCCGAGAGGTGATCGGCTAGTGATCAAAAGTGTGGTATTTAATCCAGCGATTTAGACCACTCGGCCACCCAGGCCCCGCCTGAGCCACAAACCTGAAATGAACACTATGCTGATATTGTATACCAAATATCAAGGGGCTGTGATAAGTAGTTGCTGAGAAAACAGTATCGAAATGTTTCCCCGCCCGCCATACATTAAACATTTTAATTATTACTCCGTGAAATCAGGTTAAAAAATTATAAAAATATAGTTAATTCAGTATGAAAAATTACAAATGGTCAATATTGCTAAAAAAGAAAAAAAACGGGAAAAATTTGGCTATTGGTCCTTTTTAACAGTCAAATGCATTTGCTTGTGATTTGCATCCATTTACCAATGACGTACCTACCACTTTTAATAGGCACATCTATTCAGCATATTAAATCTGATAATTGTATATAGAAATATTCAAAGTCATACATGTAAGTTTTGTTAGCCTTCTATGATGCATTAATCATGGAGATTGAAAGGTAGGTTATTTAAACGATAATAATTTTTGAAATATTTAATTTCTTAAAAATGTAATGTAAATTTAATGCATAGTTCAATGCATAATTCACAAACGGCACAGAGACGCACGCCTGAGTGCATCAAATTTTCTCACTTGTGTTTTAGTTTTATAAATTTTGTTGTTGTCAGACAAAAATAGTTATAATGTACGTATATTTGTTTTTGTTTTTATCTTAGGTAAAGTTGTGGAGAAGTTTTATTTGATTTTTGGATAGTTCATCACTTACAAAAGTCTATGTATTAACTATATCTTGTCGAATTCTTACATTTGTACTACTATATTATAATCTTACATTTCAACTGTTGATTATTATAATGTTTTGGTCTCTTGATTTAACATTGAACTTTTTTTTCAGCAATGTAATGAGCTCGGTTATTCTGGAGAAAACCGTGTTTGATGTTATTGTTATTGGAGGAGGGATTATTGGTGCTTATACAGCTAATAAACTGGTGAAGGAAGGGAAGAAAGTTTTACTTGTTGACCAGGTAAATAGAAGGGTGAAGGACTGGTGAGAGAAAGAAAGCTTTACTTATAGACCTTGTAAATTACATTTTCTAAGAAAGCTTTACTTATAGACCTTGTAAATTACATTTTCTAAGAAAGCTTTACTTATAGACCTTGTAAATTACATTTGTTAAAGAGAGTTTTACTTATAGACCTTGTAAATTACATTTTCTAAGAAAGCTTTACTTATAGACCTTGTAAATTACATTTGTTAAAGAGAGTTTTACTTATAGACCATGTAAATTACATTTTCTAAGAAAGCTTTACTTATAGACCTTGTAAATTACATTTGTTAAAGAGAGTTTTACTTATAGACCTTGTAAATTACATTTGTTAAAGAGAGTTTTACTTATAGACCTTGTAAATTACATTTGTTAAAGAGAGTTTTACTTAGACCAGGTAAATTATAATTTATGAAAGAAAGATGTAAATTGTAAAGTAAATTGAATGTGTAGGAAATGATGATATGGTCGTGTTTTATTAAAGATAATGGGTGCATTAATTCCAAATGTGTCAACTCTGTTGTTCCGATAAAACTATAATAAAGTTACCACAAGACTTCATTCGTCCAGATGAATGTTGAGTGTTACAGATGTATATTTTATAATTATTTGGCCTATTTGATTACTTTGGCGATTTAGTTTCCCTTACCACACTCTCATGGGAGTTCTAAAGGGCGAAGTCGTGGGGTTGATAGCATATCAGGTGTGCAAGAACCACTTTCCTTGGATCAAATGCGGAAATTTTCACTCCAAGAATGGCGGAAACTATATGATGAATGTCCTGAAATTATCAGGTATTAAAGTTATTTTGTTACAAAAAAAACTCCTTGAAAATTAAACACAGCATTTTATGATTAATCGTAAAGAAAATACGTCGTGAATAACGCCAATGAAAAGAGTTACATTTACAAAATACAAAACTGAGATTGCGGATTTATGTTTTGATATTCATTCAGTAATTAAAGCACGGCAACGAGTGTTGCCGACTTTGTTCAAAACGAATAATATAGACAAAAACATAGTATATGCATTGAATAGTTGTGATTTTATAATCGCCAGTGTTAACGACATGCTTAAGTGTTAACGTATCCCCGTGCTTGAGGTGTATGCTCTTTTATATTTTCATGATGGTATACTTGTACACGAGATAGCTTTCATATTGGAATCTCCCTTCCATTGACCTTCAACTTAATTTTTTGAATTGCTGTTTGTTTATGTTTGTTGTGTCGCGTACACTTATTCCACATCTCAATATCGTATGCTTGTAACGAGACAATTCGTTGTACTATACAGTTCAGTCATACAACGAATTCAAAATTTTAGGTTGCAAAACAAGCTTTATATTGGTAAACCATCTGACATGTTCATCAAAAGATTAAAAGCTTCAGCCAGCTCCATTAATTATGATGGTGTAACTTTTTTGGGAAACTCTGATCTTCGCCTCAAGTTTCCACAATTGAAAGTCCCAGATGACTTCATTGGTATACTGGAACAAAACAGCTTCGCTTTGTCGGCAGAAAAAATATTAGATGACTTATTTGTAAGACAATATTTTTACTTTTAAATATGTAAGGCGTCTACTGATGAGATTAAAAATACATCGAAACCTGTAAAGACGCTTTCAAAATACATGTAATCTTGTATAATTATACATACTACTAATCATATGACGAATATCATTGCATCAGCATTATATTAGACTGAATTAGCATTAAATTGGACTGAAGAGCATTTTCTCTTAAAAAGGCGTTTCAGAAACGTTCAAGATTGAAAGACCTGAAGTTTAGTCAAGTATGAAGAAGCGTCTGATATATGGATGAAAAAAGCATTTATAGTCTTTTTCTAAATAAATATCATTATATAAACATAATTTGTTATCTCCTGGTGTAAGAAATGCATAACTGACATTTTACTATCTAACCAAATCTAATCAATAACAAGTTCTATTACGTCATCATTATTTCCGGTCTTAAATGAGATAGTACTGCGCAACTGCAACCTCAATGTGTTGCCAACTGTCGAACTGAACGGACGTGGTCCGAGATTCGAACGCAACCTCTTATATTTATTGAATAAAATAAAACTTTAAAAAGTTTTTGTCAATGTGATTGACACTTATATCTTTATTCAATAAATTTTATTTTCTATTAGCTTCGGCTTTGTCGGCGCATACTGTTGAAAATTATTTTTAAATTTGGTGTTGAGATTATCACTCGTGGAGTGTAAACAGTGTGTAATGGCCGACGCAATGGTAAAAGAAAAAGTCGATAAGGCTAATAAATCATCTTTTGAAGATGAACTACTTCGACTAGATACTGACGAGGAAAGTATCAAAGGAAAGGCCCCCGCTAAAAGGAAAGCTAGCACAAAGGCAGCGACTAAGTCGACTACCGGTACTGGCAGTAGGGTCAATATTAAGGACGCTGTAAAAACCTCACCCCCTGTTGTAAACAACCAAGAAAACAATAATGATGTGATCATTAAAATGTTACAAGACATGAGAGAGGAACAAAGAAAGACAAATCAGAAAATTGTCGATGTAAACAAAAGAATAGATGATATGTGTGAGGGTTATGATGATGAAAACTATGAGGATTATGACAATGACGAGTATGATATGGACGAGGTCCATGATGATAACGTTGATATCAATGCTAACAAACGTCAGAAATCAGCTGATGATGAACAGAGTAGATTTTCAAATATGAACAAGAAGTTCAGATCTGGTGAAAAATGTGGTCCCAAGCTTCATGACCAATTTGCTGAAAACATTACAAGTATTTTTCGTAATGGAATATCTGATGAGAAATTTAGAGAATTGATGAAAGATGAAAAAGTAACAAGACCAGAGAACTGTGACGGCCTTGTTTCAGTTCAATGTGACGAACTAATATGGGATCTTATTTGGCAAAGAACAAAAACAAATGACAATAAGATGAGACACTGTCAAAATATAATTGTTAAAGGTTCTACAATATTGGCCAAAGTAATTGACAGGCTAGACAAGCTTATTGAAACTGAAGGCATTCAGAAAGATGAAGTATCAGCAATCTTTTGAAGCTCTGTTTGGACATGCCAATAAAGAGATTTCCCACACTAGAAGGGAACTTATGAAACCAGATGATCATGTCAAGGATGAATACAGTCATTTATTTAACAAGTCTCAACCATTTAACAAGTGGCTGTTTGGCGGGGACGTGTCCAAAACCGTAAAGGACATCGGAGAATGCAGTAAGATTTCGAATCGTATTGCAGCTGGTTCTACTAGCACAAGCTATGGGTTCAATAGAAGTAGATACATGCCAAAACGTAGGTTTGGAAGAGGAAGAGGCAGGTCTCGAGGCAGCTCAAGACCCATGGTTAGACACGACAGAGAGTCAAAAAACTCCAGGCTGAGCCTGAACAAATACAGGACCTAAGTGTAGGTAATAAGACTCATATTAATATTGCCACATGTACAGAAAATGATGGTTTAAAAAATACAATAGATTTTCAGGCAGGTAGATTGAAAAATTTTGTCTCAGAATGGCAGAAAATAACTTCAGATGAAAAAATATTAAACATAGTTAGAGGATGTGAAATAGAATTCAAAGATAATGAGCCTCCAATGCAAATGTCGCATTCATTGAAAGAAATAAAATTTAATAAAACTGAAAATGAAGTTATAGAAAAAGAAATTGAAAAATTTTTAAAAATGAATGTTATTGAGGAAGTTAAATCAACAGAGGCAGAATTTATCTCTTCAATTTTTGTACGGCCTAAAAAGAATGGCGAATACAGAGTTATTTTAAATTTGAAAAAATTAAACGAGTATGTGGAATATCATCATTTTAAGATGGATACTTTTGAATCGGCATTAAATTTAATTAAGCCAAATTCTTTTATGGCAAGTGTTGACTTGCGTCATGCATACTATTCAGTATCAATTGATACTAATTTTAGAAAATATCTGAGGTTTTTCTGGAGAGACAAAATTTATCAATATACTTGTTTACCAAATGGAATAGGGTCTGCTCCAAGAATATTTACTAAAATCATGAAGGAAGCATATTCAACTTTGAGACAGAAAGGTCATGTAAATATGGGTTATATTGATGATTCTTTATTGTTGGGTGACTCTGCACAAGAGTGTACAGATAATGTGAATAATACAGTAACTTTATTTCCAAAACTTGGCTTTATAGTACACCAAGATAAATCAGTGTTTGAACCCACACAAATAATAACCTTTTTAGGGTTCATTATTAACTCAATTGAAATGATTGTACTTCTCCCAGATGAGAAGAAAACTATGTTGATACAAGAAATAAGTAATTTGTTACAAAAGAAACAAGTTACAATAAGGGAAGTAACCAGGATACTTGGTCTCATAATATCATCATTTCCAGCAGTTGAATATGGCCCCCTCTATTATAGAGATACTGAGGTTGAAAAAATTAATGCTTTAAAAGAAGCAAAGGGGGATTTTGATTCAATAATGGAAGTATCAGAAAAAATTAAACTAGAACTTTCATGGTGGGTGTCAAATATTCACACTCAAAAAAGAGATATTCAGAAACCTAATCCAGACATAGAATTAATATGTGATGCATCCCTACAAGGCTGGGGAGCAGTGTTAGGTGATAAAGATAAAACAGGTGGTCAATGGAACCAATCAGAGAAAGAAAATCACATAAATTATTTAGAACTTGTAGCAATATTATATGGCTTAAAGTCATTTGAACAACAAATAAAACATTTCAAACATATCAAGATATTGTCAGACAATACTACAGCAGTAGCTTACATCAATAATATGGGTGGAGTAAAAGCATTAGCATGCAATGAAGTGGCAAAGGAGATTTGGTCCTTTTGTATTAAACATAATATGTGGATAACTGCTACTCATATTCCTGGTCAAAATAATATTCAGGCTGATATTGAATCCAGGCGCAATGTTAATAGTCACTTAGAATGGCAGTTACATAAAAGTAAATTTCATAAGATATGTAAAATCTGGGGTACCCCAGAAATTGATTTGTTTGCATCAAGACTAAATTCTCAGTTGCCACTTTTTTGTTCATGGAAACCTGACCCAGAATCAAAATTTGTAAATGCTTTTACATTAGATTGGTCTTTACATTATGTTTATCTTTTTCCTCCTTTCAGTTTGGTGGGACAGTGTGTCAAGAAAATTATAATAGACAATGCAGAAGCGATAATTGTTACACCGTTGTGGCCGACCCAGTATTGGTTTGTTCAACTTCTCCAGATATTAATACAGAAACCGATGGTGATTCCGGCTTCCGACAAATTACTGACACTTCCTGTTACAGGAGCACTTCATCCACTGAGGAAAACTTTGAATCTAATGGTTTGCAGAGTATCAGGAAACATTATCAAAAACAAGGTATTTCAAGAAACACTAGAGAAATTTTACTCGCATCTTGGCGAAGATCAACTCAAAAACAGTACAAAGTTTATATGCAAAAGTGGTTTTCGTTCCGTGATCAAAGGCAGATTAGTGGAGTTCGATGTACTTTAAATGACGTTTTGGATTTTTTAACCATGCTTTACGAATCAGGATTAAGTTACAGTGCGTTAAATGTTGCTAGATCAGCTTTATCAGCATTGGACATTAAAATTGACAGTATACTGGTCGGTAAACATCCGATGATTATCCGTTTCATGAAAGGTGTTTTTAATTTGCGACCCACTGTGACTAAGAATGTACATATTTGGGATGTTTCGTTGGTTTTACGTTATTTGCGGGACTTATCCCCTGCTTTTGATTTGTCAACTAAGAATTTGACTATGAAACTTGTTATGTTGATAAGTTTATGTAATGCTACAAGAGTGCAGACATTAAGTTTATTAGACATTCAGTCAATGGAAAGACATGAAAATCAATTTAATTATTTTCTACATAAATGGACTTTTGAAACAAAGTCGCCCAGGATATAGGAATCCTCCTGTTGTGCTTAAAAAGTATACAGATGTTAAACTGTGTGTTTATACAATATTAGTTGAATTCTTAAAAAGGACTTCAGCTTATCGAAAGTCACATACCAAACTACTTTTAAGTTATTCGAAGCCTTATAGACCAGTAACTACTTGCACTATTTCAAGATGGATAAAGTCATGTTTATTCTTATCAGGGATTGATACCACAAGTTACTCTGCCCACAGTGTTAGATCTGCAGCAGTGTATAAAGCAAAGAGACAGAACGTCCCTATTGACATTATTTTATCCAAAGCAGGATGGTCAAACTCCAAAACTTTTGCTACTTTTTATGAGAAAGATTTATTGTATGATGGTTTTGCTGAAAATGTATTATCATGATAACATGTACATGACTACAATTTGTTGTATAAAAACTTGTTTGGAAAATTATTTTGGTTTCTTTGAAGTCTCATTTAAGACCGGAAATAATGATGACGTAATAGAATTACTTAATTAAACGATACTTACCTTGGTTAAAGTAGAAGTTTGATTATAATTCTATATAGTCATAGAATTATTGGAGGGATTAAATGCCACCCCCCTCCCCATCAACTTAACAAAATTCATAAATACATGGGCATGTATTTTATGGTTAAAATATGTTGATCTGATGGTCACAAAACAATTTTCCAGCTTTAAAGATTGAGGTTGCAGTTGCGCAGTACTATCTCATTTAATCCCTCCAATAATTCTATGACTATATAGAATTATAATCAAACTTCTACTTTAACCAAGGTAAGTATCGTTTAATTAAGTAATTTCTTAGCAATTTATTTCATTATTTTAACAGAAAAACTTTGTGAAAGGTGGTGGGAATGTAACGACTGCTAAGATAGAGGAAATCCAGGAAGGATATTTCATATCAGTTAAATCAAAAACAAACATTTATTTGGCTAAGAAGGTTCTTGTTGCTACTGGTCCATGGTCCAATCCTTTATTGCAAAATCTTGGTGTTAAAAATCTTTTGAAGGTTAGTCCGTCATTTTCTTAAGTCGTCTTTTAATGGTTAGATAAGGTATTGCATTTTACTGCTGATAAAATGTTCAAATGTGTAAATACGGAACCTTTTTTTTGATAATTCAAATATTTTTCAAACAAACTTTGAACAGCAACATTTAAGCTCAAATTAACTTGACCTTACGATCATTCATTTTTTTTTAAAATCTGACGATTTTCTTCTTCATTTTTTTAATTGCTCATTATCTTTTTTACATAAATAGTTGCAACATGTACTAGTTGGTTACTGGAAAATAAACCATGGAACGATTCCATCAGTCAGTGAATATGACAACGAAAACGATGTTATCATTTGGAATAATTCAACAACGGAATATGGACCAGCAATTAAGGTATATAATAATACTTTTTTATTGATTAACACGTTTTAAGAAAGCGCATTCTGAACACCTTATGTTCATTTTTAAAGGATGTTTGACAACATTCATGTAACTGCGCTAAAGTTGATATCCAACTCGAACTCTAACTCGATCTGTAACTCGAACTCTAACTCGAACTCGAGTCGAAACTCGATTATTTCCATGAAAATCTCTGTTTCGAGTTAGCTGAAATTTTTAACTCGAACTCGAAAAATAACTCGAACTCTAACTCGAACTTTAACTCGAGCTCGAGTCGTAACTCGAACTTAAACTCGAACTGAGTCGTAACTCGAACTTTAACTCGAACTCTAACTCTTGACTCGAAATCGAACTCGATGATTACCTACACCCATTTGTAAACCCTTGCTAGAAAGTGGGGGGTTATGAAGTGATAGGTATCTACCTCCGTCTATCCGTTTCACTACTCCACGGTAACCATCTCATCTTGGACCTCTCGATGGTTTTACAATCTAATTTTATGTGCTTATACTGTTTTGGTTTTGTTTATGTACAGATTGTTATGCAAGGTGATATTATTGACAATCCTCAAGAGATAAATACAAAGAGTTTTCCAGAAATAACATCAAAAATGATGAAATATGTTCAACAAAGATACAGATATTTCGACACAGAACCTTTCCTAATGGAAAACTGCATGATATCGGTAAATATAGATTTTCCTTTTGGTATAAATAATATTTCCCGGTAGTAGAAATGTTAACAAACAAAAGTTCAGAATTTATTTTATCATCAGTACATGCATTTAATTGTCATTGGTCATTTGTAGGAAGCAGAGGTGCTTCTTGAAATAACCTACAATGTTTATCAGAGAAAAGCATAACATTAAATTCAATATAAAGTTGCACTTCATTCAACTGTATCAGGGTGTCAATATCCAGTATGGTTTACTAAAATATATACATTTAGCAGATATGCACGACTGAATATTACATCATTGTTTGTTCCTTAAATAATATGGTAGTTTTAATCAATTGTCTGAAATATTCTATTTGTTCAACTTTTTTTTTTCATTTAAAGAAATCTGCAGACAAAAAGCCTTTGATTGGACAGATAAACGACAAGATATTTATATGTCTTGGAATGTCTGGTATGTACAGAATCACATATAGCTATTGGAGAATTGAGATTAAGAAGATTTTTAGATTTGTTGCACATCTTATCAAAACTTTCAAGTTTGTTCATTTGTTTGTTTGTTTGTTTGTTAGGGTTTAAAACACCCCTTTCGACGTACATATACCTGGGCCATATATGGTGGTCAATTTTTAACAATGAATTTAATATTTTGAGGGGCCTGGGTGGTCGAGTGGTCTACTGCGCTGGTTTAGGTAGTACTCCATAATTATTTTATTTGGCTCATTTTTGCATGTGCTTGACGTTGACTATTTTGTCTCGGGTTCTTGCAATCGCTTAAACTGTCATTTGCACTTCAAACTAATTAAGTGGTGTTCCAAACTACGGCCATGTTTAGTCGTGTTTAATGCCATATTTGGTTTCTTTGCTGTACTCGTTGCCCCTAGCAACTCTTAACATATGTCAAAAATTGGAGGGAAAAAATAGGCAAAAATCGGGGTTTAAATTTGTCCTTTTTTTGAACGTTGCCAGTAATCGAGTTTTCGGTTCAGGTGAAAGAAATAAAAGCCCAAAAACAGTCCATTCTTTTAAGGCTAAATAAACCTGTCCGACTTCGACTCTCTTTCCGCTTAAATTGTTCAAAATTAAAAGTCTAAACATAGCACATGCCCAGCCGGAAGCGACGCTTTATGAGCACACTTGGATTGATTTTGTTAGAAATTATTCTTTAAAACAATAACTGTGGATCGTAATTTTTAGCTCACCAGACCCGAAGGGTCATGTGAGCTATTGTCATCGTTAAGCGCCCGTCGTCCGTCCGTCCGTCCGTTTACTTTTCTTCAAACATCTTCTTCTCTGTGACCACTGATGGGATTGCTTTGACTTTTGTACACTTGATCTTAAGGATGTCCACTACCAAGTTTGTGAAATTTGTGAACGTCGACCAACCAACATGGCTGCCGTTACTAAAAATAGAACAGGGGGGGGTAAGACCATAGTTTTTTGCTAATATAGCTCGAAAGGTATAAGAGATAAAAAAAATCTGAAGCAACCCTCCTTCTTCAGCATCAAAAGCTCTACAAAACTCACCATTGAGTCAAAGTTGTGGGACGACTCCTTATAGGAGTTATTTCCCCTTAATCGTCAAAATTGACCATTTTCACAGTTTTGGGACTTTATCTTGAAAACTGTAAGTGCTAGAGGAAAAGTTAGCATTGCAAAATTGTTCAGCTTATTAAGAGTTCAGTGTCAAAATTGTCAGATCATCTTTTTAAGACTTATTTCAATCAATTTTAACTAGTTCGATTTTTTTTTCAAATGGAAAGCCTTGTAACTTTGTTTTCTTGATCTTAAAAAGTGTTTTCTATCCTAACTAGTTTCTTTAATGGTACTTACCAAGTACATGTAGACCATGTTGCCCACTAGGTAGGTAAGAGACTTTAGCATAAGAGATCAGGTGAGCGATTCAGGCTCCTCGGAGCCTCTAGTGATATAACCCCAGACCCTTTTGTAGTAGTATCGTAGTTGAGTTTTAGCATATTTTTAGTGGAAAATATTTAAACCTTGTAGTGGTAGTCTAGCATGAATTCAGCAGGAATATTAGCAATAATCAGTACCACTAAGTTTCCACTACATGTATAGGAAGACTCTTGCTAGAATACTACTGTCGTGTGTCTCATTTGCATATTTCTTAGCCAATCGAAGCTAAAATTTACTGACAGTATATAATTAGTGGAATTTCTAGCATGTTTTTAGCGTTTCAATTATTTAAATTAGTTTGACAGCAGAATGTAGTGGATTGTATTAGTATGAATCTAGCGTATTATGCAAATTAGTTACTAGCACTAATTAGTGGAAAAAGTAGCAGAATGTAGCGGATAGACTAAATGCTGTATATGGTGATATTGAGAAACATGTAGCATGGTTTTAGTGGTATATTTGCATTAAACAGTGGTCAATTTAGTATGCTCTAGTGGTATTTCTAGCAGTTGTGTAGTGGTTATTTAGCAAAAATAGTGGTATTTTAGCAGACTTTTAGTGGTACTCCTAGCAAAAATCTGTGAAAATTTAGCAGGCTTGTAGTGGTACTCCTAGCAAAAATCAGTAGTATTTTAGCAGGTTTTTAGTGGTACTTCTAGCAAAAATCAGTGGTATTTTAGCAGGCTTTTAGTGGTACTCCAAAAAATATTCAGTGGAATTAATATCTTTTATTGAACTGTATATCTAACATGTCTAAACCGTTGCAAATCCAGGCAAACTATGCAAAAATTACAGATCCAGCGCACACTTTCAATATTGAAAATATTGCTGATACACGCTGTTTTATTCAAATTTCACAAAGTATAGCTAAGTATATTTTCCATGTCAAGTTGAATGTTTTTTTTTAATATTCCATACAACAACAATACTATTCAATTCCAATTTTGTCCCGTTGAATCTACACTTTAAAACACATTTTTGCTAAAGTGACAAATAAAATCTTTAACACATTTCATACTTTACACATATTGAATATGCTGCATTCAATTTTCAAATATCCGTTGAATCTACACTTTCAAACACATTTTTGCTAAAGTGACTAATAAGAAATTTCAAGACATTTCATTCTTTCAACATGTTGAATATGCTGCATTCGATTTTCGAGTATCCACATCTACTAGTATTCATTTAAAAAAACAAAGAAAATCTGTAAAATTACGTTGCTTGCCTTCACAAAGACCTCGGGACAAAGGCATATGTTAAACATGTTATAATTTTCAAAAACCGTTGAAACATTTGATTGGCTAGACAATAATTAATTCAATTAGATTACAAGTATTACAGATTCCTTGACCACATCCAGATGGACTTCATGCTGTTTATCTGATAAACTTATCTGATAATTTAATGTAGCTATAATTAACATGTACATGTATTTATCAAATTGATAAATGATGCACGGAATTAGTATTGGAGAACAGGAAAAACAACTAAATACTTGTTTTATAACAAATTATTTATTTAAAAGAATGATGATTTTGCTAAAACCATGCAACAAAGTCAATCTCGAGTAGCGAATATATTGATTTTAGCATTTATTCATATTTTATCTTGCTTTTTTTTTTCCGTATATTCTATAATTTGTAACTTTAGCACACTTTCAGTAACTTACAGGTTCATAAACAATATTTTTATTCTTTTGTGTTAAAGCATGCAGTTAATATTTTTGTAACTTTATTAAGGACACTTTAGTTAGGCCTTTAAATATATCTAGTTAATTCAGTTTGTGTAGCGTATTTTAGAAGTTCATATTTGTTAAAACTTTCTAACAGAGTTTTCCTAGTAGGAATTTAGTACCGCTCATTGTCCACTGATTTCTTATTTAGATTTATTAAATCTACCTTATAAGTTTATTTAGCGTACTTTAGCTAGGCCTATAAATGTATTGAGTTTTTGTAGCGTATTTTAGCAGTTAATATTTGTTTAAACTTTCTAACAGAGTTTTCCTAGTAGGAATTTAGTACCGCTCATTGTCCACTGATTTCTCATAAATTATTTTGTCTTTATGTAGTGGAAAATTAGTGGAAATAGAGGCGAACCACTAGAAACTGCTAAATTTATTAGTGTATTTTAGTGGTATTTAGAATTGGATGCTAATGTTACACTGTCAGTGACAGTAGGTATCAGTGGCAGATTTAGCGGAAGTTTAGTGGAACTAATTATTCCGCTAAAATAAAGTGGTAAATTAGTGGACTTTGTCTAGCTGCTAATTTACGCTGTCAAATTCACAGTGCAATTTTAGCATGATTTTAGCTGAAAATTAGTTCCACTGTTTTTTTGTAGCGGTGCTACAATTTGGTCTGGGACGGGTCCATATTTTTTATTGTTCTTTTTTTAAGACCAAAACGAATCAATATTTTCATATAACAAATAAGGTCACCTTCGAAAACAATGTGTGAAAAAATCCTAATGGTGGAGTACTACCTTGAATACCATACTATACGTCATTTTCGAGTTCATTGCTTTTCCAGAAAAATCCCTCAATAAGACAGAAATTATCACGTGACTTTACTAGTTTGGGTTTGCTGCTGGCCCCGTGATAGACTAATGCAAAAGCGTTTGTGGGATTATGAAAACAGGAAATGTCTTTATAAGCGGTGGATACTTCAATTGAATGAAAAAATACTCTTACATGTGTAGAAATATTTTCAGAATTGAAGAATCCATCGTTAATGAACAACAAAGCAGTACTGAATTATTTTGATCTATTGTTCTTTCTTGCACTGGAAGTCGTCATGCCCAGAAAAAATGGTGCGTTTGCTACTTTTTTATTTTGCGGACCATATGTTCCGCCAAATCATTTAAAAATTCAAAAGTACCATCAAAGCTACGAACCGCAGCTAATCTCCTCTCGGGTGGTGTTCGAGTCTCGTTTGTAATTTACAATTTACAAAAAGGGACTTCCCAACCTGTATGCGATTAAGTTTGTTCAGTTACCTCCCATCGGTTACCGTTCGATGGTTTCCTCCGGTTTTTACATGTTCATGTAAGAGATGATCGTATATGTCAAGGTTGTATTATATTTTATTCATCAAAAACTTATCATTTTAAAATTTTGTACATGTAGACCCACAAAAGCAAAACTATCTCATTATGTTCGAACCGTTGTGCTTATGACTTTCCATGCCGTTAAAATTGAAGCTCACTATTATTTTTCTTGTCCTTAAGCTACATTTCTGTCTTGTTTTTAAGGTTATGGATTTGGAATAGCACCTGCATTCAGTGATATAATGTGCGACTTGATTTGCAGTAGAACTCCAAAGTTTGATTTTAGTGATTTTAATATAAAGAGATTTAGTAGTTCTCTTTGAGAGGTAATAGGTTGTATTTGAAACATTGTAATGATAAAAAGAGCAATTTATGTGGATATGTGATCTTTGTTTAGATAAGCCTTTATGTTTGATACCATTGGTTTGACTTATGTGTTTTTCATATTGTGTCAATATTTCTCAAGTTTCTATTACTAGTATACCACAATTAGCTTCGGCTGTTTGTTGCACCGAGATGATCACATCGCTGTCTTTATTGTTTCTCTTTCGTTTTGTCGGTTACCCACGGCTAATATCGCATCGCTTAATTATCTCATTCATCGCCTTTTAGGACGTGGACTCAAACCCCGTTGTTCACGATTTACGATGATGCTCACAGCAATATTGTATTTAATATGTACTACCGAACCCTAAAATCGCAATGGAAGAGGGGTTTTTCATGGTGTTTTTTTAGTTTGTATTTTAGTTTTTTTCTTGGCTCTTTTATACTTTTAACATTCGAATGCCCCATTGGTACTGCTCTGCTGTTTTGGTAATAAGTATGCACACTTCATACTCTCTTTGGTGACCTATAAGCTTGAGCGTTACAAATGAGCCAGTTTGTTGTATTTTTTGCTTATGAGAAGTCTTATACAGGGCAACTTTAGGATTTTATCTTCAGACTTCGTCACACTGACCACGATCTTACTACGCTCTCCATGACCTCAGATATGCATAATCCTAGTTGAGTCGTTGTGCTTTGGTTAGAATTTGTAAGCTTTCAATTTTAAGATAAAATTAAACTGTTTTACCAAAACACAGAATTTTATTGCACTGAAAGTTGTTTCATCTGTGGGACATTATATCTTTTTGCTAAATCATTCTGAAAAATAAACATAACAAATCTAGCATTCAAAATAGAAAAAGAGAACAAAATTGAAAATGAAAGGTGCACATCTAAATTGTGTAAAAAAGAAATATTCCTGAAAATCAGTTGTGCAGTTTACATAGGGAATAGTTGCAGATAAGAAATTAATAATCAAAGACCGGGCGTAAGATAATGAGATCTGGAACAAACTACAATATAAACGACAATTTATAATAATCCACAATGGAAAGGAATGTATGGAAGGAAGCCAAAGGGCGGACGCTTTTATTACTATATTCGCCTTCTTTTCAAGCAGACAATGACGGAAGATTTTTTTTTAATCGGATACATTTCATTAGAAATATTTCCCCCTATTTCTTGTCTTTTTCAACCAATTTAAGACACCATTCAGAGACAAGTAAAACCAAAAGCATAAAACGAAAAATGTAAATAAAATGGAGAACATTTATTTAACAACATCATAACCAATCTTTTAATTAGAATTAGATAGAAGATAATGGGATGTGAAATAAGTGTACGCGACACAATATACATTATAAACGACAATTTAAAAAAAATAACAACGAAAACAAACCAATTTGAATTAGATTTTATAAAAACCAGACATTCCACTTTTCATTATCGTCTACTTAGAATACATTTATTGACGCATAATTATATTAGGTACAGTATGCATCGTAAACCTTGATAAAACTCACCCACAGAGCTACTTGTTTCGGGTGATATGGTATACCACCTAGTCTATCACACAATGCTTGATGGTTCTTCTCTGGGTCTCCGGCTACTAAGACCGGGTCTTTATCAGCCTAAAGCATAGCAAAAGGATTACTTATATCAATCTACAACACAAAGTACTAGAGCGGGCAGCGAAAATCATTTAATTCTTTATAATCGCTTATGCTATAGGGTCGTTCCGAAGGAGCGATTTCACATCTTTTTCAACCAGCGGACGCCCGTATAACAGAGTTTTTATAAATTGGAGTCTCTAGGACTCCGTACGGCAACCCCGCCTAGTATATAATGCATGCCGCTTATAGCGTGACGCTACGGTGACTCCATAAAAAAGGAGTTCCTATAACTTCCTTATAAACGTCATGCATTACACACCCCGGAATCTACTATTTTTTAGCATAGTATAATCGCTAATGCTATAGGGTCGTTCCGAAGGAGCGATTTCACATCTTTTTCAACCAGCGGACGCCCGTATAACAGAGTTTTTATTAATTGAAGTCTCTAGGACTCCGTACGGCAACCCCGCCTAGCATATAATGCATGCCGCTTATAGCGTGACGCTACGGTGACTCCCTAAAAAAGGAGTTCCTATAACGTCCTTATAAACGTCATGCATTACACACCCCGGAAATCTTTATATATATATTTTCATCACGTCTAAAACAAATTTTATTATGATCTTTGATTAGACCTAAGACTGCTATTTTATTTACTAGTACAACAAGAAACTTACCGGTTCTTGGTTTCTACAGGCGTCCATTAATTCCTGCATTCGGTCAGTGAAACCATCAGCAAAGTTATCTGGATTGATTGCTATAAAACATTGTCCCTGCAAAACAAACAGTAGAATCCAAGCTAAATTTGTGCTTGAAACCATTTCTTGTTAACAACAACCATATCAAATTTTTGAAACCAAAACAAAAAAACCAAAGTTCTGGTAAAGATTACATGAATTAGTTTATTGTAAAAAGCCATTCATAAATTGCATATATATCAATACCTCTACCTCTATCAAAGCTCTGGACAGACATTTTCAATATGTCTTAAGTCAATGTTTGCTGATTTAAACAGACATATGTTACCAATTAATTCTTGATTATGCTGGATAAAATTATTGAAATGAAAAGTAAATGGATCCTTAATTCATATACACGTCTTTACAACTCTTACGAGGTTAGCTGGCTTTTCATGAGTCCGCCATGTCCTGATATGAGGTCCAAAGTCACCACCACTCAATATACCACATACAATTTCCACTAACATAGCCAGGCCATATCCTTTATACCCACCTATGAAATGATACATAAAAAAGTTAAGGCTGTGTAAGCAAATAAATGACAGGCAGATAAATTACAAATTTGAATCTAATAAGTAGGTAATAGAAAAGAGACCAAAGTTGATTCACAGCAATTTGGCATTAATCAGGTCTAAGCTTGACAAGTAGAAAGAATTTAAGGAAGTCGAAATGAAAATTCTCATGGATAAAAAAATATTTAGTAGTACTTTGGATATTTGTAAGACTTAGTGAGAAAGGTCACATTTAAACTAAAACAATGCATAATTTTTAAGAAACAAATATATTGTATCTGTTTTATTCCAAAATATAAGAGATCTGTTGTAACGTTACATACTGCTTTCTTCACTTCCACCTAGCGGAGCTAGACCAGCCAAAGTTTTGTAAGAATGAGTCTCCTAAAACAACAAAATGACATGTACAATAGACAGTCTTAAATGATGAAAGACGCAAATATTTACTGATATGGCAATCAAATAAAAGGCAATGGATAAGTCGATACACGGTGAACTCAAGTCGAAAGGACAGTGAATCCCGGTGCCCAAGAAGAGTAAGCTATAGCAAACGTCATGTTGCCAACGATCGATTTTCTGTTGTGTTTTGGCTTACTACCCCCCCCCACCCCCCTGACCATGAGTACGATTGAAAGGGGGTTGGCACCATAAAACCTCGTTCAATCCACCATTAAAATTGAAATGCCCGTATCAAGTCAGGACAACTGCAATCTTCGTTTTCTGCGGTATATCTTTGCTTTATTTATTTATCTTTTTGTTGTTGGATATACGAGATTCATCATTCCAGTTTATATAACCTTTGCAGACCAAAACTTATCTAGCTACTTATGCAATAATATATGTGATAATTATGCGTTTGCCTCTAAGTTTTACCGATCTCAAATGTTCTACTGGTTAAAGTTACGCTTGAAGGAAGAAGGGGTTTAAAATTGCCCATAGAATCTTCTTAAACTTTATAACAATTATTTCATTACTTACATGACCATCTTTGTCTACCGCCCATCCTGAAGGTAATGGCAATCCTCTTCTTTCTTTTACCTCACACTAATTTTCAAAAAAGGTATGGAAACAATTGGCCTTAGTATGATAAAAGCAACTGATTTCATTCTTATAAAAACTTAATTTGCGTTGCTAATCGCAGTTTGGTTGTTTTTGTGAGATTGTATGTTATCTGCATTTGTGTTTTGATACAGACATTCGATTGACCTATTGGTAATAGTCTTGCACCATGCACCACCATTCTATTGTATTCCAGATCTATTTTAGCTTTATAATAACACATTCTTTGGCGTTCCTTTATTTTACTTTTGACGTTCTGATTTCGTTTCTTGTCGGTTAGTCATGTATGACGATCTACAAAAGTTAGATGTATTATAACATTGCACTTTAGGTAAAGCCTGTTTCTTTGATATCATTATAATACCTTTCCAAGCGCTATAGAAGTAGTTGCCATATCTAACGCAAAGCTGTCGTCATTATTTCCGGGTGCCGCAATACTTAATGGGTTAGTTCCTAAGAGTCGCTTTAAAAATAGAACTTTCTTGTTGTAAAAATGACTAGAAAAACAAAAGCAAGTAAAAACTACACCATAAAATAAAACAACAATAACAGCCACTGTTATATCTGAACAGTCTATTCAAATTGGTTGTTTGCAGCCTTGTAAACTTTTAATCTATAGCATCTTTGGCGAGTCTTATACAGTTAAACCCAACTTTGTTTGCCTGTAGTGCAATTTGCAAATTTTCGTGTGTAAAAAATGTTTTTCAATGGATTACCAAAAGAGCAATCAAAACAAACAGAAATAAAGCATAATGCTTGAAGATAAATTATGTTGTGGTGACATAATTCCGGTTCTCTTACCTTTTTAGCCCGTGTTGGTACCATCAGAGGCGAGGTGTTTGTAAATGCCATACCCTGTTTATATAATATTGAAACATTGAAATAAATAAAAGTACAACATGAAGCGTAATATACGGTATAGTCACCAGAGACATTTTATTGTATAAAAGCTTTGTTAAAAAAAATCACACTTTATCTGTATAGATAGAAAGTTGACATTAAAACTCTTTCAGCAAATAAAACTGTTTTATTGCTGCAACACGGGGTGTGTGCTATAGCAAGCAGAAACTTTCAACTTTTCAAGGGTACATAAGCTCACATTCGTTACGACTGTTGATTGTCATTCAGTTTTATTTGGGTTTTTATGTTATCTGTTTCTTCGAGATGTTCTCGTTAGTGTTTGCTGGTTTTGTCTTTGCCCTTCTTGACTTGTGACATACGAATGTCCAATGGTAACTCTTTGCTTAACTGCATTGCTAAAGCCATGATAAAAATGCATCAACGTTACCGTTTGGTCTGTTCAAATAAGATTAGGCACTACTTACCAATAATCCTTCAATTGTTGGTATACTATCAAATTAGGCACCACTTATCAATAATCCTTGTTCAATTGTTAGTAGACAATCAAACTAGCCACCACTTACCAATAATCCGTGTTCAAATATTAGTAGACAATCAAACTAGCCACCACTTACCAATAATCCGTGTTCAAATATTAGTAGACTATCAAATAAGGCACCACTTACCAATAATCCGTGTTTAATTGTTGGAAGACTATCAAATAAGGCACCACTTACCAATAATCCGTGTTTAATTGTTGGAAGACTATCAAATAAGGCACCACTTACCAATAATCCTTGTTTAATTGTTGGAAGACTATCAAATAAGGCACCACTTACCACTAATCCTTGTTCAACTGCTCTTAGACTATACCATCCTGCTGTTCCAAAGTGGTTTGCACCTAAATTATAGAATGGTTATTTGCATGCATGCTAAAATGTTTTTAAAGTGGTTTAGACTGTGAAACATTCCTGTAATCTCCTTTTCTGAATTTGTTCGATTATCTTTTCTTGTTTGTGATTATAACATTTGCAAAGCGGTGTTGTCTCTAAAATACGAACGTGAAAAACGCTTTGACACAATCAATGTTGCTCACACGAAAACGATATGAAATCTCGAAAATTTAAACATTTTTTTAGCTTCTACACGTTTTATAAATAAATATTATCTAACAAGTATAATACCGAAATGTGTGGGTCGAATAAAAATGACAGGCCTTGTTAGCTCACCTTAAGGTTCATGTGAGCTATTGCTATTACTTGTCGTCTGCCGTCGTCTGTCATCGTCTGTTCTCTGTTAACAATTTTTTTTTCAAATCTTCTCCTCTGAAACTACTGACCAGAATTTATCGAAGTTAATTGATAGGGGGAGGTTGGGACCAAAAAACTATTTTAATCTCGCCACATTTCATATGTGCCTGTCCTTTGCCAGGAATCTTTGACAAAGCTTTTAATAGTGTGCACTTGTCGTTTTGATGTTTCTTGTTTCTTGTTAAAGAAGGGGACTATTTCAAGACTGGATTTGAATTGTATTTTTTATTTATCTTTGGCCAATCGCAAAACAGCGAGCAGTGCCTACTGACCTCGTTTTTCATTGTGGTTCTCTTTTTAAATTAGGCTTGTTGGTGCTGGCTGTGACGCGTAAACTTATTCAACATTTCAGTATCTTCTATTGGAACGAATGATCCTTAGAGCGTCCTGCGCATGGCTAAAAGTATACAAGGGGACCAGACTACTGTTTCGGCTTGTATCAGATGCAACCTTCAGCATCAAAAATTCTGCAAAAGTTACTATTTGGTCAAAGATGTCAGATATATAGTGGTTTGAAGGGTTAATTGACCTTTAAAGGTAAAAAAAATGTGGTTTGTTTTCATGTTTTGGTGGATAGAATGAAAACAATTGCTGATAAGAAAAGCTGTGGCTTGCTCAAACTTCAGCTCAAATATAAGCTCTACAATATTGTCATTGATTTTCAGTTGTCAGATGACTCTTTATAGGGGCCATAGAAGAGTCCATCATCGCTTAAAGACAAGTTGAGAAATTAAGGCTCCAGTGAGTCTGCGAATAACCATAACTTACCTCTACAAGAAACAAAACCGATGCCGCTAGTTTTAGCCTTGTTGATGGCTAGGTCCATGCAGAATCTAGCTGTGTAAGGTCCTGGTATAAAAGAATGCATACATTTCATGTTTGAACAAAGTTTTTGGGTACAGTAAATCAATATTTCAATTCAATTTCAAAGCGAAATAGTGTATTGTGCTTACAAACAATTCAATATTTTTGTTAAAAAAAAATAGATCTAGCAGCATAACACGGTTACAATGTGCAAGATCAAAGATAATCTAAATGCTCTGGAAAATCGAAATAGTTGTAAAATATATGGTAACCTCAATAAACCGGAGCAAATAAAATGTTCAATATAGACCATTGTAAAAACACTGGACTTGCAAATATATCTTATGTATTTTGAACAATTTATAATTTTCTTATCGACAACATATTTGTTCAGTTTGTTGGACGTGTTTTTTCAGCAAACAATAGAGAATTGCTTGCTGATTTAATTTCTTCCTTCGTTCATATGAAGCAAACTTCTTTGTACAATCTGTTCTAGACAAAAAAGTTCGTAGACTAGCTCTCTCTTTTAACCTCATGTTCCGTTACTAATATATTGATGATTTACTTTCACTGAAAAATTCTCGATTTGGTGACTTTCTCCATCTCGTATATCCTCAGGAACTTGAGATAACGGATACAACGGATTCTAGGAAGTCTGCGTCGTATTTAGATCTGAATCCTCAAATTTACTTTCAAGGAAGACTTTCAACAAAGCTCTATGACAAATGTGATGACCTCAACTTTTTTATCGTCAACTTTCCCTTCTTGTGTAGCAACGATCGTTCCGGCTTATGAAGTTTTCGTATCACAGTTGATTCTTGTCTCCAGGGCGTGCGGGAGTTGCATCGATTTCCTTGGCAGAGCGTCATGTTTGACACAGAAATTGCTAACACAGGGTTATGTTGCTCAACGGTTGCTGTCTTCACTCAAGAAATCTTACAATAGACACCCTGCACTCGTAGACAAATATGGATTTATATCTCTCAAATGAGTGGAGATGTTGATTTGTTGTGGAGTTTTGTTTTGTCTTCCTTTACCAGATTAGACACACTAAATTGGAAGTTGGCAGCACGACGAGTGTGCTATGGCAGGCGGGAACTGCTTGCTCTTCCGGAGCACGTGAGACGTGTGCAACTCTTGTTGCGACTTGAGTTCGCGTTGTTGATTTCCGTTCGGTTGCTTTTGTGTTTTGTGTTTCTTCGTGCTGTTCTTGTTTGTGTTTATCGGTTTTGTTGTCGCCCTTTCGGACTTTTTACACTAGAATGCCCAATTGGTGCCTCTTTGCTTCCTTCAAACGACGTCACTTACATAAACTTGAAAAGGTGCGAACCTATGATATTGTTACCGTCGACAAGCGCAGTAGCAGCTGTTTGCTTCAGGATGGTTGGCTCTACGTCCTCGATTGACGTCATACCGGACTTTACTTCATTCATATATTGCTCTGTAAGATATATAGGAACATGCAATTTAAATCCAATTAAATTCTTTATTGCAAAATTACACCCATAAGGGTCAAGCAATACATAGAGTAACAAACGTACAACGTATAAACAGTTTCAAAAACACATTAACATCACATAAGAACAAAAAAATCAAGTAGAATTAAGCATTAGCTGACACGGACCTGTTTCTCAATTCTAATGACTGTTGAATAAAGTCATACAGATCAGCCAATAACTCATTTGTCGGGACAAATAGAAATTTAATTTTATTAATAGGGCTTAAGTTGGGGAATTTGTTGTTTTAGTTATTTTTTATGTTATCAAAAAACAGATTTCGTAGATTATTGTTATATGTACAATTAAGAAAAAAGTGAAATTCATCTTCAAGCATGTTGCAACATTTACAGAGTTTTCTGGTAAAGGAATTTTCTTGTATTGCCCGGTTTCGATAAATAGACAATGATCGCTTGTTCTAATTTGCGTTATAAGTTTACGTTTAAAAAAATTTGATTCTTTCAAATATTTTTCCATATTTAAATCTGTCTTAAGCTGGCTATATAGATAGAGTTTGGAGTTTTCTGTTAAATTATTAAGTTTATCAAGATAACGCTTAACATACACTTCTTGGGTGACCTTATTAAATTCTCTTTTACTTTGATATTAAATTTTTGAGTAGTCTCTATCTGAATTAATAAAATAAAAAACCAAAGTTTGACCTTTGACCAACAGTCAAAGTATAATCTATTGAATACCGAGTTTTTGGTATTCAATAGATTATGTAATACTAGCAATTTTCAAAACCTTCGAGGTACCTAATTATCAATATATTGTTGCCTGTTTCGTGAGAAGTCGGCAACTATATATTATAAATTTAGCTTCTACAACGCGATCGAGGTGAACATCGAGGGAAATAAATTTGATTATTTTAATGACGAGGCTTGCCGAGCGATTAAAATATCGAATTTATTTCCCGAGATGTTAGAAATTCCATAATCATCGAGAATAAAGTTGTAGACGGTTTTTGAGCAGAGCTCTATGTAGTTATATAGCTATCTGATTTTCGCATTTTTATCGTCTAGACCGGGTAAATCGGCCAGGCAATATTCCTACCAGAGGATCTATTATCAAATGTTATACAGGTTGTCTTAACTAAGAGGTACATCTTTATACCCCTATAATAAATACGATATAAATATGTGCACTACATTTCCCATATCGATACACTAATTAAGCATTGTTGACATTTTACCTTTAATTTAATCAATACGTCATATATATTCAAGTGGGTGGAGCCAACAAATGTTTAAGTGGACGGAGCAAACGAACAAAATTGATATGTTTCAAGTTGGTGAAAAACAGATCGTTCTTTATTTTAGTGCTTAGATTTAGCTCTGCCTTTTAGCGCTTTAGCGCTTTGATTCTCTAATGTCTACAAGAAAAAAAATGCAAAAAGGTTGATCATCAATTGCACGTGCAATTACGCTGAGAACAAAATTTTCTCGAGAGGTGAAAAATATTTTTTCCACAACTGGTTGAGAGGTTGATAAATCGGATGAAAATTAGAGAAAGATGAATCTAACATTTTTCTAACACGTACCTAATTTATTCAAACCATGACTCACGTGACCACGGTAGTCTGCCGACAATATTAAGTCTGCCAAAACCGTTGCGTGCTTTTGTTTGAGACTAACTGCATCCATACATCGTATAACAAAGTCGCGAACTTCTTCTTTTGTCACAACTATAGAACCTTCCGTGGCCATGTTGAGCGGAAAAAGTATAACGACATTGACTTGACATGTATATTTATGATAAGAAGTCACGGTTAATATATGCGGTTTCACGTCGATCTAAAATGTGACCTTAAATCATTTAGTATCTATCCACCAAACTGTTAATATTATTTTTAAGTCTTGTTCAGTGGCGGATCCAGGGGGGTCCGGGGGTCGGAACCCCCCCCCCATTCTTCCGAAATTTTAAAATTTTTAAAAATGTACTATGTATTTCATTTCGACCTATTTTATTTTCGATTGGAAACTTGCCAAAATAGATATAAAAACCAGGGAGCTTAATGGCCCTGTCACACTATAACGTTTTAGCCAACGTGTGCCGAACGTTCGAATAATTTTCTAAAACGTTGGAACACGTTGGCAGTTGCTGTAAAAAGTTTCAAAAAAATATAGCGGTGAACGACCACAAAGCGTCAGACTAACTACCTGCAACGCACGACAAACTTATTCATAACTTATCTATAGCGTTCGTCCGGCGTACTTGACGTTTGCCTAGCGCATGTGTGACGACTGCAGAACACATTCATAGCGTTAGTCTAACTTATAATTTTTTTCTCTCGATGGGGAGACCTAGGATTTCTGTTAATTTCTTTAGTATCACTTCGTAATAGCCCAAATAGATCTATTATCTGGCTTAAATGTATTGCTGGATTAATTAATAATTATAGAAATTTAGTTTCGTTATAAATTTAAAATATTGGTTTTCAGCGTTCTGGTAATATGAATGTATAATTATTCTAAAGCCGTTTTTTAACCAAAAGTGATGATTTTTGCACTCAGTCTAAAAATATAAAAAAATATAGTGTAGATTTAACAAACTCTCAAAATCTCAAATGAGTATATACATGTAAGAAATACCGGTCTGTAGATGACTAATCCACAATGATCGCAGACAGCATGACGGATGTCCTTAATAGAGAAAAATGCGTGTGCTTATTGAATATGTAAAATACACATTATTTCAAATGAGTATTGAAGTTAGACTGTCGTTACTCGTTGTATTTGAGTATTTTTCTACCCCCCCCCCCCCAAAAAAAAAAATCATCGAAAACACGACAGGTGTATTACATTTTGCAAGAATTACTTTCAATTCCTGACCATCTAAGTCATCTGTGTTTTATTCAAGATTTTTTTTTGGCTTTGTTCATTGTTTTTTTTTTAAAGATTTTTTTTCAGGTTTAAATTAGTATTTGAAGCTTTTGAAGTTGACTTTCCCCCTTGTAATTCAATGTAACTTATAAAATTGTGGGGTTGATACGCTACTCGTTCGTTACAATGACGCTCCGTGCGCTCTGTACACGTTTTAAACACGTTGAATAGGTTTCTTCGTCGTTAGACTGACGCTAGACGTGCGCTGCGTTATCGCTAGACACGTAAGTTTCCATTTAGCTTAGCGTTCGTCAAACGCATTTCAACGTGCGCACAACGACCACATAGCGTACATCAGCGTGTGTATAACGTCCTTCTAACTTATGCCTAGCGTTCAAATAATTTATTTCTAACACGTTGGCGAACGTCGGAAATTTTAAGCATGTTGAAAAATTTGCGACGCACTCGGCGATCACCAACGCACGCTGACGTTCGCTAACGTGTTTGTAGCGTGTTCATAACGTGTACAAAACTTACGCAACGCACACCAGCGTGTTGAAAATATATTTTAAAACGTCGGCACACGTTGGCTAAAACGTTATAGTGTGACAGGGCCATAAGTGACCGTATGGTCAAAGGCAAATAAGAGTGGTTTTAATATTACATTGCTATGCAGTTACGATGTATGTCGCCTGCGTCATTAAATGTTCGGTAAACAGCCTGAAAGCAGATGAGTGACATGCATGAAATTGCGTTATATCATAAAATATTGCATATTGTAGGATGAAATTTAAACACTGAGGTAGACATTCAGATAGAAATGACATGAATATCAGACAGGAACCACTTACTTTTCCGGAGCACCTGAGTTCACTCTCGTTTTGACTTGAGTTCGATGCGTCAATGTTGATTTCTGTTCTGTTTATTTTGTGTTTTGTGTTTCTTCACGCTGTTCTTGTTCGTGTTTACCGGTTTTTCCAGTTTTTTTTTCTCGGACTTTCGACACTCGAATGCCCCATTGAGGCCTCTTTGCTTCTTTAAGATAAAGCAGCCGAACATGGGAGCAAGTATAACATCTGCCAAACTTTTTTAAAGGTTGTCATAGCAGTAAATTATTTAAAACAGTGTAATACCAAAGTAATATGGAATTCTTGTCTTCAATTTAGCGGCATTGTTTTCTGGTCAAAGGATAATAATTTAAATTTTTGTATTCCTCTACCTATGAAACTGTAGTTTAACACCAAGTGAGCATTGGAATCTTAAATGTTAATATAAAATAAAGAAGCTAGAACCAAGACACACGAAAGACGCACGAAAACCGCAAAACACGTACAACAAACTTCGGTAAAAGTAAATGTACCCACAGATGTTCCGGGAAGAAAAGTAGGGGTTTTTTTTGTTGTTGTTGTTTTTTTTTTTTGGCAGCATGTCCTTCGCGTTGCCATATTTTCGTTAAGAATGTGTAAAAATCCAGCAATGAAAAATAATGGAAATTGAAAAAGTACATGTTTTTGGTGGAAATAACAAATCAATCTACGAGCACAAATAATATCTTGAATGATGAAAACAATCGAGAAGCACCATAATTCTGCAATAATTCTTTCAATGAAATTATAATATTTCCAACATGTTCTGGAATTACATGAGCTACATGGAATCACACAGGATTTCTGTGGAGCGTAAAAACCAGTATTAAAGGAGGGCGGACGATGGATGTTGTGTTTATGTTAGGAAATTTGACGATTGAAAATTCGAAGTTATCACCATTGTTATAAAAAACATAAAGCCTTCATAGAGTGTTCCTATATTTTAAGAAAAAAAAAATCAAGGATTTTAGAACATACTTAAATTAAGTAATCGAAGTTTTACCAACTGTAGAACATTTACATTGCGGTTTTGGTATAAGGAACCGATCATTTAACTTCAAGATGGGGCTTGTTGTTTTTTTTATTTTATCTGAACGGATAAAAAAAATCAAAGGCACCAATCACAAAATATGTTTTTATTATTAACAATATATCATATGGCAGAAATCCTTTTTCAGAATATTGTTTCTTAACCTCTGGTGCAAGAATATTTTTTTCTCGTAAAAATCAGATTCAAAATATTCTTTTTTAAGAAAAACCGAGCGCCTCCTCTTCAAAGTAAATGTTTGTTCCATAACAATAAACAGATATAATAAAGAAAACATTATAGAACAGTTTCATGGTCGCTGTGTATTCAAATCTAAGTAGAAATATTGAAATGGTGGTTTCTTTTTCATTTTTAGCTCACCTGGCCAACTGCCATGAGAGCTTATGCCATCACTATGCTTCCGTCGTCCGTCGTCGTCTGTCGTCCGTCGTCTGTTAACAATTTCAAAAATCTTCTTCTCTGAAACCACTAAACCAATTTAACTGAAACTTCGCAGGAATGGTATATGACATGTTGGCAACAAACGATCCTCATTTTAAAATGATTTGATTAAAAAACATGGCCGCTGTTACTAAAAATAGAACATAGGGTAAAATCACTTAAAATGGCTTATAACTCATCAACCATAACAAATAGAAAAAATCTGAAGGATCTTAGGCCCTTCAAAATCAAAAGATCTACAAAAGTCTTCATTAGGTCGAAGTTGTTAGATGACCCTTGATAGGGGTTATGGCCCTTTTAAGGTAATTATAACTGTAAAAAATAGCGTTTTTCATGTTTTTGTCCTATAAAATGAAAACTACGTATTGCAGATAGAGAAAAGCTGTTGCTTGCTTAAATGTTCAGCTCATTAAGCTCTACAAAAGTCTTCATAGGGTCGAAGTTGTCAGATGACCCTTGATAGGGGTAATGGCCCTATTAAGGCAAACATTAGTGCTGTTGGCCTATAGAATGAAAACTATTGCAGATAGAGAAAAGCTGTTGCTTGCTTAAATGATCAGCTCATTTAGCTTTACAAAAGTCTCCAAAGGGTCGAAGTTGTCAGATGACCCCTTATAGGGGTTACAGCCCCTTAAAGGCGAAAAATAGTGTTTTGGCCTATAGAATGAAAACTATTGCAGATAGAGAAAAGCTGTTGCTTGCTTAAATGATCAGCCCATTTAGCTTTACAAAAGTCTCCAAAGGGTCGAAGTTGTCAGATAACCCCTAGCCTTATAGGGGTTACAGCCCCGTAAAAGGTGAATAATAGTGTGTTTTTGCTTATATAGAATGAAAACTATTGCAGACAGAGAAAATCTTTGTCTTGCTTAAACATTCAGCTCATTTAGCTTACAAAAGTCTTCATAGGGTTGACATCAAGACCAGGTGAGCGATTCAGGCTCCTGGGAGCCTCTTGTTTTTTATATTTCGTTGTTTGTTTGGTTTTTTTTTTCTTTTATTATCCTTTCAATTCTAAGGGTTTTTTTGCTTTGCAATGCCTTTTGTTATCCGCACTTTTTTCAAAATATTAGATTTATATGGTCATTTGGTAACATAGAAAGAGACAAACAAATCATTACGACAAATATACCAGTAATTTATTCACATAATATGCATTTTCTTTTTCCCAAATTATATCAGTACTTATCCATTTATAAAAAAAGCTAAAATTAAACATTCTTCTATTGTAATAAGACTTAAAAGGGTCACTGAAATTGCGGCGCTTCATACTATGTGCACCATACATATGCACATAGATGAAAACATTTCACAGGTCGGCATTTTTAGTAAAAGCATTGTCTAGTTTTCATCTGCTGTAACTTCTTGGTCGTTCTCGTTTTCATCTAAGCGATCGTCTGTTTCATCAGCGCTGTTAACCAGAAACAGTGAGCTGATTCTTTCCATTTCACTCTGAACAAAATTTTCTGCAAATTCTGAAACAGAATATATTGTGTTTAATACTCATGTATTCTTTTTAAAACTTTTTTTGCGTTTTAAAGACGATGTAAAAACCTTTGTCCAAAGATGAGGTCATCCTTTTCAGAAAATAAACAAATTAGATAATGTGCTCCTGATTTAGGAACATGGCTGGTTTCACTTCTACAGGATGATACTAAGTATCCTCTTTTGTCTAGTAGACTTTTTTCTATTAGTTACCTTAATTTATCTATGCTTTTGACAAAAAAAACTCTATTGTCTTTATTTCAACATAGAGTTGCTTTAAATGAAATATTCATTACAAAAATAACAAACTATAAAAGCATTGTATACATACCATCAAGCCCTTTTTCAGAATCATTGGTCATACTATCATTGTTGTCACGCGTACTGTGTTGAGCATCTGTCTCTCTGTGTTCTGGTTCTTCTTGGTTGTTTCCATTACTAGTCTTTCTGGTTTCAAACTGCTCTTCTTCTTGGTTTCTTCCTGAGACTAATTTATTGTCGTCAATGCTAACAGGTTTGTCACCAGCCGGGGAAACTGAATTTCTGGACTTCCTGCGTCTTGTTAAACGTCTTATCAGTTTTCCGACCTAAAGAAGAAATAGAAATTTGATGTTAGCTAAGCACTTTTTATCTTAGAAGGGCTTTTGGGGACGAGAGGGGGTATTTCTTTTGAGCACTACTACTTTTTGATCAAACAGTAAAATACTGTAAAATATATAACTTACCCTTTCCCAGCAATGCATAAAACATCCTGGTTTAGATTTATTCTTTAGGGTTTCAACTTCCTCTTCCATTTTCTGATAAAGATGAAAAGAATTCACTTGTCTAAGTTTTTCACCTAACAACGTTGGTTAACACTGTGACGTTGCTGGTAACGTTTATGACTAAACCTTGTAGATGATTTGGCAAAATACAGAGGTGGTAGTAAAATTTCATACATAGAACATGTGGAACCCATGTGCTAATGACCAGCTACATGCATGCATGTACACCGAGTTCTATTACATTTATTACATTTAGACGTATGATTCCAAATGAGATAACGTTTAAAAAAAAGGTTATGCTGATTTGATCAAAACGAGACAATAAAACGTTAAATCTTTCTTAAATGAGATCATAATTGCAACTTTAGCCTACTTCGATTTGTCCAACTCGGGTTTCTTTGGTTACTCGAGTTGCAATCGAAGTACCCGAGTTTGACCTTTGAACCCTACCCGAGTCAACTCGATATCGCCTCTGCCTCTGAGCAAGTTTAGCCCGGAAGTTTAGTCGAGTTGCAATTTAAGATTACGTCCATGATTTGTATATTTATTATCAAGTTTGCAGTAATTCTAGAGTATAAAAACATTAAAAACACATATTGCAAACAAAATATGATAAAAAGAATAGATTAAAATATATTCGAGTACATCCATCACATTTGCAGAAATTGCAATGCTGTAGCGGTGTATGTTTATAGGTCAAATCAAAATTGTTTTTCACATTGTCCATGATAAACATTCGAATGAATTAATTTTATGCAATCTTTTCACTTTTTTTTAGTGTTTCTGACAGCCAATGCTAGCCTGTTAAACTAACCGAAGCACTAGCTTTACTCTTTTCCGATGTTGTTGGTAAAATGATATGATAGCACTTGCAAAAATAGAAAATATTTAGAAATGCCTGTATTAAATAGTAAAAACCACTTTCTGTGCCACTGCTTCGGTAGACTAATAACATTTTACCTGATATGCATGGATTTTTGAGATGCCAATGAAGTTTTGTAGGATTGTTAAACATATTCAACATTGAGGCGGTGGGGGACATTGGATATGTCACAGGGACAAAAAAAAACACGTGTTTTTTTTTTCGTACCGAACATTGATTCTAACAAAATATTGATAGAGGGGTGTTTTTTTTGTACCGCTCATTGATTTTCGTGTTTTTTTCGTACCGCACATTGATTCTAACAAAATATTGATAGAGGGGTGTTTTTTTTTTTGTACCGCTCATTGATTCTAACAAAATATTGATAGAGGGGAGCAAGTCCCTGTGGATATGTGTAGCAATCTTGTTCATAATGGAAGAATATATCATCATACAATGCCCCCTTTTTTTTTTTGGGGGGGGGGGTTACTTAATCATTAGAAATGGCGGTTTGTTTGATTTGTTTTTTTTATCTATAGTTCATCTATTCGGTTTGTTATACTTTACGGTGGGTATAAAGTGTTGGTAAGTCCGTCAGTGCTGACTCCCCGGCCGTCCTACCGCCCGTTCATCACATTTTTTTTTGGTATCCGCTACTCTTTAATGGATTTTCTGCATTTTTTACGGGAAGCTTTATCCTAACATATCATAATATAACATAACATAACATAACATTCCAATACTCAACTATGAATGATATCCACCAACAATGATGTATCGAAATACATTGATAGATGAAACGAGAAGAAGGCAAAGGACAACACCAAATACCGATAAGATTGTTATAAGAAAAGAAGAACCAAACTACACACGAACATAGTACCTTTATTCAAAAGGATACGGCATTTAGCAACGCTGGTATCAAAATGTTGGAACACATCATAGTCTCCGAAATGATGGACCATCATTTGACAGCCACCATATTTTGTATGATTATCAACATGGCCGGCAGGAACCGCTTACTCTTCCGGAGCACCCGAGTTCATTCTCGTTACGACTAGAGTTTGCGTTGTTAAATATTAAGTGATTTTTGTGTTTCCGTGTTTTACGTGTTGTCTGATTTTTAGTCCTGTTCTTGTTTGTGTTTGCTGGTTTTGTCTCTGCCCTTTCGGACTTTGAAATTTGGATGCCCCATTGGTACCTCTGCTTCTTTCTTATGAGCATCTCTGGATTTTTTTCCTTATGATTTTGAGGGCTGTATTCACGACAACCACTTGCCCTAATATTAAATACGAACTAATGTCTTTTTAAATAACCATCCCAAGTATGTAATATGTGATATATATATATCAGTAAGTATGCCAATAAACTGAAAAAGTATTGGTTGTTAAACGTTTTGTTATCATATTTTTCTATCATTCCATTTTCTCCCGCTTTTTATGAGGTTTTTCTGCTTTGCTTTGTTTTGTTTTAACTTTACTTCAAATCATTGCAATCTCTCTCATTCATAATGATATAAACTCCAATGTAAAGAAAGAAAAAATGAGACTTTGATCTTTGAAATAATAGTTCATTTAAACAAGAATTCACTTGACAAACTGTTTACAACAATGAGAGCTTGTTTAAACTAGAGCATTTCTTATTTTCAAATTCTTTGATATAAAAAGTTGACATTAAAACATTCTTTCAGACTTTAGTACTGAAATTTAAGAGTGACAGCGAAATGGCGGGTATTCATTCTATGTGCGCTTTTTATGTTGAAAAAAATCCATAATTCAGCATAATTTACAGTCAAAGCACTGTCTAGTATTCATCTTCTCTTACTTCTTCGTCGTTCCATTTTCAACCCCGAAATCCTCTGTTCCATCGGTGTTTTTTATCATGATTCTTAGCATTTCATTTTTTACTAAATTGTCTGCAAATTTTGAAAAAAAAATATCGTGTTACTCATTTCTTGTTATAACTTTTTTACCCAAAATCAAATAAAAATAATAATCAAAGTAATTTAATACTGCGCACTTTTTCATTTTAAATGCATGTAGCAAGTCAGAACCATTGCGAACTATAACTTTTGGGGGTCTTTTCTGTTGGACATTGTTGAGATTGATCCTCCCTCCAGGTTCGGTAATTTAGTTATTACCTTGATTGTCTAACTTAGTTGTTCCTGGCAATTTGCCTTGAGCTTCGACTATTTTTTGCCCTTTATTTACCAGAAATTGTTTTGACTGCGGAATTTGTTGAGTAAACACTTTATGCGATAAGGAATTCACAACATGCATACAGGTTAACTTAGTGAAACTTTATTCAAAAGATAGAGAACAATAGGCGAAATCAAACTACAAAATCATTTACACCTTAAACAAAATATGCATACCTTGAGCCCTTCTTCGGAATTAGTCACATTTTCATTATTGGTTTTAAGTGTTCTGTGCTGAGCATCTGTCTCTGTGTCTTCTAGTTCTACTTGGTTGTTTCCATAGCTAGTCTCTCTGGTATCAGACTGCTAGTTCTACTTGGTTGTTTCCATAACTAGTCTCTCTGGTATCAGACTGCTAGTTCTACTTGGTTGTTTCCATAACTAGTCTCTCTGGTATCAGACTGCTAGTTCTACTTGGTTGTTTCCATAGCTAGTCTCTCTGGTATCAGACTGCTAGTTCTACTTGGTTGTTTCCATAACTAGTCTCTCTGGTATCAGACTGCTCGTCTTCCTCGTGTCTTCCTGAGATTGGTTTGTTGTCGTCAATGCTGGCCGGTTTGTCACCAGTCGGTGAAACTGAATTTCTGGACTTCCTGCGTCTTGTCAAACGTCTCCTCAGATTGCCATGTAAGTTATTACAACAATCAAGTATTTTCTTATCTTACCAATTGATTATCCCCCGCGGCAAGCAAGGCTCGAGCAACAGGGACAGAGAATGCCGCTGCTCAGTAACTATCAATCGTAGGCTTTCGATATTTGGTATGCAGCTTCATGTTGTGTTCCCGTATGATGGAACCGTTTTCAGGTCTGTCGCTCATCTTTACATCCTTTTGAACAAACCGACTTAGATTTTCCACTTAACGAGAGCGCACATAGAATCTATTATTGTTTAGTTTAAGTTTCAAGTCTTTGTGAATATAAGTATACATATTTTTATAACCGCCACACGAAGTGGCAGGGTATTATGTTATACCCTCAGTTTTTTTCGGTGTCTGTCCGTCCGTCCGTCCCCCGAAGGTTTCCGACCAATAACTTGAAAACGCGTCAAAGGATTTGAATGTTTTTTGCACAGCTGTTTAGTACAATAAAATACAGATCAAGTTCGATTTCCAGCATGATCCAAAAAAGAGATTTTGAGATAGGCCACTTTGAAAATCAAATTTCATGAAATTTTGAGACTCGAAAACGCGGCAAGGGATTCAAATGATATTTTATACAGCTATTGAGTACAATAAAATACAGGTCAAGTTCTATTTCCAGCATGATTTGAAAAACAGTTTTCGAGATAGGCCACTTTGAAAAATCAAATTTCATGAAATTTTGAGTTTCCGACTGATAACTTGAAAACACATCAAGGAATTTGAATGATATTGTGCACAGCTGTTTAGTACAATTAAATACAGGTCAAGATCAATTTCCAGCATGATCTGAAAAATAGCTTTTGAGATTGGCCACTTTGAAAAATCAAATTTTATGAACTTTTGATATTATACCGTGGCGGGGTATCATTTAATGTCCCATTACATGCCTTTTTTTTAAATCTTAAGATCGAACAGAAATACTGTTGAGTATTTACCTTACTCTTTCCCAGCAATGTAGAAAACATCCGGGTTTAGTTGTCTTCTTTGGGGTTTCAACTTCCATTCCCATTTTCACCTGGAAAATAACTACAATGTATGGCTGAAAGTTTCACCGACAACGTGGCTTACACTGTGCCGTTGCTGGTAACGTTTATGACAAAACCTTTAGATAGTTTGCAAAAATACCGAATTTGTACGAACAGACCCGAACACCGGATGGAAATTAAAGTAAACGAACGACGCACGGACGCCAAGCGATTAAACAAGCTTTTTTAACGCAGGTTTCTTCTGACTGGTCAGGTACCTGTGTCCCAAGTCTGAAAGTTTTTCTTTAAAATTGACCGAGTACAAGGAAGAGCCAACCTTTCTCAATGTAAACTACAAAATTCTTACCAATCAGAAAACATGCCGACCATTTAATAATTCCTTAACTTGAAACAGCGTTAGTAAAAGTTTCCTTCAATTTAACTTATTTCAGTCAAATGTGTAAGAAATTAAAGTTAATTCTTATTGGTAAATAAATACGCTTAGTCCAGTATTCAAACTTTGTCCTCAAGATCTCCATCATTTCTACAAAAACCTTACAGCACTTTTGAAGCCCAGGAGTTAAACCTGTGAACGTTTAAATTGCAATTTTAGAAAAAAAGATTTAGTGTCATAAAAGTATGTTCTAATAATCCGTCCACCTCCAATCAACCATGTTGTACAGATTGTGCATATGCATCTTTTGTAAAAATGATTTGTATGAAAAATTTGGAAATTAAACCGGTAACATCAAATTTGCCGCGGAGGAAAAGTAACTTTGAAAGTCCAAGAATAAACTCAAAACAAACAACGCAATGACATACCAGAAAAAAAAATTGCAGTTGATCTGACTTGGTACAGGCATTTAAAACGAAATGATGGGTTGATCCAAGTTTTTTTACCACCAAACCTCCCCATTTTTCATCTTGGAAGATTTTTGAACAGAAAATCTACTAATTACAAAGCTCATTTCGTTATGTACTTTTGTCAATAAAAGGGTTTTAAATTCAAAGTGGTCATCCGCTCAGAATTAGAAGGTCACAGCCTAAATTTTTCCATACCAATTTGGTTTATGTGGCAGTTACTTGTCTGTAAGTGGGCTTTGACCATTCCTATAAAGTGGTCACCCATGCGGGAAGTATAGGTCCTTTACCGGATTTGACTATTTTGACCAATTCTAATTCTATCATTGTTATTGGCAACGGCTGTACTAGCAGGAGTTGGTAACTCTTCCGGGGAGCCTAAGTTCACGTTGCTGATTGCGGATTTGTTGTAACATGTGATTTTTTGTTTGTTTTGTTGTGATGCCTTTATGTCAACAGATTTATCTTTGTCTTTTATGATTAACGACATTTGATTGCCCATCGGTACACCTTTGTTTTCACAGCCAGTATACTTTGATACTTGATGATGTGTCTTGCTTGCCATAAGGCGAGAATCAGGTGTAGCAACAGTAGAGGGGGCAAGCAAGCTGTATGTGTTCACAACTCGATTGGTATTTTTTCCCCGGACATCCTTTCTGGACTATTGCTTGGATAGTTTGTAATCATGACCTCTTGTGTTCAATTCGCTCAGTTTGAGTTCGACTCATATGTCAGATGAGCATATTTGTATGTTTCGCACATATCTGGTTTACATATTCTATTTTAAGTTCAAAATTGAGTTAAAAGATATGGTGATTAATTGTTTTAATTAGTGTTAGACTGTTTGAGATGATCACCTCAATATCCCTATTGTGTCTCACAACTATGTTGTGTTCTATGGTCATTACCAGATCCTAAGATCGCAATGGAAGAGGGAGGTTTGGTGCCATAAAACCTGGTTTAACCCACCATTTCGTTTGAAATGCTTGTACCAAGTCAGGACCATTGCGAATTCGTTTTTGTCATTTTCTCTGGACAATGAGATTGATCATTCAAATTCGGTAGTTTTGTATTACCTTTATTTGTTAATATAAGTTTCTATGTTAAACGAATTGTTAGCTAGGTGAATGCAACTTCTCTAATGATTCGATCTCTTTCAATTTGCGTCAATATGGTGACCATGTTATTGGTCCACATTCGAACATCCGAAGCATGGATTGTGCTTAACATTACTATTTGAACCTATTATACCAAATTAGTTTATGTAGCATTCATCAGTTAGCAGGAATGGACTTATGCTTTTCTTCTGTAAGTCATCCATGCAAATAATATAGGTCACAGCCGTCATCAAGAGCATGCAACCATACCAATGCAGTTGATATGGCACTCGTCAGTAAGCAGAATTGAACTTTTGCCATTCTAAGCATCACTAGGTAAACCTACCATACTAAATACTTTATGAAAGGATATGGAGTAAATGAACATGAGACCACAACACTGCAATTAATCTTTATGAGCTGTATGACCTTTTCAAAAAATTATTCCTCATCAGCAGCACTAGAACCCAACCTTTTTGACAGAATATTATAAGGAATTCAATGAACAAAAATCCAAACAAAAAAATAAACATTGCACAAAAATGATGTCAATACACTGCCCATTTTATCTGTTTTGGCCCTTTTTCTAATTCTGAAATTACCACAAAAGTCAAGTGGAAACTTGCTTAATTGAATAGAAACATCATATTAAAATTTCCAAACAATCAGGTAGGATTCACAAAAATTGTGCTGCATAAAAAATGTCAATCTATTTTTTAAAGAAAGTACTTGAAGAAATTCTTGAACTCATTGAAATTCAAAGATTTTTAGAGACTTAGGAAGAATGCTGCTTCAGGTTTCTCATATATAATATTCTTTTCTGATTTTAGTAGAGGACACTATAACTTTACTTGGTAAAAAGTTTCAATGCAATCTGTTAAGTGGTTTACAGAAATGTACAGGAAACTGACAGACAACTGATGATAACTATAGCTCACCTGACCTTGCTATTTGGTTTAAGAAAGCGGTTTTGAGAATTCTGTTGTATTTTTTTCTGAAACAAGAGTTAACACTAAAGTATGTCTCGCCTGCCGGCACCATCAGAAACAATTATTCTTTCTTACTTCCACTATATTTTGAATTTACATGGATTTTCAGTTTCTGAGATCAAAAGATGTTTATAGAACTTAAACATTGCAAATATATGCAATAAAAATAATCAAAGTCACTCAACCAGAAAATCAAGGTCAAGGTCAAAAGATGGGGATGCAACTGTGCTAAGCTACTACTGGGGCATATGCATACCAAGTTTCATCAACCTAGGACCTATAGTTCTTGAGATATGGAGGTGCTCGCAAAATTTTTCCATTGCTATTATATGTATTGAAAATTGTCAAAGTCACTCAACCGGAAAATCAAGGTCAAGGTCAAAAGATGGGGATGCAACTGAGCTAAGCTACTACTGGGGCATATGCATACCAAGTTTCATCAACCTAGGACCTATAGTTCTTGAGATATGGAGGTGCTCGCAAAACTTTTTCATTGCTATTATATGTATTGAAAATTGACAAAGTCACTCAACCGGAAAATCAAGGTCAAGGTCAAAAGATGGGGATGCAACTGTGCTAAGCTACTACTGGGGCATATGCATACCAAGTTTCATCAACCCAGGACCTATAGTTCTTGAGATATGGAGGTGCTCATAAAACTTTTCCAAAAAGTTAACGCCGCCGTCGCCGCCGCCGGTAAAGTAACACCTATGTCCCGCTCTGCTTCGCAGGCGAGACAAAAATTGACAGAAACTGATTTTTCTATCACCAAAGTTTTGTTTGTGTATTTAGAACTAATTGGGTACTCATGTATACTAAATGCTATTGAAATGGATAGGGCCAACATTTTTCTCAAGACTAAAAACACAATTAAAAAAAAACAAAAAACTTTAATAAGTTTGTATAACAACTTCTGATATTAATAAAATGGCCATATAGGTAATATATAATATCACTGTAAGGATTTACATTTGTAATGGCAAGACACATTAAGCCAGTTAAAGCTAAAATTGTACATGTACTGAGTAACATGTTTTGATGTCAGAATAAGTAACAAAAATCTATTTGATATCTAAAGCACTAGTATTTCAAGGATAACTGACAAAACAAAAAAGAATTATACAAAATTAATGATCAAATGAAATTAAAATTGATTTGGAGAAAAAAATACATGTTGTTGTTATTAAAAAAAGTTTTATACAAACAGTTTAAAACTACCCCATATGCACATAATATATCACCCTCTAATACTAAAGATCAACATAAAAATCCATGCACAATATTGCACAATAATAAGATACTGGTATGGCACATTTTATCTGTAACTCTCTAAATTAAGGATTTAAATAATTTTTCATCATGATAAAAATGCGATATTTCATCATCCTAAAATTACTTCTATTTAAATTTATGTGCTGATGAAATATTTGTACTTAGTTGTGTCTATAAATTAGATGTAAAATAATCTTCCTTTTTTTCTAAACACAAACTTGTTAAGGATGGAAATGATAGATAATTGTCAACTTAATCAAATGGCAAAGAAAACTAGAGGTTCGTGTGCTTCTTTCTGAGATATATTACGTCAAATATTTGACATGAAAGCAGAATCCTCTAGATTTTACTAAACTTAAACATTGTGATATTTTTGGCCTAAGAAACCATGAAGTTGTATCAATCACCTTAAGAAATTTTATACAGTTAGGTTTATATAATCAGAAAATGTAATAAGATATAGAGGTCAGTGTACAAAAAAATTGCTTCAGTATTTCAACCTAAAAACATACAAATATATATATGCAGGTTAATTTGGACAATGTTTCCTTATGGAGGAAGAATTTAACAAACTTTCACACAAACAAACAAACAAGTATAACAAAGTAATAAGAATAATTAAATGCTACAGCAGTTGGTACTTGGTGTTGATTTATAGATATCGAACTATTAAAAGTAAATGTATATTGTCTTATTGCCTTTGCAAGTAACAGTAAACCACACTTTAATTAGTTCAACATTTTTCTAAGAGGCCACTTTATCATACTTAAGACATATTGGTCCTATTCCATACATATTGTATCAACAACAAACAAAACAAATAACATTAAATATAACATAAGTTACATAACCTCAGTGTTTTATCTTTATATACTGTAATATACAGCATGCTATATTCTTAATGGAATTTCAATAAAATAAATACAAACAGCACCACTGACATTAAACCACATGCAATACAATTAGCACTTCCAGTACATACAAGTATAAGGAACACACTGTTGATAACAGAACAAGGAATAGCTTAAAGCATAATTATTAGGTTTTTTTAACACATAATTATGAAACATGTTGACAGGCTTTATATATATCTTAAATCTACATAGCAAGCAAGAATACTAATATTGTTGGCAAGCCCACAAACGATTCTGATTGATCTCCATGTTGGATTAAGAAAGTGATTGTGTTGGTTCTTACAACAGAACTACAACAAATTATACTGCGAGCTAAGTTAAATTATAGTATATCACAGGCCCGTACACAGGGGGGTGCGGTGGGTGCGTTCGCACCCCCCTTTTGGAGAAAAATATTCAAATTTCCTAAGGATTTTTCTTTAAAACACAATTCGCACCCCCCTTAAATTAAAATATCCTATATTAAAAGCTGTGTACAGGCCTGTATCACGAATAACAAGTGTCTAAGTACTGAGTATCAATGTTTAACATACTGGAAGATCATGTGAAGATTAAAAAAAATGTCCCACTCATTATTCACACACTGACCATGGATACCGATATCTTCTGAATGACACATTCAATAAATAAATTACTGTTGTTCATCACTGGTACACATTTTACACACCATAACAAGGAGATTAGGCACAGGTTGTACACTATGTACGAGTCACTGTAATAGTCTAGTCTAATGAGAGAGATCTTGATGGTTATGTAAACTATGCAGGAGTCACTGTAATCGTCTGGTCTAATGAGCGAGATCGTGATGGATATTTACAAAACAAAGCTAACTGTATCACAGCTAAACAGAAACCTAAAAAGTTTGGAAGCTGAAAAACAAAGAATGGATCATTAAGTACTATTATCAAAGCATTGAAATTTTTCAAAAATCACTCATTTAGAACATTTCTAACTCAAAGCAAGCAGATAAAATATTTCATGGGAATTGGACAAATGGACAAATTAAATTTCCACAAATTTTAGACTTTTTTGTCTAAAATATCATGTTGTATTTGTAAATATCGTTTTGGGTCCCACCCACCTTTCTTGCCATAAATAGACAATATAAAGACTACATATTGTAGTGCCTCCATGGAAATTTCAGCCTGACAGCAGGCAATGTCAAAAAATATTTTCCTATAGAATTAAAATAGGTAAATACCGAAAAATGGTCATTTTCACTAATCCCCAAAATATACAGTCCATTTTTAGAATGATTAATAAAAGTGTTTTTAATTTGCTTTTCAGTTAAAATTTGGTGACATTGCATGTCATATTCATAGTTTTAGAAGGGGGTGGGCGGAGTTAGGACCCACTTTTTTTGGTACATGTACATGGAAAAAAATAGATTGGTAGCCTATTCTAAATGAAACAAAACTTCATTTTAAAGGAATTATTGTAGCTTTGCTTGTACTAACCAACAATATCTTTTGCTTTTATTAATTGTTTAAATTCAAAATGACAATTAACAGTCAGCATTAGGATTTGATTGGCAGTTAATGATTTATATCATCAGCCAAATGTCTGAGCTTTTATATTTTGTTACAGATAATTTTTCTGAATCTGTCAAAACTATCATATTCAGCTCTTTATCCTTAGGGGAGCACAGTTTGGACCCTCGTGGATACCATAATAAGTAATAGGATATATCTTTGTTTCATATTTAATCCCTATAATATCATGTCAGCAGTAAAACATTTATTTTTACATTTGTATGCATTTCTAGTCTATTTAAAGCAAATCAGGAACTTAACTGAGCTCAGAAAGAGGGCAGAATACTTATTATATGATTGAATAGATTAATGTAATGTGCTTATCAACTTCTGATATCTGGAATTTTAAAGACAAATTGGTATAAAGTACAAAATATATGTATGTAGAATACTCTGACTCAACAGATGGAGGTGTAAATGGAATTTAAGGTTATGCCAAGACAGGGTTGTTATGTATTTGAACTTGTACTTACTAAAACATAGAAGTCTTTTATAAGTTTGCCATAAAAAGACCATTGAGCTGCCACAATAAAGTTCATGAGTATGTATGGGAATGACAAACATTCTGTACTCTTCGTATGTATCACTACTTTCTGGAAAAATAATAACAAAGTTTAGTTTTGACTGCAAAAATAATACTCCCCCCGCATCCATACGTACTACCCACAAAATTTTGAGAATCAATTTTTTTTCTAATAATATACACATCTACATATGGCGTTACTAGCTACTTTCCAAGTTTAAGCAGTTTTAGAAGAATTGGGCAAAGACAAAAACATGGTCTGCCAAGAGTAAATCATGCACATGTAATTAGTAAATCTGATCAAAGACAAACCAAAGTTCAAACATTATCATTATAATACTGTATAATTCAGAATCTGCCATTGGTCAGAAAAGGTCACATGATTAAACTGTAAATAGTTGGCAGTACAAGACTTTTAATATAAATATGACTATAAATATAATTCTAAAAAGTTGGAGGACTTGGACTTTCTAAAATTAGAATGTTGGCAGATTAAGTCTTTCTAAAAATAGATAGGTAGCCTATTCTAAATGAAACAAAACTTAATTTTAAAGGAATTATCGTAGTTTTGCTTGTACTTTCCAACAATATTTTTTGGCTTTTATTAAATGTTTAAATTCAAAATGATAAATTTGTAGAAAAATAATACGGTTTTATTTTATATTCAATGTAGAAGAATAATCATTATAATAAATGAATTATAGCCTTTTACATTTCGGTCGATACATGTTTTTATCAACTCAGAAAAAGCAATATATCATCCTCGGAAATCATCCTCAGTTGATATAGTTTTTCTTGAGTCAATAAAAACATGTATCACCTTCACAAAAGGCTATAATTAAATATTAACATTGGTTTGACCAATTAGATTGCACCCCTCATGATTTTGAAGGTATTATTCCTAATGATATATCCAGGGGATTCCAAAATTGTCATGAGAATATAATGTAGAAAATGATTTCTATCGTTAAAGGACTCTTTTCAGTGTGAGATGACCAGGTTGAGATGCGAGCATGTGCAGTGATCTCACATTGGTCATTTAACCAATAATAACCGCCGGTACTGATATTGATCGATGATGTTAACCAATTTTTCAACTTTCAGTTTTTAGAATGAAGTCACCTAAGGTTTCAGAATATAAAAATTTAATTTCTTACGGAAGAAATAGGTACTTACACATGTTCTTGGAAAGTCGGCAATGATCTTTCACTCGTGGTAGAATTTTTTGGGTCTTTTGACTCGTTCCACTTTGCTCCACTCGCAAAATGACTGAAAAATTCTATCACTCTTGAAAGATCAGCCGGTCTTTTCCAAGAACTTATGATGATCTGTTTCAGTTTTCTACTGTGCTCTTCCTATTTTGATCATAACCTCATATTAACTTAGGGTGGAACATCTTTTATAAATGAAATACATGGTGATAATTTTCCTGAAACATTGTTGTAACTTTATTTTGAAAATAAAACTTTGATTGATTTTTGGTTCATCTGGATTAAATGTAAGAAAAAATATTTGACCATAATTATTAGACCAAAATTAATAATCATTAACTTTGGAAAAGCCTAAGTAATACTACTTGTTTAATACGTATAAACTATAAAGATATAATGCTTTTGAAAAGTGAAGACAGAAAAATAATTCTATATTCACTCTTATTATACTTACTAAAGAAGCTAAAGGAGCACCATATGCAATAATAGATAATACAGAACATAGTTTTCCTAAATGTCCTGCGGCCACTTTAAACTCTAACTGTTGGTATTTCACATAATACAACACAGAAAATATAAATGTTATATCAAGGAATAATGTCCTCATAAATGCTATCTGAAAAATAAAATAAAAACTGTTATCAATTAAATACTCGGCTTTACAAGTATTTTTAAAAACATATATTTTCTACTGGAGACTAAGGTCATTTTATCATATTTAATTGTATTATAACTTAAATCTAAATTAGTTGTTTTAGCTGTTTTACAACAGAAGGTTAAGAACATACATGTTGGTGTTCATACTGCGTCTGTATGGCAAATCTTATATTTTTTATTACATTATTTTCAAAAATACTTAAAATTTTTTGCTTATCCACCTTTATTTATCAGTACATTGTATCAACAAAAGAAAGTAATGCTATGTAATCAATTTGCAGTGCATAAACTACTTGATTTTGGACAAAGAAATAAATACAAGTTTGACAACTATAAGTGATGAGATACTGATTTTTGTCTAACCGCATACAAAATTATCTAGCTTCGTGAGATGAGACTATATTGTGTATCACACTCCACATGATGTGATATTCGATTTCAAGAAATTTTATTGGCTTTTTGCGCGAGACACCGCAGTTAGATATGCATCTCATGGAAAGCATGCTTACTTTTGTTTGAACACCTGTTGATCTCGCTTGAATAAAAAGACAAACAAAATATATCCAAAAATGCACAAAAACATTTTTTATGTCATAATGTTTACTTTTAATTAAGATTTATAATAAATAGGTGATACTTTTTTATTGACTACTTTTTTTTCACAAGTTTGCTAAACAAAATACAAAGGGTTATTTTCCTATGAGTTATAATTAAATACATGTAAGTAATTTTCGGGCCTAAACTTTCCTGTTAGACAATTAGAGAAAAAGGTTTCACAACTACAAGTGATGAGATACGGATTTTCATCACACTCGTTAGATATTACCCAAAGGAAACTCGCAAATGCTTGTTTCCTAATTTGACAAATATCTAACTCGATGTTTTATCTCGCGAGAACTAGATAATATTGCACAACAGTTAGAGAAATTGAATTACCACTTTATGTATATTGTAATACAAAACATGCTACATTAAACAAATTGTTGGAAATACTCTATAAATTTGAATAAATTACTTTTGCAATATCCCTGGCATTACTACCAGAAGTAAAACCTGGGTCAAACCACCATATCTGTATAAATACCTGTGTCAAGTCAGGTGTTTTTATTTTTTCCATAGAAATACCTGTGTCAAGTCAGGTGTTTTTATTTTTTATAATAGCAATACCTGTGTCAAGTCAAGTGTTTTTATTTTTTCCATAGAAATACCTGTGTCAAGTCAGGTGTTTTTATTTTTTCCATAGAAATACCTGTGTCAAGTTAGGTGTTTTTATTTTTTCCATAGAAATACCTGTGTCAAGTTAGGTGTTTTTATTTTTTCCATAGAAATACTTGTGTCAAGTTAGGTGTTTTTATTTTTTCCATAGAAATACCTGTGTCAAGTCAGGTGTTTTTATTTTTTCCATAGAAATACCTGTGTCAAGTTAGGTGTTTTTATTTTTTCCATAGAAATAACTTTGCTTAGTCAGGTGTTTTTATATTTTCCATAGAAATAACTTTGCTTAGTCAGGTGTTTTTATTTTTTCCATAGAAATCACTTTGCTTAGTCAGGTGTTTTTACAGGTCCATAGAAAAACCTGTGCCAAGTCAGGTCCATAGAAATACCTGTGCCAAGTCAGGTGCTTTTATTTCTCTAGTAATAATTTTTTTGTCTACTTTAACTGCAAATGTAATACTTATCATCCTCAATCAGATAGTATGATGTAAAGTTATGTTCTACCTTAGATTTTTTACTAAACTTTTTTCTCAAATTCACCTTAATTTTGTTTTAAACATTAAAGTATTAAAATAAGATTATTTGAGTAATTTTGACTTTCTTGCAGGATAACCAATGACCTGCAACCTGAAGGCTTCTTTTTTATCTACCCTAAAAATTCATTCAAAACAACCTGCTAACCTAGTAAAAATATGCCTAAACATCAACCTACATGTATTTTCAAACATGTTAAAATTGACCTTGAAGGAATCCTGATTTTGTTGTTTATTAAGGTATTTTAAACATGCAAGAGAAGTTTTTCAATAATTAAATGACATGCAATATATTACTACACAAGAGAAATGAACAGAAAAAAAAGCTTCAAAATAATTCAAAACTATATTGGTTCAACCACCATTTATATAGAATTCCCAGTATCAAGTTAGGGCTGTTCCATTTAAACTCATGTGGGGGAGGGGGACACACTTTGTTCAAGACCCCCCCCCACCAACAGAAAAAAAAACCTGCATCCCCCATCCCATGTCAATTTAAATGGAACAGCCCTTAGGACAATTTAAGTCTTAAATCTCTCAATATATATTTTTTTGATTTTTGTTTAATTCAAGATTATTTATTCCCATTTGTTAATTTTTCTGTCACCCTAATTTCTTCAGATATGTTCGGTTTGTGTAACATTGTAACTTTTTGTCATAGATCCTGCAAGATAAAAACTACCGGGTATCTGCCATAAAATATAGTTTCATTTTTTTCAACATAAAATAGTTGGTGTACAAATAGCAACTTAAAACATAAGAACAAGAGGAAGTACATGTAGAGGAGAGAATTATAGTTGTTATTTAGAAAAAACTTACTTTACGCTAAAATTGTAATGTGATTAAAAAAAATACAATTCATAATATTTAACAAATGTATGTGTGAAAGAAATACATAAACATGTACATGTGTAAAGATTTAAATTATTTATTAACTTATGGATGTTTTTTTGAAGAACCAACACTAATTTAGATTCCAAAAATAATTAAAATTGTGCAGGCTTTTGTGGAAATGGAATTTGTTAAAAATTTCTAGTCTAGCTAAACTTAAGTCGTGCACCCTTCTTTTTTTTTTTGCAGTGCATTTCTAAGTGGGGAATAATTTTAAATTAGTGAAAAATCTGTCAACGTCAAAAATGGCTCCATTTCGTTAATCATGATGTAAAGAAGAATAAGCAAGATGTAGGTATTCTGAATTTGAATCCTAGAGTATGGGACTTGATGCTGATGACGCATACCAAAGATCAAGAGACAGTGATTACTAATTGCTGAAAAAGCTGTTGTGAAATTTATATCTCTGCTTGTCCACTGCTCCCCATTTCATTACAAGGATATTTGCACTTCATGAAATCTGGCCAAAAACTAATCCTACATTTGTATTTTAAAATTCATACATGTAATTGAATTTTAATTTATAACTGTGTGAATATATTTATAGATAACTGTAAGAATCTAGTCTTAACAAACCTTTCTTGTTGTGTAATAATAAAATAAAACAAGATACAAAAAACTCAATATGGCACCAATGGCATTGGTGATAATCAGCATAGAAAGACTCTGGAGAATTCCATATCTCAACCATAGACTGGCTCTGAAAAAAGCAACATACATGATCTAAATTGTAGGTACTGAGTACAGTAATAGAAAATAATGACATGTGGAATAAGTGTATGTTTACAAGTATACCATCATAAGAATCTATAAGAGCATACATCTCAAGCAGGGGGATACATTTAACAGCATCCTTCTGGCTCTGAAATAAGGAATCAGTTGTGAAAATCATACCGTAAGAAGAAGCAGAGGAGAAAGGTAAATTTGTCAATTTAAAAGTTGAAATCATCATTTTTTTACTGACATTACATGTGTGTGTATCACATGCATGACATGTATGATAAAATTAAAATGTAAAAATCTGTTAACCACTGCTCACTCACTCACAGAAGTAGAGAGTGGGATTCACATAAGCATAAAGTTCATTTCCCAATCCATGATTAATAAATATGTTTTAACTAAACAAAAGTTGATATCCTCAGATCTAAACTCAGTACTTGTAACACTTACAATGTAGTTATATATAAAGAAATTTTAAGACACTGTGTGTGTTGAAAAAACTGTTACAATTTTTCAACCATTGACCATTAACATAAAATTTTACTATTAAAGTAAAACAGAGTGTAGAAAGACCTAAATTCAGTACTCCTAATATAGGACCTCATACCATTAACGAAGTCATTTACAAAATTTCAAGTAACTGTGATAAGTATATTCAGTTGCTGAGAAAACTGTTACAAAAGTTATGATGTGGACAAACAGAGAAAAACAATGTCAAGTATACCCCCTTCTCATGGTGGTATGATGATGTACTTACGCAGTAAAGTTGGCCACAAAGGGAAAAGAAGAGATATCACCAGTTGATCCTTTCTTGTAGATTTTAAAACAAATATCCCTGTAAAAACAAGTTCATGTCTGCAATTTAATTAGTAATTCTCAATTTCTGTTACATCATGTATTTGGTCATGTCCATTGTATATAGTAAATTTTCATATGAACATGCATGTATATTAGATACTTTAAACATGATAAATAAAGTGCATATTATTTTTCACATGGTTTTTGTTCATCTTCAGTTTGAATTTTAAAATAAACCAACATTAACTTATATGTCCTATCCTTTTTTTTTAATGTAATTAGACTCAATTTAGAGCTTGCATTGTTTTGGGGTGTTTTTATCTACTAAATCTTGGACTTTTTTTCATATTTTTACATACACATTCTTTAAGTCTTTCTTTTTTATATTTTAGGCTGTGGTTATATGAAAAGCTTTTACACGTCGTATGCCTGTTTGTTAAAACAGGTGTCACAGTTGTACATGTACATGTATTTTTCTAAAACTTAAAATAAACACAAAGTATTTTTACATTATAAGTTACATTATTTGTACATGATGTGATGTTAACTTACAGTCCCATTAGCTGAACAACAAATGTTGAGACGGTAGTAATCCACACTGTTATCTGTAATATATCCATTTACTGAAAAATAAGAAGGAAAAATTCATAAAGGTTCAAGCAGGTAAATATGTGCATTACATAAGCGACATCATATTTAACAGAATCTGGACCAATAGCCTGTGGCAGTTTGGCTATTCAACCAGATCCAGTGGAAAAGCCAAGTTCTTAAAACAAAAATTTCATAATACATTCAAATGTGATTAAAAACCTGTAAAATTTAACAAATAACACTGATTGACAAGGTTGGCTTGGTACTAATCACAGTTGATTACATGTACATGTAGTTTTTACCTAGGCCCATTAATTAGATAGGATGTTTGGAAGTTTTAATGAAGCCATATACAGTCACACTTACACTGTTACAGTAATTTGCTTCAGTCAAACAGCTATAATTAAATGAATGAAGGGACATTCACAGAGAAGAAAAAGGACACAGGGGCGCTAATAGAGGGCAGAGTGGCACACTGTTAAGGCTGCAGGGCACAGCGCCCATCTATTTTGGCCCAGCTAGGACACTGTTCCTACCCTGGAATACACAGGCTGACATTCAAGATTGACCCTCAGTGTTTAAGGGCATGGCAGAGTTCGTGAAATGCGTCGGACCTGTCGGACCTGACTGGTAAAATTTAAGCAGGTCCAGCATTTTTAACATACTTACTGGACCCATGTCGGGTAGATTTTAGAAATTTTTTACTAGTTGTAGTAGACAGGACCAGTAAACAAAAATTAGGTCCAATCAAAGATTCCATTTTGGCGGACCTATATCCGGCAAAGAAATTATAAGTTTCGCGAACTCTGGCATGGGACTTTAAATTACAAGGTCACCAGTTGAGTTTGAGTCTCACAAGTGACAAAATTTTCAGGACAGATTTTTCAAGCTTGGTGGCTTAACTGTTTTTCAAGCTTGAAAAATCTGTCTTTCCTCCAACAAAAAGGCCTCAGGCAACCATGTAAGGACATTATACAGTTCCTTAGTCCAATAATTATGCGGAAACTATTTATTATTTGTAACGTTTGGCTTCCTATGACCAGTCACCTAAAAAGTTCATATTACAAAACCCATATGAAGATGTCACATGTGATTATCTGGACTAACATTATACACTCCTGAAGGGAGCCAATAATAGCAGATCTAGAAATATCATTAAAATGTCAGCAAATACAAATATTTATTAGCACAAACTCATAGTTAAGCACATGGTTAAGTTGCAATGTTATAAATGAAACATGCAAATTCAATATAAATTTTACATTAATTGTAATCATAATTATTTAGTTATATTAAAAGCAATTAATACATCCAATTGACATGATTGAAGTATGTTTGTTAGTAAGCTCCCGCAAGGCGAGAGCTAAATTGCCGGAGTATACGTACTATGATGCATGAAATCGGAATAGGTATAAGCTAGTCGACATATCCGCACCCAATGGCACAGAATGCAAAATTAATTTTCTACTTTGTAATTTGTATTTCTAAAATTTAAATACGTAAATAATGTATTAATATGAATATTTTGAATATTTCTAGCTATAGAGATGCATGTAAAGATTTTTTTTTAATGAAAATGCTATATATTTCTTTGACGTCACAATTGTTCAAAACAAAATTACAGAATGGCGGGGAACTGTCATTCCAATTTTCGTGGAACAACACAGGGCGTAATGTACATGGCAACTAAATAATTATTTTGAAATATTTCTGCAGTCATAAAATTATAACCTTGTTCATGTTGTGTCTTGAGCAGTATATGATATTGTTTCTTAATTCTCCAAACTTTACATTCGAAAAAGAAAGTAGAAACTCTAAAGGTGTCCTATCTCTGGTTCTATCGTCTATTTTAAGCATATCAGTATTATGACGTCATTTTGAGTTTGAGAAAAAAAACACTTCCTCGTTCTGTTTGCAGGTGCGCTTTTTTCAAAAGCATGCAAAAGCTTGCATTTCTTGCTTTTGTTAAAGAAATAGGGGGACAACCATGAATTCTGAAAAAGGGGGGATCTGCAGTTTTGGTCAAGTCAGAAAATTTATTTTCCGCCGTTTTGTGCCGCCGAGATTATTTATTTTTAATATACCATACTAGTAAAGAATCTTTGGACAGATTTTTTCCCTTGGAAGTAGAGGCCAGATTATTTATCTCACTATTTTTTTGGAGGCAAGATTATTTATTTACAAGAACTGCCACTCACCTCCGTCAGAATCAAATATGTCATCCCCTAAAATATATCTGCGGGAGCTTATCAGGTTGAACCTGCATCATATTATGACTTATCATTTTCTTACAAACAGGAAGTAGACGTTTGACAGTCCTGAAAGTCACTAAGGACGTAAGTTTGTCATATTTAACCATCCTACCAAGTTTCAAATCATTCTCATTTCAGAAGGGTTTCTAAGAAAAGCTTGACAGAAATTTTCAACTTGATTTACTCCAAACAGGAAGTAGAGGTCTAACAGGACTGACAGTCACTTTACTCACATAGGACATACAGTTTGTCACATTAAGGTTGAACCCATCCTACCAAATTTCATATCATTCCCATGTATAGTTTCTGAGAAAAGCCTGAAGGAAATTCGTAAGGACGCAACAATGACGTACAGATGGACATGAGTAAAATTTAATGCCTACCATCCCCCACCCCCAACATGTCGTCGCAGCCACAGGGGCATATCTATAGATGGTGTACAATGTGGACTAATTAAGGGATTGGTTTTGAATCTTATGTATTGTATTTCTTCTCTTGTGTTAATGCAAGCAGTGAACCATCTACATGTTAGTTACGAAGCGCCGTCTCCACTAGACTATACTGCTTCGGCATGGGCGGTAAGAAAAAGTTATGAACTGATAAGACATAGAAAGTATAAAAGACCAACTGAGAAAAAGACAGAAATAAATAACAAGATAGAATCCAAATTGCGTTTTCAGCCCCTCAGACTAGACCAATCCGGCTACCGTAGCGGCCCCTGGGCATACACCCAACCGGCACAGCTCTAGTCCTCATAAGGACCTACTTACAATTTGGAGGGCCCTAACAACTAGAAAGAGAGTGTGGACAGCCCCCGCTTGAAGGATACCAAGTCGGGGGTCTCAGCTACAGCTGCTGGTAGTAGGTTCCAGTTCAGTATTGTCCTTGGAAAGAAACTGTACTTTAGGATGTCTGTTCTGGTATGGTACTGCAGTATCTTCTTTGAGTTGTTGGATCTAGTTCGGGTGGATGCTGGTGTTATGTAGTCTACTGATGGGATGTCGACTAGGTTGTTCATGATCTTGAAGAACATTACAAGTTGTATCTTGTTTCGTCTAGATTCTAGTGTCTCCCAGTGTAGTTGGCTAAGCATGTCTGTAACGCTACTGGTGTTCCTGTAGTCGTTGAATGCATACCTTGCTGCCCTTCTCTGTACCATTTCAAGTTTGTTGCTTGCCTGCTTGGTGTGTGGGTTCCATACTGATGCACAGTATTCTAGGTTTGGCCTTACTAAGGAGAAGTACGCTGCAGATTTGGTGTCTTTACTGCTGATCCTGAGATTTCTTTTTAGGAATCCTAACATGCTGTTGGCTTTCTTGATGGTTCTATCGATGTGGTGGTTCCATGATAGATTATGGCTCAGGTCTACTCCTAGGTACTTGGTGGTTTCTGCTGCTTCGAGTAGATGTCCTTTAAGATGATAGTCAAAGAGGATCGGTGTTCTGGATCTTGATACTCTTAAAACATTGCACTTGTCTGGGTGGAATTGCATACCCCATTTGGATTCCCATGCAGCTAAATCAATTAGGTCTTGTTGTAGATCTTTACAATCGTTGGTGTTGCGTATCTTCCGATATACAATTGCATCATCAGCAAATAATCTAGTTCTGGATGTAAAGCTATCAGGCAGGTCATTGATGAATATCAGGAATAGCAGAGGCCCAAGGACGGTTCCTTGGGGCACTCCGCTAACGACTGGTGCTCTGTCTGAGGTAGCTCCATGGACTATCACTTGCTGTGATCTGTTGGTAAGGAAGGATTCAATCCATTTGTAAGTGTTCCCTCGTATTCCATAAAAGTCTAGCTTGGCAAGAAGTCGTTGGTGTGGGACTTTGTCAAAAGCCTTAGAAAAATCAAGGATGATAAGGTCTTGTTGCTCTCCTTTGTCCAGTGACATTGCTAGTTCATGTGACAGGGTTAGCAGTTGTGTCTCGCAGCTTCTCCTAGCCCGGAAACCATGCTGACAGTCTGTGAGTATGGAAAACTCGTCAAGATGTTTCAGAATGTTGCTGGTCAGGATGTGCTCTTGTAGTTTACAGCAGCTGCAGAGACAAGTCAGGGATACGGGGCGGTAATTACTGGCCTTGAAGCGATCACCTTTCTTAAATATAGCTGTAACATTAGCATATTTCCAGTCGTTCGGGATTTGACCACTGTTGAGAGTACTCTGGAAGATGATGGTCAAGAATGGTGCAATTTCTGCCGCTAGGTCTTTTAAAATTCTCGCCGTTATCAGATCTGGCCCACATGCTTTGTTTGGATTAATTGTCCTGAGTAGCTTAAAAACGCCTTCTTCCGTGATGTGAATTTCTGGCATTGGCTGGTATGGATTTCCTGGTGGTGTTGGGATGTTAGAGTTATCTTCCTTGGTAAATACAGACTCATACTGGCGATTGAGGATGTCTGCCTTATCCTTTGGATCTGCATGCATTTTCCCATGTTCTTTCAGTGGGGCTACTCCGCTGTTGTCCTTGCGTATGGATTTAATATATGTCCAAAATCTTTTCTGTTTAATCCTGGGTTGTTGTCATTGTCTGGGTCACCAATTTCTATTAGGTTGTTAATGTAGTCCCAGTATGCTTTACGTTGGGTTCTTTGTGATGCTGCTTTAGCTTCTTTATACCTCTTGATGTCTTTAGCTGATTTGGTAGCCCTTTGTTTCTTGTGGAGTTTATTTTGCTTTCGTATAGCTGATTTAACTTCTCGGTTAATCCATGGTTTGCTGTCCTTCTTGTTCTTAATTAACTTTTGTGGTATATGGTTTTTCATCAGCGAAAGTAAGTGGTCTTTAAATGTAACCCATAAATCTTCTGGTTTTGATGTCTGAGCCTGATCCTTGAACTGTTGTGTAAATTCATTTAGTTCTTCCTTTATGTTGTCATAGTTTGCTTTTTTGTACTGCCATACTTTATGTGGTGCTGTTTTCTTTCTAATGGGTCTAAGGCTTGATTCAATGAAGACAGTTTCGTGGTCTGAGATGCCTGGTATTATTCGTGTTTGGTTTACTAGAGTGTCATTGTTGGTGAAGAATAAGTCTAGTATGCTCGACTGAGTTTCTGTTATTCTTGTTGGTTCTGTGACTAGCTGGTCCAGCGATGCATTCTTACTAATTTCTAGCAGCTGTCCACATGATGTTTTATTGGTGGCATCTGGTTTTACAAATTCATCAGTCCAGTCTATGCCCAGAAGGTTAAAGTCTCCACCAAGCCATAGGTGTGCCCCTTTATCTGTTGGTATCTTCGCAAGGTACGATTCAAGTACAGTGTGATTTTTTTTAATTACTGTTTTGTTGGTTGTGTACTCTTAAACTATACCTATATGATACCTGTATGATGGTTGTGGGGCTCGTCGGGAAGGAAAAAAATCCTTTTTAGCCCACCCTCCTATGGCAATTTTGCAATTTACTTAGACAAGCATCAATCTAGCATAACGTACATTGTGGATGTACTGTAAATATAATGATAAGACCTTTTCATTAAATGATGAAAATCTTTTCATAATATACCATTGATGCTTACAAAATTATCTGAATTGAATATGAATGGTTTGCTGATCTAATCAGCTGCTGAGACTGCCAAGGATGTGCCGCGTCAACATTGGTGATAATTGTTTTGATGGTGAATAAAAAATACGGATTTTATTGATGAAGGTAAACGAATGATAGATAATATTAAAATATATATATAATAAATTATGAAAAATCTGTTATATCTTGTAACATCAACAATTTACTTTTTGTAAAAAAAAAATTACAACTCTAAGTTGTTGTTTCAGCATAAATCAGTTTGCACAAATAAAATCCTTAATTCGTTTTACATTAGAATTTGAAATATGCATTTGCACTTTGACATATCAACATCCGGTTTCTTTCCACGTGTTGTGTTCAATGAAAAACAGACTTTGTCAATAATTAGATGTAAATAATGACACATTTTAACAGCACCTTATATAAGTTCAAATCTTTCAAACCATATGTTTTAAGGACCCTGTATATTTCAAAAACTAGTTGTCATCAACCTTGGTAGTGTTCTTATAATTGTGCACAGTAAGGTTACCATTGTAGTGGCCAATTAAGAAGGGTTGAAAATAAAATATGTTGGATTTGTTTAACTTTAATTTATTCAGAAACTTTAGCATATATATGAATAAAATTTAAACATTAAAAGATAACTTTTTAATGAAAACTAATTTTTTTTTACATTTTCAGACCATGGTATAAAAATCTGTACGTATGGGACAAATGCTTATTCAGTGCCATATATTTGTAAGAAAAGTATTCTGGTAACATGTTTTATCAGTTTAAGAAAACCAATTAGGTACTAAAATAAAAAATCACAAGACCATACATCTTTGATTTACTGTTTGACATAAAGTGTATTTAATGCATGTGCCATTAAGAATTTTATTATAATATGGCATATAGTTGACTCCTTTCTAAAAAATATAATTCCTACTGGCAAATATTATTATGTTCCTGGATATTATGGATGTTTCCTAACAATTCACCGCAAAACAATTATATCGGGCTGTTTATCTGTTACTAATATCAGACTGAACAGTTAGAGGTGATTTTGTCCCATACGTAAGAAATTTTATATAAAACCATTTAAGTTAATTATTATTTAAATAAATTTGTTTAAATTTGTTTAATTTTGAGAAAACATGCATCATAAATTTGTATTACACAAAATCACCCCTTTTAAATACATTTTTTCATATTATAATTTAAATCAAAATGCAATAGAAAATGTCCCATACGTAATATTGGAAATGAGTGGGTTTTACTGTATGTTAGTTAAAAAATCTTGTGTTCAAAAATATTTACATGCTAATACAATGTTTACTAAGATACATGTAGTTTTTACATGTACAATGTTATGATGTCAAGAAAATAGACTGAAAGCTGACCGGAAATTAAAACTCATACAAAAACGTACAGATCTATACATGTTATAAATGCATGAACTCTTTCTACAGGCTGACTTCAAAGTAGATTTTGTTTATCTTTAAAATTTATTAATTCAAATATTTAATTTAATTGCACAAACAATTTCAACATTTATGTAGTGAGTTTTATTAATTTGGCAAAAAAGGTGAATTGAGTTAGTCCCATAGGTAAGATTATAAGAGCTTTAAGAATTATTTTGTTCGCAATTAAGGCATGTTTTTATCTGATGTCAGTATTTTTGGACAGTGGTTCTGTTCCTGTTGTTTCTACTGAAGATTTTAGCTTTTTTTCTGGTGATTTTATTGCATTTCCAAAATATTACAGTCCTTGAGGTAAAATGTGTCCCATACGTAAGATATTAAATAAGTTTAATTTTCATTAAATGCATTGTGTGTTTTTAACTAGTAATTACTAGAGCCATAACTATTCAAGCTCAACAATAAATGAAATCAAAACATCCATCATGTTAAATCTTTTAATATTTTGTTTATTTCTGAAATAAAATATTGGGAATCTTGGTACATTATTCTTTTTGGTAAAATCTTATGGTTATATCATTTAGAAAATACTTTGAACAATACTTAAAATTGAAACATGAAAGCTATCCAATATTTTTTTCACAATTTTCAGTTATGTTCTGTATCTTTTTTATCATAGTATCATTTTAAAATAAGGGAAACTTGTTTTTTGCAAAATATCTTACGTATGGGACAAATATACTTGAAATATTGAAAGGGTAATTATTACCTTTGCGAATAATATTTTCCTTTATTAAGCTTTTTTAGCTCACCTGGCCAAAGGCCATGTGAGCTATTGCCATCACTTGGCGTCCGTCGTCGTCCGTCGTCGTTCGTCGTCGTCGTTAACTTTTCTTCAAACTTCTTCTTCTCTGAAACGGCTGCACAGATTCAAACCAAATTTGGTCTGAGGGTACTTTAGGGTATCCCCCACAGAACTGATGTGGGGATTTTTGATTCGTCGAAAAACATGGCCGCCCTTGCTAAAAATAGACCAGGGGGGTCAGACTACTGTTTTTGGCTTGTAAATCAAAAAGTATAAGAGATAGATGAAATCTGATGCCACGCTACTGCTTCAGCATCAAAAGCTCTACAAAAGTCTCCATTGAGTCGAAGTTGTCAGATGACCTCTTATGGGAGTTACGGCCCCTTAAAGGTGAAAAATAGCATTTTTTCATGTTTTTGGCCTATGGAATGAAAACTATTGCAGATAGAGAGAAGCTGTTGCTTGCTTAAATGTTCAGCTCATTTAGCTCTACCAAAGTCTCCATAGGGTCGAAGTTGTCAGATGACCCCTTATAGGGGTTACGGCCCCTTAAAGGCAAAAAATAGTGTTTTTGGCCTATAGAATGAAAACTATTGCAGATAGAGAAAAGCTGTTGCTTGCTTAAATGTTCAGCTCATTTAGCTCTACACAAGCCTCCATAGGGTCGAAGTTGTCAGATGACCCCTTATAGGGGTTACGGCCCCTTAAAGGCAAAAAATAGTGTTTTTGGCCTATAGAATGAAAACTATTGCAGATAGAGAAAAGCTGTTGCTTGCTTAAATGTTCAGCTCATTTAGCTCTATACAAGTCTCCATAGGGTCAAAGTTGTCAGATGACCCCCTATAGGGGTTATGGCCCCTTAAAGGCAAAAAATAGAGTTTTTGGCCTATAGAATGAAAACTATTGCAGATAGAGAAAAGCTGTTGCTTGCTTATATGTTCAGCTCATTTAGCTCTACACAAGTCTCCATATGGTCGAAGTTGTCAGATGACCTCCTATAGGGGTTACAGCCCCTTAAAGGCAAAAAATAGTGTTTTTGGCCTATGGAATGAAAACTATTGCAGATAGAGAAAAGTTGTTGATTGCTTAAATGTTCAGCTCATTTAGCTCTACAAAAGTTTCCATAGGGTCAAAGTTGCCAGATGACCCCTTATAGTGGTTACGGCCCCTTAAAGGCAAAAAATAGTGTTTTTGGCCCAAAGAAAGAAAACGTTTGCAGATAGAGAAAAGATGTTGCTTGCTTAAATGTTCAGCTTAATTAGCTCTACAAAAGTCTTTTTAGGGTCGAAGTTGTCAGATGACCCCTTAAAGGGGTTATGGCCCTTTAAAGGTGAAAAATAGTGTTTTTTGCTTTGGAATGAAAACTATTGCAGATAGAGAAAAGCTTTTTATTGCTTAAACATTCAGCTCATTTAGCTGTACAAAAGTCTTCAAAGGGTTGACATTAAGACCAGGTGAGCGATTCAGGCTCCTGGGAGCCTTTTGTTATATTTTGATTTCTATGCTCATTTAACTAAGAAAAAGAGTTTTAATCATTTTCATTTAGTCAAGACTTTTGTGACCAAGAAAACTTTGTGCTTCTTATCTTGAATTAGAAAAACCATATTGGCTTCTCATTTCTAAACAAAGTGATCATGAGTATACTTCATAAATATGGCAGTGTTCTCCCCAGGTCCTTATAGCATCTCGGGACCGAGACGCTATCAGATTTTACCGAGATGCTATCGGTCTGTACCGAGACGCTATAAAATTGCTTAAAATTTGTACAATGAAGCCATTCAGAACCATTTGGTAATGACACCTTTACAACCCCAAGCCAATTATCAAATAAATGATTGGTCTGTTGTCAATTAATTGAAAGATATCGATTTTTACCTAATTAGGCTTGATTACAGGTGATTTGCCGACAGTAGGCACCTGTAGCCCAGTGTATTATTTTGGTTGGACAACCAATCAGAATTGACCAAAATAAAAACAAACACAAGCCATGTGTTTGATACACGTGGGTTTTTGAACTTGCATGAAAAAGAAATGAAAACCAAAACTAAAAGACTGATTAAGATAAAAGAATGATTTTTTACCTTAAAGAATGAATATTTGAATCCTTTTACATCCTTATTTACGATTATATAGTCCAAAACATTGATTTCACACATTTGATTTTGGCAGTAAATTACATAAACAAAGAAAGACAACTTTGGGCAAAAGGGAGATAACTTAAAGGCAGTGGCTATTGTGTACAAATTACATGTACCATATATTTTTATATGGTACATGTCAGCAAAACTATTTATTCAAAGCAGATTAGGAATAAAATATATTCATGATATCAATATAAGTTTTATTATTACTATTTCAGGTAACTTTCTGTCCCTTTCTCTCCCAATACAACATAATTTTCATAACTAGACTAATTATCTTTTCCCAAGAAAGAGAATTAAACAATATATATAGTCATATTTTACAATGTCTTGACTGTTATTTTCCAGTCAATCATACAACTCTCCCTCCTATTTAATTTTAAAAAGTATTTCTGAATCATGTTTTATATTAAAGGGGGGGGTTGATACCTACAAATAAAACATGAGCCGGATGTCGATTGACGCGATTCGTTTTCCTTCAGCTGAATCTTGTTTACGCAAAATGTGATGCTATCCAAAATTTCTGGGGAGAACACTGTATGGACATATTTTGGTTTACATAATGAATGCAATTCAGTCAGTAAAACCTGGATGGTAGAACAGCAGTACACAACTGAAGTTGTCTGTACATATGGGACATCAAAATCTTACGTATGGGACATTTCGGAATCAAGTTTGAGGGCCAAAAAATTTAAATAAAACAAAAAACCTGATTCTCTTTTTATTTGATCTTGTCCTTCTATCTGGCTGAATTAATACCTTTAATTGAGTGATCTTCTTTTGTACAGTTACCTGAATAGTATGTATTACGTATGGGACAGCCTTGTTTCGGAAAATTTGAACCTCAATTTTAAGCATGTTTTTTTCAGAAAATATACATAGTTTATTATCAAAAATTAATTTCCTGCTAAAAATAACACTAAATTGCTATCAAACCAAACAAAAGAAACAATCATTAACTGTACTATTTTATAAACATTATAATTCAAAATATTGATCAATAAAAAAAGTTATCTTTATTACACGCTGTCTTCTTTGGATGTCAAGTGCATAGAAAAGGCATAACTTACTAGATTGCTATGTTCTGTATATCAAAATGAGCGGCAGAAATTTCTCTGTCAGTTGGTTAAATGTTCAACCAATAATATCTTGTACTAATAAAATTATCAGTTTTCTAAAAAGGGATAAAAATCAGGTGGCCGCTCATATTTTGAAAATTTCCCCATTTTTTAGGTCTTCAATTTAATATTTCTTCGCAACAAGTTGCATGATTAGTCTGAAAGTTATCTATTTTTCAGATGTTATATAGAACACCATTTTTTCATTGAAAACAATGTAATAATTCACATTTTGAAGAAGTTACAGGCCATTACAACTTTTTTGATAAAAGAGGGAACCTTACCATGCACAAGTAATATGAGGCCAGGTTAAACCAGAATCAGAAATAGTCTGTACCCCCCCCCCCCCCCCCCTTGTGGAAAATACTGGAATTTCCAGAAAATGTTTTGGCCGTAAATCCTGTGGAAGATAATGGATTTCCAAACTTTCTGCAAGGTTTTAAAAAAAATTGGTTGCCCAAATAGGTGGAATTCCTCAACCCCCATACCCCATCCCCCCTGTCCGCCCCCTCACATATTATCAGAACAAATAAAGTGAAAGGCATTTAAGTGTTGTCATACATGTAACAAAACATAATCAGTCAGGGGTGTAACTTAAATAAGTTATTGCAGAAAAATAACAGTCATGTGTTATTAGAGGTGGTTTTTTGAGTTGTCTGCTCTTGATTATGTATAATTTTCTGAATCTGTAATAACATATGGTTGTTAATTTTTGAAGCAATCATTCCATTTTATGCTTGAATTAGCCTCTTAGGATCTTTCTACATCTTTGCGCAGTGACTTAATTGATAGAATTAACCAATTGTTTCTCAATTTGATAACCACATTTACAATAAATCATACCAAATCAATGACATGGGGTTCGAAGTGTACACTGTTTTCTGTAATAACAGGCCATAGTTATTAGAAAACACATAATAACAAACAATTGTTATTACAGCCAAGATGCATCACTAAAGTCTTGTATCATTGATTTGGTATGGTTCATTATAAATGTGTTTACCTCATTGATAAGCCATTAGTAAATTCTATCAATTAAGTCACTGCGCAAAGAGGTTTAGAGATCTACAGAGTCTAATTCAAACAGGAAATAAAATGATTGCTTAAAAAAATAACAGCCACATGTTATTAGAGATTAAGAAGGTTATACATAATCAAGAGATGACAACTCAAATAACCACACCTTATAACACATGACTGTTATTTTTCTGTATTAACTTACATGTATTTAAGTTACGCCCCTGACTGATAATGGTACTTTAATAAACTTGATGTCAATTTTAATCATGGTGCAACAGGATTTGACCATGGCAGATGATGAAAATGAATATTTACCATGGTGGGGATAAGATTTAACCATGGGGAGCCTTCCATGATAAAACAGCCCATGGAGAACCCTGGAAATACAGAATTTTTAAATTATTTTATCTCCATAGACTTGTCCAAAAAAGAGGAGTATACTGTGTCATGCATCTTCAATCTTTATGTTATTTCATTTCAGTGAAAGAACACTATGCCTAAAAGTAGAAAGAAGCGAAATGAGCACAAAGATTTCCAGAAAGTAAAATTTAAAGTTGGGAAGACATTGAAGAAAGCAGACAATGTCACAAACCCAACTTTCCACTCAAGAACAATCCATGTCACTCAAAAAATAAAATCCACAGCTCAGACAGAGCCAAGCAGTAAACGAAAACTAAATGTTTCTGTGAGTATTATAGTTCTTGTTAAAATCGTAGATTTTCAGGTTATTTTGGTTTCCATGAATGTTATTAGGTTTTCAGGGTGAAGCACTTTATATTCAATCAATTAAAATGTCAGAACATCCATTGTGGATGTTTTGAATTTACATTTATATTGAAGGTTGTGTCGCGTACACTTATTCCACATCTCATCTTCTAAAGTCAAAGACAACACTGAAAATCATGCAAATCGCTCAACAAAACACATGGATACATGTACAGAAATTATTTCCCTGTAAACAGTTTGTGGGCTATTGGGGAGTGGCCCTGTCTGTCTACAGGTATGTCCATCTGTCCACATATCTTGTAATCGCATCTGCTAATCTACTTAATAATATTTTATAAAAATGTTCGTGATGGAAGTACTTCACATGAAGATTTGTATGTAGAAATTTTATATTGCTGTTGTATATCATTCAGAGGAGACCATTAAACTGGAAGGTTGTTTAAATATAGAGCAATATGGAGCAGGGGTATCCTTCTTGAGCTTGCTTGCAGTAATATCTTGTTTACAAACTTGTGTCATAAAAATAATATATAGAAAATGAATTGGTGAAAGTGAGTAAAAAGCCATATAATTATGTACAGATGTAGTTGAGTTAACCTGCTATGATCAGTTCTAAGAACTGCTTTTAAACTGTATAACAGTCAATCAAATTGAAATTTTAATTTTGGCATAAATGACACTATAATTAATTAATCTAGAATTGAAAGGATATGCATGTTTTTTTTATTTTATTTTTTTTTGCATTTCATTGTTTAAAGTCATTTTATAAGAAAAGTGCTTGTTCATTTTTGGGTAAAATGTACATATACCATTAAGTCAATAGTTTATTACAATATATACAAATATTTTTGTTGTTGTTTACTTGGAGAACTGAAAGACTAGCGTATTTAGATGTTTTAATTTACAGTTTTGAAATCCACAACATACAGTGCATTATTAGATGAGATCTTAATATTTTGTAGGAACTATTGAACCAGTTCCAACATTACAGCTCGTCAACCAGAGTAGATGCTGTTATAGGATTGAGAGAATTATTGTCGTCTCACTCAGAGGTTTTAATTCCTAATCTGGTTACCATTTTAGAAAGAACTGCCCAGCTCTTTGTTGACAAGGATCCAGTTGTTCGTCAGTCTGTTCACAAACTTTTGAAAGTCATATTTTCTTCCTTAACTGAAAAACATCTTGCTCCGTTTTTTATGGTCATTAGTGCACATCTTTGTTGTGCCATGACTCATATTTATGACGATATTCAGAGTGACTCCCTACATGTACTAGACTTGTTACTGGAACATTTTCCAAAGCTCATTGCTTCACATAGCCAGCAAATTTTATTGAACTTTTATGAACAGATCTCAAAATGTAGACTTTCAGGAAATTCAAATGCAGCTAAAACAGCAAGCTCTAATTTGAAAATGGCTTCCCATAAATGGAGAGCTAAGGTGTTATCAAGACTTCACAAATTATTGATAGCCATTTTTGCTGAGACAAAAAAGACACATGATGTAGATGACAGGTCACATGGTTGTCAAGTTAAATGGAGCCACGAGGAAAAAATTCAGGTTCAACCATTTCCTATACATTTTCATGCCATTTGGAAAAATCCAGGATTTACTTTCAGGTAAATGAAATAAAATGATGATTTTATGTGAAATTGAGCCAATCAACATGTTCAACAACATTTTTAAAGATATGTGTTTAAGCTTGTAGATTCTCCTTCAGCAAAGAAAAATCCTGTTAATAGCATTTTCCATAAAGATGAATTTGAAGATGAGAAAAGGTTGAATTTAAAATTTAAAAGTTAATGAAAACTCACTTTAAAATTTAACCACAGTGTGGCTGATTTTGCAATGAAACAAGAAAACCTGTAAGAAGCAAAGAGGCACCAATTGGGCATTTGAGTGTCAAAATTCTGAAAGGGCAATGACAAAACCTGTAAACACGAACAAGAATAGCATGAAGAAACACAAAACACATAATCAAACCAACGGAAATCAACAACACAAACTCAAGTCGTAACAAGAGTGAACTAAGGTGCTCCGGAAGAGTGAGCGGTTCCTGCCTGCTATAGCACACTTGTCGCATTGCTAAATCCTATAAAACTACTACTTAAGGATGCTGGAGGGTCAGCTTTTGAGATTTTTTATATTTTTTTCGGAATCCTCGGGTTTTTTCCATCAAAATAAGGCAAAAAATTTGCACGGTAACCCCTATTTTTCTATGGTGTAAGGTCTTCATTACATCATAAATATCTGTTTTACAAGTTTATTTCAAATTCTAATCACTTTTTCATAGGTTTAAACATATAAAGTATGCTAATGATAAAGCTATGATAAAGCCAGAGAAAACCTTTTCCCGCCAAATTATGAACTCTTATTATCTTTAAAACGAGCACGGTAACCTATCAAAATGTTTAGCTTATTTTGTATCTTTAAGTATTCCCTTATGATTTCAGGCCTTAATTTCAAAACCTCATCACTTTCAAACTCACCCTCGGACATCCTTAAGTAGAAAATGAGATGTGGTATTAGTCTTTGTGACACAACATTACCTACATAAATCAGCAGCAAATTTTAAATCAATAATGAAAAATGGACAACAATCCTCAAGGTGAACAGCAGTTGCTTGCAATTGATCCTAAATAAAAAAAAACATAATGCATATTATTAAAATTTTAATAAAAACAAATCCTAAGATCATCAATAAAAGACTGTCATCTGGACATAAAACCACTGAACACAAAAACAATAAGTACAAACATAAGCTTAGATTAGGACAGGCACATATAAAATGTGGCAGTAATAATTTGTTGGCCAAATCTTTTCCCTATTGGTAATCTTGAACAAAGAACAGAATAACATACTGACACACAATAAAAAACAAATTAGGAAAAGTTCTTTTGAACGTGACAGAGACACCAAGATAGGAAGACAACAGGAATAATAGGAGATGTAGATAGAGGAACTCTAGGAATTCAAATTTCACTATATTTGCAAATTTAATACCCTTTCTTGTTGTTTTTGTTTTTTCAGGTCTTCCGTAAATCATGCTGCAAAAAATGATGGAACTGAATCTCTGAATGATGAAGGAGGGTTTAAGAAATTTGTACAACTAATAATGCCTCTACTGATTGAATGCTGGATTGAGTCTAGTGCTATTAGTGCTATGCAGGGGAAAGGTATTGATAAATTGATTCATGTATTACAGGTTAGAACAGGTTTTGGAGTTCCTGTCTGCTTAACTAAATCCAAAAGTGAGAAGTAAAGTGACATCAGCCCTGGGTAACCGATGATGGGTAGACTTTTCTTTAAAAAGTTTTGAACATTTGATGAAGGGAATCATGAAAAAAGCTTTTGCATTTGTTAATTGTGGATGCATTTTACGACCTTTTGTTTAACCTCAGGTTTGATCTAGACCTTTTCATACTTCTGACCTTTGATTGCTCCATTGAGACTTCTTTATTTCTATCAGTCTAATAAACCAACAAAAACACAAAAAAGGCCACTCCAAACATTTTATGCAGCAAAAACACATTGGGAAACAAGTAAATGACTGTCAGCAACACAAATATATATGAAATAAGTTCAAAGGAAATAATGATGCTGTGACAAGATCTACCCATTTTGTCTACTGCTATAGGACAAGGTATAGGTCCTATAAAAACTGAAATATGATTACCTTTTTTAGCATTGATGCAAATTATTTCAAGGCACTTTCTGGCTCTTTGCTTCTCAGGATAAAGATGATTAAATTAAATAATTGACACTCATAGTAAGACCTCCAACAAACCACTGAATTGTTTCTTATATATTTTTGTGTTGCTCAACAAGCACAGCTAGACATATGTGTTACTTTACCTGCGACTGCAGCAGCATTACTTTTAATGTTACGGTTTTATGAGCACCTCCATATCTCAAGAACTATAAGTCCTAATTGATGAAACTTGGTATGCATATGACCCAGTAGTAGCTTAGTACATTGGCATCCCCATCTTGTGACCTTGACCTTGATATTCCGGTTGAGTGATTGACAAAGTGTTTTTGATAGGTGATTGACAAAGTGTTTTTGATAGTTTTCATTGGTATTTTGGGGGAATGTTAGAGTTCAGTTTTTATGCCCCATCTACGAAAAAAGGGGGGCATATAGTGTTTGGATCCATTCGTCTGCCCGTCTGTTTGTCTGTCCATCTGTTCCTCCATTCATCCCAAATGTTGCAAGATTGGGCATTATGTCTGTTAGACATATTCTTATTTCTCAACAATTAATACCTGAATGAATAGTGAAATAACTAGGTACTCCTATGGTGGCTTCAAGCAAGACATACTTTAAAGCTAACTCTTGTTTTAGGTTCATGGTTACACTTTGTTAATAGTCTTTGTGGAGCTTAAACTATATACAGAAATGAAAAATAAGGTATAACAGAGTCTAGATATGAAATTTACAGATCATTTTCTCTTTTGTGGTCCAAGATAGCTTTTGTTGTTTTCTCCATCACTTTGTACCCTTGATCTTTAGGATGTCCTCTACCAAGTTTGTGAAATTTGTGAACGTTGACCAACCAACATGGCCACCGTTACTAAAAATAGAACAGGGGGGGTCAGACCATAGTTTTTAGCTTATAGCTCAAAAAGTATAAGAGATAGAGAAAATCTGAAGCAACATTCCTTCTTCAGCATCAAAAGCTCTATAAAACTCTATATGGAGTCAAAGTTGTGGGACGACTCCTTATAGGAGTTATTTCCCCTTAATCCTCAAAATTGACCATTTTCACAGTTTTTGGGCTTTATCTTGAAAACTGTAAGTGCTAGAGGAAAAGTTAGCATTGCAAAATTGTTCAGCTCATTGATATCTACAAAAATGAATCAGGGTCAAAATTGTCAGATTAACCGTTTTAGAGTTATTCCCCTTTAACGGATTTTTCTATCAATTTTAACTGATTTCTTAAAATCTTCTTCTCTGAAACCACTGGTGGATTGCTTTGAAACTTTGTATACTTGATCTTTAGGATGTCCTCTACCAAGTTTGTGAAATTTGTGAACGTCGACCAACCAACATGGCCGCCATTACTAAAAATAGAACATGGGGGTCAGACCATAGTTTTTAGCTTATAGCTCAAAAAGTATATGAGATAGAGAAAATCCGAAGCAATAATCCTTTTGCTGCATCAAAAGGTCTACAATACTCTTCATTGAGTCAAAGCTGTTGGACGACTCCTTATAGGAGTTATATCCCCTTAATCATCAAAATTGACCATTTTCACAGTTTTTGGACTTTATCTTATAAGCCATAAGAGTTAGAGGAATAGTTAGCATTGCAATATTGTTCAGCTCATTAAGATCTACAAAAATGATTTCAGGATCAAAATTGTCAGATCATCCTTTTAAGTGTTTTCAATCAATTTAACTTGTTAGTTTTGGGTTTTTTTTTTCAAATGGAAAACTTTGTAACTTTGTATTCTTGATCTTTTAAGTGTTTTCTATCCTAACTAGTTTCTTTAATGTTACTTACCAAGTACATGTAGACCATGTTGCACACTAGGTAAGAGGCTTTAGCATAAAAGATCAGGTGAGCGATTCAGGCTCCTGGGAGCCTCTAGTTTAAAAATGTTAGTGAGAAGATTTTAATACATGTAACAAATATCATGAAATTACCTTGCACATGGAGGCAAAATGACAGGGAGTTGTTGATATTAGACTACTGTGGATTCATTTATTTTCGTCAGTATCAATTTTCGTGGTTTGATGAAAATTGATAGGTTCATGGATTCTTAAATTTCGTGGTTCTGAAGTTTGCAGCATGTTAAGATCAATGTTATATTTCCTTTTCATGGGATATCAAATTTCGTGGGTCAAGGCCAACCATGAAAACCACCAAAATTGATATCCCACAAATAATAATGAAACTACAGTATATCATATATTTAAGTAATTATATAGTCTTTTGAATATGTGTTATAAGACAAAATTATCTATATCACATATTCCCTATTTCACATACCCATACCCTATAATATATTGCATGACCTTAGGGGGTGTGATATAGCTATATTGCATACCCTATTTTGCACCCCTTTCATATAAAAAAACACACAAAGGTAATAACAAGATGTTGTGATGTAAATATATGATATAATAAATACTACATGGCAAAATTGGTATTGCATGCTGTATTTACCCTCGACCTAAATCATAACCTCAGGCTTTTGGCCCTCAGTATGATATTGGTGTCTCGGATAAATACAGCATGTGATACAGATTTTGCCATATATGATTTAGTATATATTTGTGTGACCTGAAAAAATGCAAAAAAAATGCCCTGGCAAAATGGACCAAGTGCACGCATACAAAATACTTAAACTTAATGTAAATAATATAGTGGGGCTTATTAACCCACAAAATCAAGGAAATTGTGCAAATTGTGATACAAGCATGAAATTTTTCACAACGCTTCCTTTACTTTTGTAGACTGAAATTCAGGTCCTGGCCAAAAGAAAAAATCCATTTTTCAAGATGGCCACCCAATTTTTCAAAATGGCGTCATTTTTAGTACCATTTATATTAGTTCATAATATAACTCTACAAGATCTTACAAAAGAACTAAGATTTCTTCATTAGAGTATTTGTACAACATTAAGACTCGATGATGACCAATAATATTGCGCATAAACACAACTTCCGGTTTAAAAATGGCGCCAAAATGCTAATAATAACGATTTTTTAACTATATTATCGTATACTTTGCTTATCGTTTGAAGTGGTCAGGACTGTCAATATTTTGCATAATACTTGTTCATATAAATATAACAGAATAATTCTTTAATATATGACAGTTGCATGTTCATAGACCTGCACACGGTTATCGGGAATGTCAAAGGCAGTTGCATTGTTTAAAGGCACATTTGTATTGGTAAAGACACGGTGTTAGGTTAGAAATTATTTCCTGCTATGTTTATCAACAATTAATCCGATGTCTTCTGGAAATTACTAAACTTTTTACAACCAGATGACCCCGAACAAGGTCATCTTATTAATGTATGCTACCCTTACCATGTGGTAGAGTAACTTATTTCGAGATGATAGGTAGAATTATCAAGTATTATTTGGCAAAAAAGATCGATGCATGTCTAATTTATGCAAATATTAACTAGCTTTTATCATTAATTACTGACACTAATGCCCTCTAGTGTAACAGGCTCTGGTATGAACCTAACGCCATCGATCACTAGTCCATTGAAAATATAGGTGTTCGAGTCTTGCTTTGTAGTTTGGATTGGACCCCTGTATGTAATTGATTTTGGCAGTTGCCTGCCGAGTTCATCCGTTTTCTCTAGGAAAGCGGGTTTCTCAATATGTATGATGTAGCTCATGTGCATTGAAAAAACCTGTTAAATTCAAACACCTATACTCCTATTTCTGAAATATGGGTCGGAATCGCCCAAAAGCCTGCCAAGGTTATTTTCCCCTTTCCCATAGAACAAGGCGACACAAATGCGATTGCCAGTGCAACAATATCCAAATATATTATAATTTCATCCCTTGAAGTCATCGGATAACCTTTTCGTATTCTCATCATGTGTACATGGTGTATGCAAATCGTTTGTAAGAAAAATGTGTCAGTGTTTTTATATATTTTGCACTGATACAACTAGCATTATCAAAGTTACACAACGTCCAAAAAAACATTTTTATTTGCGGTCCAATTTTCAAAAACATTTTTTGCAATATGTCTTACATTTTTAGCTCACCTGGACCGAAGGTCCATGTGAGCTTTTACCATCACTTGGTCTCCGTCGTCGTCGTCTGTAAACAATTTTTCAAACGTTAACTTGTCCGACACCATAAGTCCAATTGCAACCAAACTTGGTATAGTTGTTTAGTAGCATTATGTGTACAAAACTGTCGTTCAGATTTTTGATTCATAAAAAAACATGGCCGCCATGGCTAAAAATAGAATAGGGGGGTCAAATACAGTTTTTTGCAAATAACTCAAAGGATGTGGTCCATAGTTTCGTATAAAATCCAACGGTCTACATATGGCTAAAAATAGGTACAGGGGCCCCCCCCCTTGCTATTTATGGTAGTAATGATTAAAATGTGAATATTTTTTGCATCAATTATAAAATTTGGAATTTATTTTTGAAGATAAAGTAAGTTTTTGTTTGATTTTTATTTAAAAAAATAAAATAAGTGAATGTGTACAAAGGGGGATAATCACTGAATTTCCTGTTTACAAAGAGAGGTAAATTTAAGTTTTTTACACGAAGTAAAATGCTGTTTTTAAAAAACGGCGATCGTACCCTGAAAGTGGACTTAAAAAAGAGAAGACCTTTATCTCTACAAGTTAGACTAAAAAAATAAAATGTTTTTTTGTCCATTCTATATTTTTCAGTCCCTCAAATATGCAATGGTTGTACTTTTTTCCCCATATAATTGTCATAAAAAGGACACTATTCAATGGATTGTTTATTTTTAATGATTGCTAATTTGTCACAACTGTCTGTATCTTTAGAAAGCTGATAATTTTGGCTTTCTAATGATGTATATATATGATATATTCAAAATTTGACATGTCACTCAAAGCTTTCCATGTTTGAGGTCCCCACCCCCTTGCGACGTCATGATGTTAAAACCCCCGTCCACATCCAAAAACGGTCACAGATATCAAAATTCTGGCTAAGTTAAAGTGATCAGCACCTCAAGATCTACCTGCCCATAAATTTTCAAAAAGATCCAACAACCAATGTAGGAGTTATTGCCCTTTTTCTTGATTTTTTCAAAATTTTGCACTTATTTAGCCCTATGTCTTGAAAACTATACAAGATATTTTAGAATTCAAATTGCATATGATTAAGCACATCAAGATATACAATTCATGTAATTAGGTCAAAGCTGTAGAACCATTTCTTTTAGGAGTTATGGCCCTTAAAGCGTCAATATTTACCATTGTTCACTACTTTTCCCCTGACTTGTCTGAAACAGTATAAAGACCAACTGCATCTTAACATGGCACACTGTTTGATAGCTTATATGCTACAACTCTATCGTTCAGATTTTTGATTCGTAAAAAACATGGCCACCATGGCTAAAAATAGAACATAGGGCCAAATTTCATTTTTTTGCTAATAACTCAAAACTGGTTTCAGATATCAAAATTGTGCAAGAATCAAAAGTGATCAGCATATTAAGATCTACCTGTCCTGAAATTTCGGAAAAGATCTGACTGATGATGTGGGAGTTATTGTTCTTTTTCCTAATTTTTGCCAAATTTGCACTTGTTAAGCCCAATATCTTGAAAACTAACCAAGATATTTCATAAATTTAAATCGCATATGGTTAAACACAATAATATCTACAAATATATGTATCTGTGTAGTTCTGGTGAGCGATTCAGGCTCTTGGGAGCCTCTTGTTGAGAAATAAGAGGTAAGAGGGGCAAACTAAAGAACGAAAGTTGTACAAGAAATTGTCTCACGTTGATATGTCAAATACGCATGCTTCATTTAAAGTCGATCACATAATGTATGAGACAAAAAAAATGTGTGAGTCCACATGGGGTTTGATTTGTCCATAGGAATTGACTATCTACAATAGACCTCCAACTACATACAGAGTTCAGCGAGTTGCTGTTGTAACATGTTGCGTGCGGCGTAGCTTTTTATTTCCTTTAAAATGTGGTTATAGCTACCAAATAATTCATTTTATATGTCTCACCATTCAACATCTCTAGTATCAGCTTTATTAAAAAAACGAAATTTTTACTATTTTATATATTTCTATCTAGACGAGCAGAAAAAGTGAAGAACTGTATTTTGAACGTAAAGTTCTGTAAAGCTACTTGAATAGATACAGTTTTATGGTTGATACTTCAACCATACCCTCAAATACATCGAGGCCATTTTCCACATGAGCTTACACAGAGCTGTTGGTGGTATTTGATTTTTAAAATGACAATATCCCACATTGTTATCTTAATTCTGATGATGTACGTGTTAATAAAACAGAATTGGTCGCCAATGCATCCATATCAATTCATAGTAAGAATTGAAAAAAAGAGTTGTTTATATGTGTACCAACAAGAGAGTCAGGCATGGCTATGGAAACAAGGTTTACGTGAAATGAGTATCAAATTGTTTTAGACAACAAAATCAAAAACATTTATCAGTGAGAAATTGTGTTCGTTGGGAAAAATTATCTTAACAGACATAGTATCATTGTCTGCAATATGCACTTATGCAAAACAATAGGATTTTAATTGATAAGGCATTATCAATTGTCTTGAAACTTTTTTCGGAATATTTACGCAAGAAATGACATGCCATACATTGTTCTCAAAACATTTTTTTGTGTCATTTCTTAAAAGAAAGATGTTTTCTCTAACGTACTTGTCCTTTAAGTCACTTCGTGCTGTAATAGGAACTTTAACATAAACGTAAACAACTCAATGGAAGCACTAGTCTGAAGCCAGTCAATCTTGTTCATCCTTGCTAATCTACGTACATTCAACAGTCAAATTTAGAGGAAAATTATGCATAGCATCTGAATGTTCATGCCTGCGTGATAATTAGGTGACGTTAAAGAAGATCTGATTCGAAATATATAAAATGAGAAATCACATTTTTTTAGTATTTTGGTGTCATTTTGAAACCAGAAGCTGTCATGTTGTGCTGTATAATGCGATGTCAACATGCTCAAATGAAAAAAAAAATACCTTCGTGTAGTAATGTCTGCTGTCAAGTTAAACCTTTTCAGTTCTATAATGATTATCAGTAAAAACTACTATGCAAAAACGCCAGTTTGCGACTGCTAGCAATCAAGATTTTTTTATATTGCACAGGTCGATGCAGATGTAACTGTATTAGATATAAAGCAATTCGCCATTATTTTTCGTTTAACAATCACCAAAAAATTTTATGACCAAGTCCTGACAAAACCTCGAAAGATAAACGAAAAGTACAAAAATCATCAATAAGAAATGAAAGAAATTGCCATTTTTACCATTTTGGCGCCATTTTTAAACAGGAAGTTGCATTTATGCGCCATATTATGAACCATTAACATGTCTATATGTTGTAGAATTATCCTAATGAAGAAATCGTAGTTATTTATTAAAGTTTTGTAGAGTTTTATTATAATAACAAAATAATAGGTACTATAAAAAGACGCCATTTTGAAAAATTGGGTGGCCATCTTGAAAAAATGATTTTTTCTTTTGGCCAGGGCCTGAATATTAATATACACATGTAAACGAAGCGTTGTGCAAAGTTTCATGCTTGTATCACATTTTGCACAATTCTTTCCATAATAACCCTCACTAATAATCTAGATGCTACTATGCCTTATTTAGCAATTGAATGTGTAGTCTAAACTACACATAGGATGAAAAGGGACATAACATATCAGCATTTTTATTCAAAGTGTAAGAAGCATGAACCTTAAGGGTAACATTGTTAAACCAGATGTCTGATTCTAGCTTTTTATTTTAGGTTCAGATAACTTGGTAACTATGGACTCTCTACCATTACGTTCTAGTGTGGCCAATGTTCTACAGTTACTCTGTCAGTTTTCTGCAGATAAGTTCCCAACATCATTGACTGGTGTAAGTATAAAATCTCCTAAAACTCTTCATGGATTTTAATGAAACTTTACATAAAAAAAAACATTAATATGTGCATGAAGAAATTTAATTGCTCTCTGATATCTGGTATAGAGTCCAATAATATTTTTTTAAACTTTTGACATCAAATGATTTTTTAAGTTTTTAAAAAAATCTTCTTTTTTTGTGTCCTTGTTTATGATAAAAGATGTTGTAAAGAAACATTTTATCTATATTTAGAAGACCAGACTAACAAGATAAAAGAATAAAAGCCTATCTGGAAAATGTTTTTAAGATCAAATGAAACATTAAGCATATTCCAGTTTCTTGAAGTTTTATTAACAAGGAATTTTTATTTAACAAATGTTGTAATTTCCTACTGTAAGTTTTGTAGCCTTGCACCTTTTTACATTGGACAGCATGGATGGTTTTCCCGACTTTACAACTCTGACATGAAGGGACATTTATTGAGATCATTCCCCTACACAGTTCATGTACCTGCCAAGAAACAGGGACAAAACAACAGACAGCAAGTAGAGGTAACATTCATTTTATATTAATGTGACTAAAATGTATTTAGGATGAATAAAACAAACTATATTATTCCTTCCCACCCATGTTCTCTTAAATTTGGATGCCACACCAACATGACCAATGAAAGTAGAGTGGCATATTGTTTAAAACTGTCAATATTATGTACTTCCCCATTAATGTACCCTTGCCAGATGCAGCTACAGATGAAGCCACATGCTTATTAGTAGGATTTGTCAAAAAGGCAACTAACATAAATTTTTATGGACAAATGCTCTCCATGCACAATAAGTCTTATGTTAAAATACATTTATGTCAAATATGCATAAGAAGTTCACCACAAAATCCATGTGTCAAAAGGCTCCGTAAGTCCATCTTAGGCTTCATCTATAGAGGGCCTTTAACATACAGGGTGGATAACATTGTGCTGAGCGTGGAACAGCTCTTTATTCTTTCATTTGTAAGCTGTTTGGTTATCTTTTTATAGGACACTATGAAGAATATTAATATCTCTATATGTGACATCATGACTCATTTCCATGGTGATGAAAAGAAATGGGAGACAACTCTGGTATACTTCCTTGAGGATGTCATCAATGATGAGAGCCAAGATAAACAACAGATGAAGATGGTGACAGACATTGCCAGTCGTATTGTAAAGATAGACTCTGGAGGTACTTAATAAACTGTTAAAAATGTTTCGTAAGAACATAGGGAATAAAAGAAGGCTCAGGCTTTAAAAAAATTGTGCCATTTAGTTTTTGTCAGAACTTGCTAAGATCAGAACTTTAATTAGGTTAAAGTTTTGAGAAAATCCTTCCACATGTTTTGGTGATTTTCAGTTTTCATTGATTTATCTCCACTTTTAGATTTTGAATTTCGAGGTTTGCACATGTTGCTAGAAGGAAATACAATTAACACTATGTTTGTTTCTTTTATTCATTGTGGATTGTTATCTATGAAAACCCTTGAAACCCATGAATGATAATGAGACAACAGTACTTTGTGTTATGGTCATACTGACAATTCAGTTATATGTTGTTCTCCTTGTATCTTTACAGTTGACTTAGAAAAACTGCTTGATGTAATGCTAAAGAAGTATATAAGAAGTCATCCATTATCTACAGATAAAAGACTCCTTTTTCAGTTCTTCTCAGAAATGGTATTAGACAGGAAACATCAACAGAAAATAAGGTATTTTTATGTCGCCTGCAACTTGTTGCAGAAGCGACATATAGGGGTCACTTTGGCACTATTTGTTGTCTTGCATCTTGTGGTGTCACAAAAAATTTTTAGTCGCATTTTTCTGGGCAACTACATGCAGCAGGCTCTTGAAACTTGGCAGGCATCTTCCACCTATAGTACTATATGGTGTAAAGCAATATATGCCTGAAAATTAACTAGTTCTGGCCTGAGCGCCACAAAACAAGAAAAATTACTTAAGTCTGAGAATATTCTCAACTCATTCATCAAATTAGAAAGTTTTGATTGGAGTCGCCATGGAAATTAAAAATATTCTCAGACTTAAGTATTTTAAGTTTTTTGGCATCCAGGCCCTGTTTGACTGATACTTAAGATTCTCTATATATGTAAAGGACTTGAATACAGATTTCAAGCAACTACATGCAGCAGGGTCTTGATACTCTGCACAAAGCTTTATTTTATGGTAATTTAAGGTGTAAAGTGATTTTATGCCTGAAAACTAACTACAATGTACTTCCTGTTTGACGAATACTTAAGATTTTATTTATAAATGACTTTAATACAAATTTCTGTCTTACTTTTTCAAGCAACTACATGCAGCAGGCTCTTGATACTTTGCATGCAGCTTCATCCTATAGTACTATATTGTGTAAAGTATTTTAATGCTGAAAAAGTAACTACTTTTTAGCTCACCTGGACCGAAGGTCCATGTGAGCTATTACCATCACTTGGCGTCCGTCGTCGTCGTCGTCGTCGTCTGTCGTCGTCTGTCGTCGTCGTCGTCGTCTGTTAACAATTTTTCAAAAATCTTCTACTCTGAAACTACCAAACAGAATTTAATGAAACTTGGTATGAATGATCCTTAGGGTGTCCTGCACCAAACTTGTGTTTTGATTTTTGATCCGTTAAAAAACATGGCCGCCGTTACTAAAAATAGACTAGGGGGGTCAGACTACTGTTTTTGGCTTATAAATCAAAAAGTATAAGAGAAAGAGGAAATCTGAGGCCACGCTACTGATTCAGCATCAAAAGCTCTACAAAAGTCTCCATTTGGTCAAAGTTGTCAGATGACCCCTTATAGGGGTTACGGCCCCTTGAAGGTGAAAAATAGCATTTTTTCATGTTTTTGGCCTACAGAATGAAAACTATTGCAGATAGAGATTAGCTGTTGCTTGCTTAAATGTTCAGCTCATTTAACTCTACAAAATTCTCCATAGGGTTGAAGTTGTCAGATAACCCCTTATAGGGGTTACGGCCCCTTAAAGGTGAAAAATAGCCATTTTTCATGTTTTTGGCCTACAGAATGAAAACTGTTGCAGATAGAGATTAGCTGTTGCTTGCTTAAATGTTTAGCTCATTTAGCTCTACAAAAGTCTCCATAGGGTCGAAGTTGTCAGATAACCCCTTATAGGGGTTACGGCCCCTGAAAAATAGCGTTTTTTCATGTTTTTGTCCTACAGAATGAAAACTATTGCAGATAGAGATTAGCTGTTGCTTGCTTAGATGTTCAGCTCATTTAGCTCTACAAAATTTTCCATAGGGTCGAAGTTGTCAGATGATCCCTTATAGGGGTTACGGCCCTTGAAAAATAGCGATTTTTCATGTTTTTGGCCTACAGAATGAAAACTATTGCAGATAGAGATTAGCTGTTGCTTGCTTAAATGTTCAGCGCATTTAGCTTTACAAAATTCTCCATAGGGTCGAAGTTGTCAGATGACCCCTTATAGGGATTACGGCCCCTGAAAAATAGCGATTTTTCATGTTTTTGTCTTATAAAATGAAAACTATTGCAGATAGAGATTAGCTGTTGCTTGCTTAAATGTTCAGCTCATTTAGCTCTACAAAATTGTCCATAGGGTTGAAGTTGTCAGATGACCCCTTATAGGGGTTACGGCCCCTGAAAAATAGCGATTTCTCATGTTTTTAGCCTACAGAATGAAAACTATTGCAGATAGAGATTAGCTGTTGCTTGCTTATATGTTCAGCTCATTTAGCTCTACAAAATTCTCCATAGGGTAGAAGTTGTCAGGTGACCCCTTACAGGGGTTACAGCCTTTGAAAAAAGCGATTTTTCATGTTTTTGGCCTACAGAATGAAAACTATTGCAGATAGAGATTAGCTGTTGCTTGCTTAAATGTTCAGCTCATTTAACTCTACAGAAGTCTCCATAGGGTCGAAGTTGTCAGTAACTCCTTATAGGGGTTATGGCCCCTTATAGGTGAAAAATGGTGTTTTTGGCCTATAGAATGAAAACTATTGCAGGTAGAGAAAAGCTGTTGCTTGCTTAAATGTTCAGCTCATTTAGCTCTACAAAAGTATCAAGACCAGGTGAGCGATTCAGGCTCCTGGGAGCCTCTTGTTGTTTGATGAATACTTCAGATTTTATGTATAAAGGACTTAGATACAAATTTCCATCACACTTTTCAAGCCACTACATGCAACAGGGTCTTGATACTTTGCATGCAGTTTTATCCTATAGAACAATATGGTGTAAAGTGATTTTATGCCCATAACTCCTCTTCTACCTGTATACCAAACAAACATTGATACGCAGGCAACATATGCCTTCAGGGGAAGGTTCCATCTAGTTTTAATTGGGATTTATTTTAGAAAAAAAACATTAAATAGTCTTTGATTAGGCTTTTAATACAGATTATAACTTTGCACTGTTTTAAGACAGTCATGAACATTTTTGGTCATTCAAACATCATTGTTTAATTTTGCTCCTTTTTTATACCAGTCTAACAAGCTAAGAAAAGCTGATGATTTTCATCAGCCCCCTTATCTCAATCTTCATCAGCTAAATCAGTTAAACCTCTCAGCATGATGGCCATAAAGACAGTGAAAGTTTAAACATTAGATTGGTTTTAATCACTTGTACACTGTCAACTTCAAAGTGATGTTTTAAATCATGTAAAACATGTTCATTTTTGTGAAGAAAATTCTGTAACATGATAGGTGCACCATAGGGTTTTTAGTCAGGGAACTCAACTTGGTGTTGACAAATTTAAAACTTACTTTAAGTGATCAGAGATAAGAAATCTAGCATCCATCTAGCTTATTCCATAGACTGATACCCCGCCACACAAAGTGGCAAGGTATTATGTTATACCTTGATAATTGTATACTTTATTCTTTGCTTTACTTGTTCTTCATGTTATTTATTTATAATCAATCATTGTAATGATCCTGCCCCTTGAGGGACCATGATTGGAAATAAAATATGTCTTATGTCTAATGTCTTATACTGTCAGTTTCGGTGTCTGTCTGTCTTGAAAACGTGTCAAGGGATTATAATTATATTTTGCACTCACTGCTGTTTGGTATAATAAAATACAGATTTCCAGCATCTGAAAAATAGTTTTTGAGATAGGCCACTTTAAAAAACCAAATTTCATGAATTTTTGAGTTTCCAACTGATAACAAGGGAATCCAATGATATTTTGCACAGCTGTTTAGTACAATAAATTACAAGTCAAGTTCAATTTCCAGCATTTAAAGTTTGTCCAGGTAAATAAATTTAGCTGTAGTGGACCAGCCAATTGTTATGAAGTTTAATATGAAGGTTTTATCCAATAAAGAAAGGTTGGTACTATATTTTGGGTTTGTGTCCCCTACCATTTTAAAAAAAAATACCAAAAGGGGCTAAAATGGGTGCATTGACAAAACTGTTGTAGAATTTTAATTATTCATTCAATTTTGAAAATTCTTTTTTGTTGAATTGCTCATTGAATTCTGTCAACTTTATGTGTCAATGGTTTTAAGATATATTGCACCTTTACATTCCTACAGGGGGCCACGCCCATAAAATCAACTTTTCATTTTTTGTCTGATTTTCAAAATCTTTTTTTCATTGTAATCCTTGTGAAAATCCCTGCCTGTATTTTTCAATCAGATCTGCAATAATTAAGGTCTTTCCCTTTACAGAAGGAAAGACCTTACTGTATTTCTTATGGTTATTATTATTATTATTTTTCTTCTTTTCAGCGGTCAAAATACGAAAAGTGTCGCGACATATCTTTTCGATACTTGGTACCATATATTGGTCATACCGGTACTCGCCTTGAGTTTTGTCCTGAAATCGATCTATTTTTAGTAACGGAGTTATCTGCCCCAGACCAAAAACCCTTGTGCACAGATCTCCTCCTAAACCGTAACCGGTATCAAAAATCTAAAGTGTGGGAAATGTTGTTGGACTCCTGGCAACATGTCATCACGCAAAAAAAATTTTTTCGATCAACTCCCTGGTTACGCGTTTTTGAGTCGAAACCTGTCGCGACACGTCAAAATTTTTTTCTTCAAAACGGTTAGTCCTAGAGACTTGGGACCTTCACCAATCATCCTAGGTGACCTATGTTACATATAAAAATGTCAAGGTCAAAGGTCAAATCTCAAGGTCAGAGGTCATGGCACACCTTGTTTGCAGTATAGCTCATCTCATATATCCCCCGGAACTTGAGATAAAGGACACAACGGATTCTAGGAAGTCTGCTTCATATTTAGATCTACATCTCGAAATAGACTCTCAAGGAAAACTATCAACAAAGCTCTATGACAAACGTGATGACTTCAACTTCCCAATCGTCAACTTTCCCTTCGTGTGTAGCAACATTCCGTCCGCTCCAGCTTATGGAGTTTACGTATCACAATTGATTCGTTACTCCAGAGCTTGTGGGAGTTACATCGATTTCCTTGGCAGAGCGTCACGTTTGACACAGAAATTGCTAACACAGGGTTATGTTGCTTCTCGGTTGCTGTCTTCACTCAAGAAATTTTACGGTAGACACCATGTACTCATAGATAAATATGGGATTTCTATCTCTCAGATGAGTGCAGATGTCGGTTTGTCATAGGGTTTTGTTTTGTCTTCCTTTACCGGATTTGACACACTGAATTGGAAATTGGCAGCGCGGCGGGTGTGCTATAGCAGGCAGGAACCGCTTACTCTTCCGGAGCACCCGAGTTCACTCTTGTTACGACTTGAGTTCGCGTTGTTGATTTCTGTTCGGTTGTTTTTATGTTTTGTGTTTCCTTGTGCTGTTCTTGTTCATGTTTACCGGTTTTGTCGTTGCCTTTTCGGACTTTTGACACTCGAATGCCCCTTTGGTGCCTCTGCTTATTTCAAAAACCATACAAAATTGAAGCAGACATGTAATGGGAAAAATACTCCTCTCATTTAGATCTTTATTTGATATAAAGGGTCGAACACTGTACGACAAACCGTTTTCGAGTTATGGCCCTTAACGCGTTTCGGCTTATCCGTTTTTGGCTTATAACTTTTAAACCGTCAGAGATAATATAGTAAACATATGGGTCTTTTGTGACCGTCATTATATGTCCTTCAATTTAAGACAAAAGTCGAATGGTTATGGGCAGCCATTTTCAAGATGGCTGACACCGTAAACAGTTTTTAAGAAATAGCACTTAAACCGTACAAAATTGAAGCGGACAATACATGGAAAAAATGTTCGCCATGTCGAAATCTACAAAAAGTGTTTCAGGAGCGAAAGCGTAAAACTTGTCGTTTTGGAGTTATCGCCCTTGATTCTTATTTTTAAAATGATTTTTTGTTTATAACTTTTAAACCATAAAAGATGATGAATGAAACATAGGGTTTATTTGAAAGAGAATTGAATTACCTACAATTTGAACCCAAACAGTACATGATTCGGTTAAACGGTTCCAAAATGGCGGCCAAAACAAGTTTCGCGAAATGCGTTTTTTGCCAATAACTTGAAAACCATAACAGATAGTATAGTAAACATGTATACTTAAATGAATCAGAATGCAAAGAGCTACAATTTGAGTCCAAGGTCAAAAGTCATAGGTCAAGGTCATTCCCTAGCAACAAAGTAACCTTAATGAAAAGTCTATAGCAACCATACTTATTCTTAAACCAGACTACTTTCTGAGTTTAGATGTAAGTTTTTGCAACCGGAAGTTACATTTAGTCCATAGCAACCGACATAAAAGTCCTTAGCAACCATACTTTTTCTGACTCTAGGACCCCTAATCTTCATTCTGGAGCCTATATCACAATAAATGGCAACATCTTGTCATAAACAAAGTGACTCAAATGTCTTTAGTACTTAACAAAAACATAAGAGAGGGAAAGACCTCACATTTGTTCTCTGAACAAATGACTTTTTAATTCTTACTGTTTTTTGAAAAAATAGGGGTTGAAAAGAACCAACTATGTCAATTAATATAAGACTTTTAATATTAGATGTTGATGTAAATATATATGTGTCAAATATTTATTTTAAAGTCCACCACAGGGTGCATGTGTCAAAAAGCTTTATAAGTCCACCATGGGCTGCATGTGACCAAAGCAATAGACTATCCATATTGGGCCTCCAACATACAGGGCTCAACATGTTATGGTAGTATCATAGCTTTTTATTATGAAACTTTGTACACAAGTATCATGTATATTGTAGCTTTGGCCAAATAACTTAATATAAAATACTGTGGTTTCATAATTATTCGTGGTGTATTAATTTTCGTGGTTTTCGTGGGTAGACTTTAACCACGAAAAAGAAATTTAACATTTGTGTGTATGCTGCAGACTAATGAACCACGAATTTAAGAATCCACAAACTGATACTTTTTCACGAAACCATGAAAATTGGTACCCACGAAAATAAATGAATCCACAGTACACTCTGTCAAACATATAGAAAAGGTTCAGAGTTGTTTGTTTATGGGTTTGTATACTATAGAATCAAGTTGAATGTAAATGCCAATGTGTGCTAGCACTTAAAAAAATGTAATGTTTTAACCATAAAAAAATAAAGAAGGAATGTGTTCATGGGACACAGATACCCCCTCTAGGCCCCAAACAGGAAGTAGAAGTCTGACAGGTCTTAAAGTTGCTTAGGACAGTTTGTCGTACAGAATTATCCTACCAAGTTTGAAATCATTCTAATGTACGGTTTGTGAGAAAAGCTTGAAAGAAATTTTCATATCAACCCTGTCCCAAACAGTAAGTAAAGGTCCCACAGGTCTTTAAGTTTAAGTCACTTAGGACCTACAGTTTGTCATAGTTAGTCATCCTACCAAGTTTCAAATTATTCTCCTGTACAGTTTCTGAGGAAAGCTTGTAGGAATTTTCATGAAAACTTTCATATTGGCCAAGTCCCAAAAGTCCCAACAGAAAGTAGAAGACCAACAGGCTTGAAAGTCGCTGAAGACACACAGTTTGTCATACTGAATCATCCTACCAAGTTTCAAATCATTCTCATGTACGGTTTCTGAGAAAAGCTTGATGGAAATTCGTACGGACAGACAGACAGACATAAGTAAAATTTAATGCCCCCTGGAGTGTTGTTGTAGGGGCATAATAAATACAGAAGCAAATTGAATAAGCAGCAAAAAATTAATGTACAAGCTAGCTTTAATTTGAAATCAATGAAGTGTGAAACAAGTGGCAAATAGCTTGAAAAGACAAAATTAATCAATTGGGCAATTGTTTAAAAGTTTAAATAAAAAAACACTTAACCAATTAAATAGTTACAGCAAAATTAATATTTTACAAATAAAAGTGTCTCACATGAATTAATCTTATACAGATTTTTTTTTTATTTTTAGTGCAGAAATCATGGACACCTTTATGACCTCATTACCTGACTTGTTTATATCTGTTGCCAACAATAATCACCAGATGGCAGCACTTATTTTACAAGTGATGAAGACTGCATCATGTCAGAACTGTTGGATATTGCTCCAACAACTAAATAAGTTCATTTGTGAAATAACAGGTATTTACTCTATCCTATGATTCCTGATTGTAACAAATGAATGTTAATGCCAAATAACAGAACCCCCTAACATTGATGGGCACGGATGTTATTCAGTTAATAAAGGGCAATAAAATAAAAGATTTCCATTTACCTGGAAATATTGTTCACTGCTATTTATGTACCGTATTTAGCCGTGTATAGTGCGCATTTATGTACAATGCGCACCCCCATCTGGGGAAAAAAAGTTTTGTATAAAATCGGCAATCTTTTTCTATGACAGAGAACCCTGAAAATTTGTCTCTTTTTTACAGGTAGAAAGACTACAGATGAAGATTTTTTAATGAAAATAAAATTGTTTTGTAATTATTTGTGAAAATAAAAATAAACTGTTATATTATTTGTGTATTTTATTATGACAGCAAGATCGTAAATCCCGGTAATGGTCCCCCTTTTCAATTAACAAATAACAAGTGTTAACCCAAGCTCACACCTTTTGATGAAAACAATAAAAAGGTGTCAAAACAGTAATGATCAACAAATTACTATTCAAATCCTGAAGTATTACAGCTGAATGGCTTTAATTGTTAATTGTCCAAGCCAGTTTGAAAAAATATCGATGTTTTGTGCGGTGCACCGTTTTGTGCAAATTGGCAAAGTGTCAAAACAAATAATTACTAGTAAATCTAAGTTATCTCTAGCTTGGGATGAGTATTTATTCACAAAACAATAAGAAAATGGTTATATCTTACTCAAGTTGCTCAAATAATTACATGAAAGAAATTACACAATCATATAAACAAACCATTCTATTTTTAGAATTATTTAAATGAGGTAACTGAGGGGAATACACAATATTGATTCAGAAAGGAAACAAGTAAAGGGAGAATGAATAAATAAATTAGAATCATATTTTATTATTCTTATTTTGAATAAAGAAATTGGACAAACGTATTTTTTTAAGAACACAAATGTTTTTACCAACTTGTTTCAAAATGGTGCTCTGAAGTCAACGGAGGAATTTACCCACTACAACAACAACAACAATGGCGGTCGATATGAAAATGAAATTAATAAACAAACACATGAAGACACTGGAATTAAGTTTTTATTCGATAAAAGCATGATAAAATTTATTTAGAGATACTAACAATGACCAGGATTCAATAGAAACCATGTGAGTTATGATTATTGTGTTCAATCATGGATGAATCTTGTGTCCAAAGTCTGACAAACATCGATCTTTTGCCTTTGCCGATGTTCATGAAAAAGTATGAAAATCTCGTATAGGGATGTATTGTGCGCACCCCTATGTTAGAATCAGGAAAAAAATGTAAAAAACTGCGCAATATACACGGCAAAATACGGTATATTAAAATTTTTAGGGCCCCGCATCAAAGATGCAGACGCCCTATAGTTTTCACTTTGTCCGTCCGTCCGTCTGTCAACAATTCTTGTGAACACTAAAACTTAAAAACTATTAACAACACAGTTCTGAAATTTTGTACAGCTACTTAGTAGTGTATCATAATTTGCATAGTAAAATTTCATGCAAAAAAATGAAATATTTTTGGAAAAAACTTCATTTTTCATCGAAAAATCTCAGATTTTGAAAATTGGACTTTGTGAACACTAAAACTCAAAAACTATCAACAATACAGTTCTGATACTTTGTACAGTTGCTAAGTTGCATGCCATGATTTGCATTTTGAATTTTTGTACAAATCTGTGAATTAATATGAAAATCACAGATTTTGAGAATTGAACTTTGTGAACACTAAATAAAAACTCAAAACCTTTTAACAATACGGTTCTGAAATTTTGTACAGCTGCTAAGTAGCATGTCATGATTTGCATATTAAAATTTCGCGGAAATCTGTTAAAAAAATTTGGAAAAAACCTCATTTTTGATGGAAAATCACAGATTATGAGAATTGGAATTTTTGAACAATAAAACATGTCAAATGTTTTTAACAATACAGCTCTGAAGTTTCATACACATTCCAGAGAGCATGCTGTAGTGGCTATAATCAAAGTTTGCATGATTTTGAAAACACTTAGACTTTTTACCATGGGGCCCTTTCTGACTTAGTCAGTACTCTAGTATTCCAGCAAAAGGTTCTTATCTAAATTGCAAACAGGCCACAAAAGACAGAAAAAAATATTGTTGCTTCTGCACATATTCATGCATATAAATACTAAATGTGGGATGATGAAATATAGGGTACAGGAAAATTGATAATTGATATCAGTTTCATTGGTGTAAAAATATCTAAGTTTTGCCCTTCAGCATTAGGGAAATGTATGCATAAAATGGTTTTTTTTTGTGTGAAGTAAACTTATTTTATGATTGAATGCTGTGTAATGGTCTTTTTAGTCCCTTACCAGCGAAAGCCAAAGGGGACTATAAGTTTGCACTCTGTCCGTCTGTTAGTATATGAGTCCGTCTGTCTGTCTGTCTGTCTGTCATGCCTCAGTTTTTGGCACTTTTTATACCCCAAGCAACAAAGTTGCGAAGGGTATAATGTTTTTGACTGGTCTTTCCATCTGTGCTCAAAGTTTGTGAAAGCAACTCCTCTTAAACTACTGAACAGAATTTAACGAAACTTGGTATGCAAAAAGTACACCATATGTAGTTGTGCATGTTACCAGAAATTTTTGATCCGCAAATTTTTGTGGGAGTTATGGCCCTTTGGACTTACAAAATTTGCAGAAAATTGTGATTACGGTTTGTGTACGCAACTCCTCTTAAACTACTGAATAGAATTTGAACTACTGAAACGAAACTTGGTATGCAAGAAGTACACCAAATGTAGTTGTGTATATATCCAGGAAGTGTTGATCCACAAATTTTTGTGGAAGTGATGGCTCTTTGAACTTAGAAGCTTGCAGGAAATCATTATTACAGTTTGTGAACACAACTTCTCTTAAACTTCTGAACAGAATTTAACAAAACTTGGTATGCAAGAAGTACACCATATGTAGTTGTGCATGTTACCAGGGATTTTTTATCAGCAAATTTTTGTGGGAGTTATGGCCCTTTGGACTAAGAAATTTGCAGAAAATCATGATTACAGTTTGTGAACGCAAAGCTCCTCTTGAACTACAGAACAGAATTTAACAAAACTTGGTATGCAAGAAGTACACCATATTGTGGGATACGTTTTTAGAACTGTGGATCAACTACTTCCTGTTAAACGAGCTGACTTTGATTTTTTTCACTAAATTTTCAGGGTTGAAAATTTTTGTCAGATTTCTCAGCAACTATTAACCATAGTCTTTTGATACTTTGTACCTAGCTTTAAGAGTCACATATGGTGGGATACATTTTCAGGTCTGTCACTCTTTTAATTCATGTTTAACGAGCCAACCTTGAAAGACAACAGCTCTGACTTTTTTATTCCTAACTTGAAATAGATAATCTTTGTCCATAATGTGGACATGTGGGGTATGTGAGTGTGCTCACTAAGGTTCTTTCATTTCTAAATACTTATAGATAATGAACTGATTTATGGTATGTGATTCTACCATGATGAGTTACAGATTTCATGCCAGTCCAAAAGTTTTTTGCAGGAGTTATGGCCCTTTGTTTCTAAAATTTTTACCAGTGACTGAAATATGAGGCTGGTAGGGGACTATGTATGTTTTGCAATACTCTCAGAATGCTTGTTGTGATATAAAGGCTTTTTTCTCTAGGTGACAATACCAGTCTGCTGATCACTGCTGATATTGCTTCACAGAAGAGCATAATGGAGCTTGTGTTATATGTACCTCAATTGCAGAAGAGTACATTGAAATCCTTTGCTGATCTTGTAAGGCATACAGATTTTCCCTTGGATTCTAGTCTTTATCTACTACAAATTATTCATCAGAAGTAAGTAGAAATAAATGTGATGTAGAGGACATAATTTATAAGTTTTTGTAGTTCGAAAGAAGATAATCAGCAAAAATTTTAATATGTATAATTTATATAAGACATAAAAAAACAATCAAGATATATCCAATAATTAAGGGTCTAAAATATCAATCCATCGAAAACTTCAAGCATCATAACTTTTAGTTAAGGTGATAAAATGTCCAATATTTCATTGCAAAAATTAGCTGTTTATTACTCATTTTATGATGTGATTTACATCATAGCTTTCCAGTGCAGTAATATCTCTCATACAGAAGTGAATAATTAAGTGATATGGCTTTCTTTCCCAGAAATGAATGCATGCATAAAAAAAATGCACTTTAGATTTAGTAGATGATTAAGGTACATGGCTGAATGGGAAAAATCAATTAAAATTTTGTGCATAGTGAAGTAAAGTATATAAGTGATACATGCCTGTGCAATAGAAAATAATGAGATGTTGAATAAGTGTATGCAACACAGCTCACATAAACTGATGGTAAATAAGAAAGCCAGCAGCCTTCGATGAGGCCAGTAGGCCCTGCTCCCTGTTTGCCATTTACAAGCCAAAGGTTAAATAAAATGCATGCAATTCAGATTCTATATCTTTTTAAGTTAGATAATTAATCGAATCTATTCAGTTTAATTTTCGTTTGTTTTGCTATGGTGTGTTGCAGTCTTAATGTTGTCTTTTTTGCAACAGGTATATTAGAATGAGTAGGACCACAGAGCATGCTGCTGATTATATAAGCTTTATGTTGAGTACACTTCTAGGTAGGTAAAGGAGTTATGTATTTAAACTGAATATTATTATGTTAATCCAGTTTATTTATTGATAACCTCGCACAGTGTTTGGGAAACAAAAGTTGTAGAATTTTTATATTTTCATTGTTTGGTTAATAAAAATATGGCTTATTTTAGAATTAAATGATGTATTATCGGTGTGAAAACAACAGCATTAAACATGTAAAATTGTACTTTTCTTTAAAGTAAACTCAGAAACATTTGGATAACAGTGCTATCCTGAATGCAAACAAAATGTAGCCTTGCTATCAGTTATCTAGCATGTATTTTTATTGCTTTCCCCCAGAATCTGGTAGTGGTATAAATCATATATTAACTAAATGATACAGCCTTTTTATTAGCTCACCTGGCCAAAGGCCATGTGAGCTATTGCCATCACTTGGCGTCCGTCGTCGTCGTCGTCCGTCATGGTCGTCGTCCGTCGTCGTCGTCGTCCGTCATGGTCGTCGTCCGTCGTCGTCGTCGTCGTTAACTTTTCTTCAAACTTCTTCCCCTCTGAAACGGCTGCACAGATTCAAACCAAATTTGGTCTGGTGGTACTTTAGGGTATGCCCCACAGAACTGATGTGGGGATTTTTGATTCGTCGAAAAACATGGCCGCCGTTGCTAAAAATAGACCAGGGGGTAAGACTACTGTTTTTGGCTTGTAAATCAAAAAGTATAAGAGATAGATGAAATCTAAAGCCACGCTGCTGCTTCAGCATCTAAAGCTCTACAAAAGTCTCCATTGAGTGGAAGTTGTCAGATGACCCCTTATGGGAGTTACGGCCCCTTAAAGGTGAAAAATAGCATGTTTTCATGTTTTTGGCCTATGGAATGAAAACTATTGCAGATAGAGAGAAGCTGTTGCTTGCTTATATGTTCAGCTCATTAAGCTCTGCAAAAGTCTCCATAAGGTCAAAGTTGTCAGATGACCCCTTATAGGGGTTATGGCCCCTGAAAGGCAAAAAATAGAGTTTTTGGCCTATAGAATAAAAACAATTGCAGATAGAGAAAAGCTGTTGCTTGCTTAAATGTTTAGCTCGTTAAGCTCTACACAAGCCTCCATAGGGTCGAAGTTGTCAGATGACCCCTTATAGGGGTTACCACCCCTTAAAGGCAAAAAATAGTGTTTTTGGCCTATAGAATGAAAACTATTGCAGATAGAGAAAAGCTGTTGCTTGCTTAAATGTTCAGCTCATTTAGCTCTACAAAAGTCTCCATAGGGTCAAAGTTGTCAGATGACCCTTTATAGGGGTTATGGCCCCTTAAAGGCAAAAAATAGAGTTTTTGGCCTATGGAATGAAAACTATTGCAGATAGAGAAAAGTTGTTGCTTGCTTAAATGTTCAGCTCATTTAGCTCTACAAAAGTTTCCATAGGGTCAAAGTTGCCAGATGACCCCTTATAGTGGTTACAGCCCCTTAAAGGCAAAAAATAGTGTTTTTGGCCTAAAGAAAGAAAACTTTTGCAGATAGAGAAAAGATGTTGCTTGCTTAAATGTTCAGCTAAATTAGCTCTACAAAAGTCTTTTTAGGGTCAAAGTTGTCAGATGACCACTTTAAGGGGTTATGGCCCTTTAAAGGTGAAAAATAGTGTTTTTTGCTTTGGAATGAAAACTATTGCAGATAGAGAAAAGCTTTTTATTGCTTAAACATTCAGCTCATTTAGCTATACAAAAGTCTTCAAAGGGTTGACATTAAGACCAGGTGAGCGATTCAGGCTCCTGGGAGCCTCTTGTTATACCCAAACTGGCAAGAGAGGGGTCTAAATTGCAATCACCTTTTCCATCCAGTACAATAACTTGGCTTCTACTGAAGGGATTGATTTCAAATTTTGTAGACAGCTTAATCATGATGGTATGTACATTTCCTATGCTTTCTATGACAGTCATTGATCTTCTTCCTGTTTTCTGAGTCAACTTAGACTTTATTAAGGGTCAGAAATGGAAAATGTTCAAAACAGATTTCTCATCTTCTACTGAAGGGATTGATTTTAAATTTGGTATACAGCTTAAGTCATGCCTCTCCTCTCCAGATCAGTTAGTCATTTACTTCCTGTTTTCTGAGCCAATTTTGACTATATATAAAGGGCCAAAAATAGAAAATGTTTGTAACAGATTTTTCGTCTTCTACTGAAGGGATTGATTTTAAATTTGGTATACACCTTTAGCATGAAAAGTTGTACCATGCCTCCCCTTTCCAGGTCAGTTAGTCATCTACTTCCTGTTTTCTGAGCTGACTTAGACTATTTTAAGGGTCAATAATGGAAAAATTTCTGTAACAGATTTCTCTGCTTCTATTGAAGGGTTTAATTTCATATTTGGTCGACAGCTCAAGCATAATGATATGTATCGTGCCTTTCCTTGCCAGGTCATTCAGTTATCTACTTCCTGTTTTCTGAAAGGTTGAGTGGGGGTATGCTTAGCTTGACTTAAGTAAGATATTTGATACCAAATGAATGACTAGCCATATCACTGTCTTTACCATAGGAAATCCTAAAAAAAAATACCCTAAAAATCAATTTCACATCCCTAAAATCCATAACATACCCCCCAAATTGTGTAACACATCCCTAGAAAATTAAAATGCTCAGTTTGAAAGAAAAATCAAAACTTTGACTAAAAAAAAAAATTTTCAAGTTGCATTTGCTTGTGATGCAACATTAGTGAGGTCTTTTCTATAAAATGGTTTATTTTTTATGGATATTTCATGATAAAGCAATGTATGCATCTGTGTAAGCACTAAATGTTTAGTAAAAATAATATTCTATTGCCTCAACACACTTATAAATGCAAATAAAACTCTATTTCCAACTATTTGATTTACTTGTTACCAAAGAAAATATATGAACTAGGACATGGTTTTGAAACTTTATTTTCATTGAATTTGTGCACATGGATTCTAATTTCATTAAAATTCATTTCATAATATACATATTTGAATGTTGAATTTGTACAATTTTTATGTTCTTAGAATATATGATAAACAAATTATGATATGGCTGTATTCAGACCATCCCCCATATCTCCCTCAAACAATATCATACCCTTGAAGGATATGAGATATAATCCAGCCATATGATAATTTATATGTATCATTTTGTAGTGACAATCAAATAAATATTGAAAATAAAGAGATGTGGAATAAGTGTATGCGACACAGCCCACAATTAAAAGGCAATTTAGAAAAACCACAATGGACAACCGCCAGCAGCCTTCAACGAGGCCATTTGGCACTGCTCGTGGTTCTGCGATTGGTCTAAATAAAATGCATATAATTCAAATCCAGCCCTGAAATAGTCACAGATAGACCCCCTTCTTAAACAAGGAACAGAAAACATCAAAAAGACATCAAAAAGACAAGTACAAACGAAAGCTTTGTCAAAGATCCCTGGCTTAGGACAGGCACATGTAATATGTGGCGGGGTTAAACTAATTTTTTGGGCCCAACCTTCCGCCTATCAATATTCCTAGACAAAGCACAAAAACTAAACACACAATAAAAATCAAATCAATCAAAGTCCAATTCCACTAGAGAAAACCTAAGACAAAAAAACAAGAACAAACAAAAGGACGGTAAAGGAGCTCTCTATAGAATACTCCCTGTTACTGACAGCTAGCTGAGAATCATCAATCAACTGATGTAAAAAAAATCAAACGTATCGATTTTAAATCTGACACAACACTTCAAACAATAATGATTTAGTGAAGTGTCATCACACAAAACTGACATGCTTGATCGCTATAATGATTAAAAATGACAATAGTAAAAACATTTATGGAAGTTTTAAAGCAAGTATCAAGTTATCAATGTTACTTGGATTTAAATACATAAGTTTATTGTCTATTTCAGGAACCAACTCATTTTCAGAGGAAGAATCCAATGTTTATGATATTCCTAAAGACTGTGACAAGATTTTCTTTATGGAAAGCCTTCTGTGGGAACGAAATATTAAACTTACTGAGGTAAGAATTGAGAAAAATATTTTGTTTTTGATTTTTACATCTTTAAGCTTTAATTAACATTGAGCCACAATCAATTCTTTTTGTTTGTCAAATACTTTTATGTTTTCATTATAATATTAATCTTGATATCATATAAACATGTAAACAGTTTGTTATCAAGAACCATACAGGATATCGATATGATAAGTGAAAGTTAATAGAAAGTTTTATAAGATAAAAAAATGTACATTGGATTTGTACATTCATGGCCATGGACAATGCATTATTATTCGCACCATGCGATCATTTTTGGAGTATCACCTTTTAAGCATTTAAATCATAGATATTGTTTCATGAACATTTAATCTGCACCTGACAATTGTTTTACAAAAAATGAAACAGGTTTAGTATCATTTTCTATTTTAAGGCAGTAAGTTTACACCTGGTGCAGTATGGAAACACTGAAAACATTGTCCAGATAGTTGTCAACTTTATCATGTCTCAGGTAGGTGAAAAACATTGTCCAGATAAGTGTCAACTATATCATGTCTCAGATAGGTGAAAAAACATTGTCCAGATAAGTGTCAACTATATCATGTCTCGGGTAGGTGAAAAACATTGTCCAGATAAGTGTCAACTATATCATGTCTCAGATAGGTGAAAAACATTGTCCAGATAAGTGTCAACTATATCATGTCTCAGATAGGTGAAAAAACATTGTCCAGATAGTTGTCAACTTTATCATGTCTCGGGTAGGTGAAAAACATTGTCCAGATAAGAGTCAACTATATCATGTCTCAGATAGGTGAAAAACATTGTCCAGATAAGTGTCAACTTTATCATGTCTCAGGTAGGTGAAAAACATTGTCCAGATAAGTGTCAACTATATCATGTCTCAGATAGGTGAAAAAACATTGTCCAGATAAGTGTCAACTTTATCATGTCTCGGGTAGGGGTAAAAACATTGTCCAGATAAGTGTCAACTATATCATGTCTCAGATAGGTGAAAAAACATTGTCCAGATAAGTGTCAACTTTATCATGTCTCGGGTAGGTGAAAAACATTGTCCAGATAAGTGTCAACTTTATCATGTCTCAGATAGGTGAAAAACATTGTCCAGATAAGTGTCAACTATATCATGTCTCAGATAGGTGAAAAAACATTGTCCAGATAAGTGTCAACTTTATCATGTCTTGGGTAGGTGAAAAACATTGTCCAGATAAGTGTCAACTATATCATGTCTCAGATAGGTGAAAAAACATTGTCCAGATAAGTGTCAACTATATCATGTCTCAGATAGGTGAAAAAACATTGTCCAGATAAGTGTCAACTATATCATGTCTCAGATAGGTGAAAAAACATTGTCCAGATAAGTGTCAACTTTATCATGTCTTGGGTAGGTGAAAAACATTGTCCAGATAAGTGTCAACTATATCATGTCTCAGATAGGTGAAAAAACATTGTCCAGATAAGTGTCAACTTTTTATCATGTCTCAGGTAGGTGAAAAACATTGTCCAGATAAGTGTCAACTATATCATGTCTCAGATAGGTGAAAAAACATTGTCCAGATAAGTGTCAACTATATCAGATAGGTGAAAAACATTGTCCAGATAAGTGTCAACTATAGGTAGGTAAAAAAACTTTGTCCAGATAAGTGTCAACTTTTTATCATGTCTCAGATAGGTGAAAAACATTGTCCAGATAAGTGTCAACTATATCATGTGTCAGGTAGGTGAAAAACATTGTCCAGATAAGTGTCAACTTTATCATGTCTCAGGTAGGTGAAAAACATTGTCCAGATAAGTGTCAACTTTTTATCATGTGTCAGGTAGGTGAAAAACATTGTCCAGATAAGTGTCAACTTTATCATGTCTCAGGTAGGTGAAAAACATTGTCCAGATAAGAGTCAACTATATCATGTCTCAGGTAGGTGAAAAACATTGTCCAGATAAGTGTCAACTATATCATGTCTCAGGTAGGTGAAAATATTTTTGGCAATTTGCGATAATTGGCCGGATTTCACGGAGTGAAAAATCCGGGTTATAAAATGGTGAATGTCGGGCGGGCGGCGGGCGGGCGGGCGGCGTGCGGGCGGGGAAAATTTTTCGTAACAGTTTTCTCAGCAACTACTAATCACAGCCACTTGATATTTGGTATACAGCATCGGGGTGGGGTCCCATAACGTGGGATATGATTTTAGGTCTGTCGCTCACCTACTTCCTGTTTAACGAAATCCGGCCATTTTTGACTTTGACAGATTTTTTTTTTTTAACTTTGCTCATTGAGATTGCTCAAACTGGCCATGACAAAAAATATTTAGATCACTTCAAAGGAGTCATTAGACATTGCAATGCTTTGACATCACATGCCTATGTTTTTGAGTGTTACTTTTACAAATAAAAATAATAGAATGCCATTCTTAAACCAGTTACAATACTGTCTTCACTGAAAAAGATCCTTCAAAACACAAAGTTATAAAGAGTAAGGAGTTCATTGTTGACATTTCTTTCATTGTCGTTAAATGAAATAAAAGACACTCTGTTTTTGAGTGGCTTAATGTATCAAGCCTGCACCTTATTGGGCTTGCCTGATACTGGTATGATAAAACCAATCTCAAAATAAAGGAGTATGTGCAGGAAGGGCTGAAATCGACCCCATATTTGCACAAATTGTCAATTTTGTACAATCTCAATGAATTTGATGTAATTTAGTCGTTAGATAACCAAACTTTATGTATTTAATCCATTTCACATGCTGATGACATTATGAGTGATATTATGACGTCATAAACATGCTGAAAATTCCGAAAATATCAATATTTGCTTCATTTTTGAGGGTTTGCAAGAGGTTTTTCTTGAAATTAGTATAGAGTGCATTTGTCAACAACATTTATTCTTTGCCCATCTCTTTGTCTTTCAAAATTATGCATTTCATTACAAAATTGTTTTTGTCGACACATGCGCTCTATGTTAATTTGAGTGATTTCTCACAAAAAATGCTCTAAAATATCATGTGTCAGGTAGGTGAAAAACATTGTCCAGATAGTTGTCAACTTTATCATGTCTCGGGTAGGTGAAAAACATTGTCCAGATAAGAGTCAACTATATCATGTCTCAGATAGGTGAAAAACATTGTCCAGATAAGTGTCAACTTTATCATGTCTCAGGTAGGTGAAAAACATTGTCCAGATAAGTGTCAACTATATCATGTCTCAGATAGGTGAAAAAACATTGTCCAGATAAGTGTCAACTTTATCATGTCTCGGGTAGAGGTAAAAACATTGTCCAGATAAGTGTCAACTATATCATGTCTCAGATAGGTGAAAAAACATTGTCCAGATAAGTGTCAACTTTATCATGTCTCGGGTAGGTGAAAAACATTGTCCAGATAAGTGTCAACTTTATCATGTCTCAGATAGGTGAAAAACATTGTCCAGATAAGTGTCAACTATATCATGTCTCAGATAGGTGAAAAAACATTGTCCAGATAAGTGTCAACTTTATCATGTCTTGGGTAGGTGAAAAACATTGTCCAGATAAGTGTCAACTATATCATGTCTCAGATAGGTGAAAAAACATTGTCCAGATAAGTGTCAACTATATCATGTCTCAGATAGGTGAAAAAACATTGTCCAGATAAGTGTCAACTATATCATGTCTCAGATAGGTGAAAAAACATTGTCCAGATAAGTGTCAACTTTATCATGTCTTGGGTAGGTGAAAAACATTGTCCAGATAAGTGTCAACTATAGGTAGGTAAAAAAACTTTGTCCAGATAAGTGTCAACTTTTTATCATGTCTCAGATAGGTGAAAAACATTGTCCAGATAAGTGTCAACTATATCATGTGTCAGGTAGGTGAAAAACATTGTCCAGATAAGTGTCAACTTTATCATGTCTCAGGTAGGTGAAAAACATTGTCCAGATAAGTGTCAACTTTTTATCATGTGTCAGGTAGGTGAAAAACATTGTCCAGATAAGTGTCAACTTTATCATGTCTCAGGTAGGTGAAAAACATTGTCCAGATAAGTGTCAACTATATCATGTCTCAGGTAGGTGAAAATATTTTTGGCAATTTGCGATAATTTTTTTTTAACTTTGCTCATTGAGATTGCTCAAACTGGCCATGACAAAAATATTTAGATCACTTCAAAGGAGTCATTAGACATTGCAATGCTTTGACATCACATGCCTATGTTTTTGAGTGTTACTTTTACAAATAAAAATAATAGAATGCCATTCTTAAACCAGTCACATTACTGTCTTCACTGAAAACGATCCTTCAAAACACAAAGTTATAAAGAGTAAGGAGTTCATTGTTGACATTTCTTTCATTGTCGTTAAATGAAATAAAAGACACTCTGTTTTTGAGTGGCTTAATGTATCAAGCCTGCACCTTATTGGGCTTGCCTGATACTGGTATGATAAAACCAATCTCAAAATAAAGGAGTATGTGCAGGAAGGGCTGAAATCGACCCCATATTTGCACAAATTGTCAATTTTGTACAATCTCAATGAATTTGATGTAATTTAGTCGTTAGATAACCAAACTTTATGTATTTAATCCATTTCACATGCTGATGACATTATGAGTGATATTATGACGTCATAAACATGCTGAAAATTCCGAAAATATCAATATTTGCTTCATTTTTGAGGGTTTGCAAGAGGTTTTTCTTGAAATTAGTATAGAGTGCATTTGTCAACAACATTTATTCTTTGCCCATCTCTTTGTCTTTCAAAATTATGCATTTCATTACAAAATTGTTTTTGTCGACACATGCGCTCTATGTTAATTTGAGTGATTTCTCACAAAAAATGCTCTAAAATATCATGTGTCAGGTAGGTGAAAAACATTGTCCAGATAGTTGTCAACTTTATCATGTCTCGGGTAGGTGAAAAACATTGTCCAGATAAGAGTCAACTATATCATGTCTCAGATAGGTGAAAAAACATTGTCCAGATAAGTGTCAACTTTTTATCATGTCTCAGGTAGGTGAAAAACATTGTCCAGATAAGTGTCAACTATATCAGATAGGTGAAAAACATTGTCCAGATAAGTGTCAACTATAGGTAGGTAAAAAAACTTTGTCCAGATAAGTGTCAACTTTTTATCATGTCTCAGATAGGTGAAAAACATTGTCCAGATAAGTGTCAACTATATCATGTGTCAGGTAGGTGAAAAACATTGTCCAGATAAGTGTCAACTTTATCATGTCTCAGGTAGGTGAAAAACATTGTCCAGATAAGTGTCAACTTTTTATCATGTGTCAGGTAGGTGAAAAACATTGTCCAGATAAGTGTCAACTTTATCATGTCTCAGGTAGGTGAAAAACATTGTCCAGATAAGTGTCAACTATATCATGTCTCAGGTAGGTGAAAATATTTTTGGCAATTTGCGATAATTTTTTTTTAACTTTGCTCATTGAGATTGCTCAAACTGGCCATGACAAAAATATTTAGATCACTTCAAAGGAGTCATTAGACATTGCAATGCTTTGACATCACATGCCTATGTTTTTGAGTGTTACTTTTACAAATAAAAATAATAGAATGCCATTCTTAAACCAGTCACATTACTGTCTTCACTGAAAACGATCCTTCAAAACACAAAGTTATAAAGAGTAAGGAGTTCATTGTTGACATTTCTTTCATTGTCGTTAAATGAAATAAAAGACATTCTGTTTTTGAGTGGCTTAATGTATCAAGCCTGCACCTTATTGGGCTTGCCTGATACTGGTATGATAAAACCAATCTCAAAATAAAGGAGTATGTGCAGGAAGGGCTGAAATCGACCCCATATTTGCACTAATTGTGAACTTTGTACCCTCTCAATGAATTTGATGTAATTTAGTCGTTAGATAACCAAACTTTATGTATTTAATCCATTTCACATGCTGATGACATTATGAGTGATATTATGACGTCATAAACATGCTGAAAATTCCGAAAATATCAATATTTGCTTCATTTTTGAGGGTTTGCAAGAGGTTTTTCTTGAAATTAGTATAGAGTGCATTTGTCAACAACATTTATTCTTTGCCCATCTCTTTGTCTTTCAAAATTATGCATTTCATTACAAAATTGTTTTTGTCGACACATGCGCTCTATGTTAATTTGAGTGATTTCTCACAAAAAATGCTCTAAAATTATCAAAAATCAACAAATTTCATCAAATCATATGATTTCTAGGCAAGTTTTTCTCCAAACTGCTGAATTTTTTAAATCTTGTTTTAGTTATTCAAAATTACAGCATTTCAAAACATATTTGGCGGTTATTTAAGAAAGTTTACTCCGAGTTGAAATTTTGGGCCAATTTTGGTTCTAACGGAATCTACTCCTTTGCGAAATGCTTCTTATTTCCAATATCTTCTACTATTGTTTATGTTAGATATAAATGATAAGGTAGCCTATTAGTTAAATGAACTTTAAGTGCTTTTAAATGGCATGCACCTTGCTGCTAAGGGACATATATAGAGAGGTATCTTGGGTACCATCTATCATATTGCATCTTGCAGCATCAAACTAGAGTATTGAAAACAAAGTCAAATAGGTCATACAAGTTCTTCAGATAAAAGTCCTTACTGGTAGATCTTTGTTGTTTTTTTTTACTCATTTTTTTTTTTTTTTTACAGAAGTTATCAGAAAGCCAAATTATACCAGTGATACTACTATCCAATAGAATGGAATTTAACAACCATCCAATCAGTACAAGGCTTACAGATACAATTATTAGCAAGTTTAGAGACTATTTCTGCAAAGTGATGTTTACTAAGAATGCACTTTCTGGTCACATGTTTGACTTGTTTAGCACAAGATGTAGTAGTGTTATTGAAAGACTGGTTGGGCCTATATGTCAGCTGGATGGTGGCTTGAAGAAACTACTTCACTTACAGATGATGCATTTGAAAGGTTACTTTTAAAATACGTATTTTCTATGATTATTGTTTGGTCCATGTTTAGGTTAAGGATGTTCGCTACTATTATTGAAAATAAATAGGTTTCAAATTTGATGCCTTAAATGAAAAGATATTAGTAAAAGGTATAAAATAGGCAAAAAAATTTGATAGGTTCGTGACCTCGTTTTCAAGATAATTGACGTTCAAGTTTTGGCGGGACAAGATTTTCTCTGACTTTTTCATAGATTTAGCATTAGCACTATTTCGCTATAAATAAATAGGATTTGATAAAAAATTGTCTATAACATCTTTATGACATAATAAAGACATTAATAACAAGAAAATAGGGGGTTCGTGGGCAAATATTTTATCCCTATTTTGATGGTAAAATCCAGAGGATTCCGAAAAAATGACAGAAATACCAAAAAAAGACTAGCGAGCATCCTTAAGATATCATATTTAACACAAAGGGGCTATTTATAATATGATACCCTCAATTTCCATTGGTGACCCTCCACAGACATGTTAACTCTCCTGTTTTCACTGGGAGACTCCAGGTCTCTCTAACTTATCTCCTGATTTATGCCTAAAATCTCATGGTTATCCATTTTCTATTAAAAAAAATAAAATTGTCAATAGAAAAGTCATGAAAATCATCATTTTGATCTTCCTTGAGCATTGTTACAAAGATCAAATGCAATTCATTACTTGCTAATTAGATAATTCCACTTGTCATCCAAAATAATTGACGAAGCCATATCAAGCTTCCAATTAACAAGGTATAATTCCTCATTGGACATGGCATTGCCAGGTACTTTAGGCCTACATCCATTTGTGTATTTTTTTAAAGACTACATTTCAATCCAAAAAGGAAAAAAAAATACATTATTTACTGGAGTGGTAACAACAACATAAGTTATTTTTACTTTCCAATACATTCCTTTCTTGTCTTATTCTCTTTATTTTAAATAAGTAGGAGCTGAAAAAGACATAGAAAAACTACAAAAGATATGCAGTGAAGAGATGTTGTGGATGTGTCACTATGACAACTTGGTTCAAAGTTCAAAGGTTAAGGATGTTCCATCTTCCTGTATTTCAGCTACAGCTAAAGCTATTCAGGTAAGGAAGGAAAAAGATAACATAATAGTAACAGTAAACAAAAAAACTGAACAAGACACATTCTTAGGAGTTCAGTAGATGACAGATTTCCAAAGTTTAATTGCGACCCTAAACTAACTAGATAATTACTTTTGTCACTCTATCTGAAATAAACCTAATTAAGTATAAACGCTTGTTAGTCCCCCGATGGGGACTATAGGTTTGTGAACTGTCATTCTGTCTGTCACGCCTCAGTTTTCCGCACTTAATTTCTAAACAATTATAGTCTACCATGATGAGTTACAGATCAAGGTTAAGCTTCATGCCTGTCCGGTGCACCTATTGATGCTATGCACAATGCATCTTTTGGATGTTGGATGTGACTTATATTTTCCGCATGGATGACCACATACAGAAAAATGGGTAATAGTCCATTCTCTCTTACTGACAAGTGCCACATCAACCATATTGGTATGGTAGGTTCACCTATTGATGCTAAACACAATGTTTGCTTTGGATGCTGGATGTGACCTATATTTTCCGCATGGATGACCACTAACAGAAAAATGGGTAAAGTCCATTCCCCCTTACTGACAGTGCCACACCAACCATATTGGTATGGTAGGTTCACCTATTGATGCTAATACAATGTATGCTTCAGATGCTTGATTTGACCTATACTTTCCACATGGATGACCACTAACAAAAGAATGATTAAATTCCATTCCTGCTTACTGACAATTGCCACACCAACCATATTAGTATGGTAGGTGCACTCGTGATGCTAAGCACAATGCATGCTTCGGATGCTGGTCGTGTCCTATATTTTCCACATGGATGACCACTTACAGAAGAAAGATTAAGGTTCATTCCTGCTAACAGGCAAGTACCACTTCAACCAAAGTGGTAGGTGCATCTAGGGATGATTAGCAAGACATATGGTTCAGATGCTGGCTATGACCTTCTTTTTCTGCATGAATGAGTCAATACCTGCTTAGTGACAATAATGGGTAATGAGGTGAACTTCGTAATTGATAGATAACCTAGTTGTTTGATAAATATAAAGGTGGGGCACTGTGTCTGTTTGACACATTTTCTTGTTTTCTAAAGGCTTGTAGATAATGAATTGTTTTTTGGTATGTGAGTCAACTTTGATGAGTTATATATCAAGTTTAAGTTTGTTGCTGGTCCACAAATTTTCTGGAGTTATAGCTCTTTGAACTTTTCTACACTTTTTTTCTAAATGCTTTTAGATATTGAACTGATTTTTTATATGTGATAAGTTACAGTTCAAGGTTATGTTTTGTTTCCATCCAAAAATATTTACGAGAGTTATGGCCCTTTGAACATTGAAAATTCACTCAATTTTTTATTCTGCACTTATGCCATCACTATGCGTCCGTCGTCGTCCATCGTTGTATGTTAACAATTTCAAAAATCTTCTCTGAAACCACTGAACCAATTAAACTGACACTTTGCAGGAATGATATATGACATGTTGGCAACAAATGATCCTCATTTTAAAACGATTCGATAAAAAACATGGCCACTGTTACTTAAAAAAGAACAGAGTGTAAAATCACTTAAAATGGGTTTTTACTCAGCAACCATAACAGATAGAAAAAATCTGAAGGATCTTAGGCTCTTCGGAATCAAAAGCTCTACAAAAGTTTACATTGGGTCAAAGTTGTCAGATGACCCTTGATAGAGCTATGTCCCTTTAAAGGTCAAAATAGGTTTTTTTCATGTTTTTAGCTTAAAGAACTATTGCAGATAGAGAAAAGCTGCTGCTTGCTTAAATGTTCAGCTCATTAAGCTCTACAATAGTCTCCCTAAGGTCGAAGTTGTCAGATAACCCCATATAGGGGTTACAGCCCCTTAAAGGCAAAAAATAGTGTTTTTGGCCTATAGAATGGAAACTATTGCAGATAGAGAAAAGCTGTTGCTTGCTTAAATGTTCAGCTCATTTAGCTCCACAACTCCATAGGGTTGAAGTTGTCAGATAGCCCCTTATAGGGGTTACAGCCCCTTAAAAGTTGAATAATAGTGTTTTTTGCTTATATAGAATGAAAACTATTGCAGATAGAAAAAATCTTTTTCTTGCTTAAACATTCAGCTCATTTAGCTATTCAAAAGTCTTCATAGGGATGACATCATGATCAAGACCAGGTGAGGGATTCAGGCTCCTGGGAGCCTCTTGTTTATTTTTGCTTGTAGATAATGATCTTATTAAGTTTAGGTTTCGATTTGTTTCACAAATTTTTACCACTGACTGTATATGAGGCTGGCAGGGGACTATGTATTGTTTTGCATACTCTCAGAAAGCTTGTTTTAATTTTTGCAATTGAGGACCAGATAAGAGATGATGACTCCACGAAAGACTCTTATTTGTTTTCATTCTTTGTTTATCTTTTGCAGGACCTGCAACCTGATCTTAAAGAACAACAATGGTGGACTGACTTTACATTTTTGGCCAATAGGCTTAAATTATAGAAATACACAAGTTTATTGTTTGTAATATTAAATCCATAGGCACAAATTTTTTTTTCAAAATTGAAGGTTCTTCCTACCTAAGCCATAGGTTTTCATAATTTGGTTTTCAAGTTTGGTATATTTTGGTGTTCTTGTTGGAATCTATTAGGCGAGCGGCGGAAAGGGTCTTGAAAAAAAATTAAATTACCCAAAAACGTCATGGGATATTTTTAACTACATTGTATATTGATAGTTTAATATTTCGGCTTTAATAATATCGATGTTTGCCATTTGGAATCTGGTCAGAACATGAAAAAATTAAAGGTCAAAGGTCACTACCCAAAATCTAAAAGTTTGAGTCTGCAACGTTAAGGCAACTAGTATGTTACAAAATGTGGTTAAAGTTAGAAAATAAAGACTTTATATTACTTACATATATAAGTGAATATAAATCATTGACTTTTGGTCTCTTCGAAGAAATTTATTACGTCATTTTTTCTATTTTTAAATTTTTTTAATTTTTTCAAATTATTTTGATTTTTGTGTATAAAAGTTTGAATTGCGAAAAAAAGAATTCACATTTTCACTCATTTTTTTCCTCTATTTGTAAAACATTATCTTATCTTTCGTTTGTAACAAAAATAAATTGTTCAAATGTGTTCATTGACTCAAAAACACCACATTTGTGGATTATACCAGAATATTAGGTTTTAAATAAAAAGTGTACTGAGTTACCATTAACATGTTTAAAACGGAATAGGAATCAAAAACCAACAACAATATCTTAAATCCAACTAGTTAAGTAGAGAACAATAACTTTGCACAGAAAAAAGAAAGAAAATCATCGAAAAAATGAATAAAAAACACATAAGAGTTAAGTTGCGAATAGAGGTTTTAAAAACTTTGAAGTTTTATAACTTAATAACAAACCTTGGGCGATATTTTGGACTTAATGGAGAGATAAGAGTTTTGGCTGTCAGAACATATTAGTTTGACGCCTCTAAAATGGTCAGAACATTGTGCAATTTGAGCTCAAAGATTAGACATTTTTAAGCGTGAAGTCATAAGTTCAAAAGACAACCAAATCATTGTACAATGACGGCTCCAGCAGGTGGGGTGTTCCGGGAGCCCCTTAATGTCGCTTAGTGACAAAATGTTAAAAAAATCTTATAGATTTCAGGCAAAACTGTCATGAACATCTTCAACAACAATGCTTTATGTAGAGCCCTCCCCCTTTTTTCGAAAATTTCTTGATTTGCTCCTGGATGCTTATGTGCACAGTTTATACTTTTAGTTTCAAATAGATAGTCTAGTAACATAATTTTAAATATTTTCGCCAAAATATAAGGCATTAATTTATTGTTTTTTCTGCAATCGAATTTTTATTCAGTTCAACATAACAAACGCACCTCAAAAGTCAAGTACACCTTTCACAAATTTTTAAAACTTTGCTTTTATCAAACATCGCAGGTCAAAAATAAAAGCAAAGACCAAATTATAAATTTATTGTGTTCACACAAACCCAAAACTAGCACATATTCTTCATAATTACACCAAAAAATGAAAATTCTTACAATTACTAATCAATCAGATTATAGTTAAAATGTAAATACGGGACACTCCGACAGTTTTCCGAGTCATCTGCAGTCAATTTTCTCAAAATCTTACATATTCAATTAAGTATAACTGTATTATCATTCGTCAGAGGTATGCAGTTTTAACTAAAAAGTAGCCTTACAACATTTTCTTGATCTTAGTATACAATTTGTTTGATTTTGATGACAATTAATGTTGCAAAAGTTAAAATTAACGTGTATTTTTGCTACTTTTATTCGTGATTTTTAATTCGATAAAAATTGTAGAAAACTATTATTGTTTTTGAAAATTTCAATTGCAAACAAAGAATTGAGCAAAATATTTCATGATGTGATTTACAATTTTTTTTCGTGTGTGTTTTTTAGGTAAAAAAATAATTTTAGAAATCAAGCTGTTAAAGATTTTCATAGGGTACATGTACAAAACAACATTTTGTTATATCTTCTGACCATATTCGACTTGTCAAACATATATATCCATAAAATAGAATAATCAACCTTTTATTAGAGTTCAAAAAATCTCATGAGGTTTTTGGGTAATTTAAACCTTTTAATTAGACGACTTTTTCGATATCCGCCGCTCGCCTATATGCCCTCTATATTCAGACAGTGTTGGGCATTCTCAATCTTTTTGGTAGAGTGACCCTGATTAGTATAGAAAATAAAGATAATTCACAAATAGACAAAACACACGCCAGACATAGCAAAACATATTGCCTGATATTTTGATTATTTACAAAACTTTTTATTAGTCACCTAACAGCAAATTTCCATAGGAGACTTAAGGTTTGCACGATGTTTTGTCTTTATGTCTTTCTGTTAGGGCTCAATTTTCCAAGCTTTTTTCTACACACTTGTAGATAATGAACTGATTTTTGGTACCATGATGAGTTACAGATCAAGTTCAGGTTTTTATCTTTCTGCTAATATTTCAATGGAGTTATGGGGCTTTAACATTGAAAAATCAAGTATATATTTAAGTATTCAGACTTGTTTTCTAGCGCTTGTAGATAATGATTTGATTTGGGTATGTGAGTCTACCATGCCGAGTTTACATTTTGTTCTGCTCTGCTGATTATTTTCCACAATTATTTTACATTATTATACCCTGCTTTGAAGAAGAGGGGGTATACTGTTTTACCCTTGTCCATCTGTTCGTTCGACCGTTCGTTCGTGCTTTCGTCCCTCTGTCCGTAACAATACTTCTGTCGTATAGTACCATATGGTGTATACTAATTTCATGCTCCTGGGTAGTCTTCTTCCTGTTAACTGAATACTTAGGTTTTGACACATAATGGACATAAATACAAAATTTCCGTCACAGTTTCCCAAGCAACTACATGAGATAGAGGTCTGATATTTTGTATACAGCTTTATCCTATTGTACCATATGGTGTATACCAATTTCATGCTTCTAGGTAGTCTACTATCTATATACTGAGTACTTAGGTTTTTACACATAATGGACATAAATGCAAAATTTCCGTCACAGTTTCCCAAGCAACTACATGAGGTAGGGGTCTGATATTTTGTATGCAGCTTTATTCTATAGTACCATATGGTGTATAGCAATTTTATGTTCCTAGATCAAATACTTCCTGTTTACAGATTATTTAAACTTGTATCATATGGCTTAGTTTGGGTAGGGGGGGTAGCACTAGTGAGCATTAGCTCACAGATTTACTTGTTATTTCTACATTGAAATAATGGGGGCTTTGGCAGACTAAGTATTGTTTTGCAATACTCTCAGAATACTTGTCCAAGTGGTCTAAGGTGCTGGTTTAAAAACCACACTATTGATCACTCATCAATTGCCAATGCAGGTTGTTGGATCGATTCCCGGCTGTTAATTTACAAAAACGGGACTTCTCCTACCTGTATGTAATTAGGTTTGTCAGTTACCTACCCAAGGTCAGTGGTTTCCTCTGGATACTCAGGTTTCCTCCACCATTAAAAAACTGACCATCCTATATGACCCAGGTGTGTCAAAAAGGGCATTAAACCCCAACACACACACAAAGAATGCTTTTTAGCTCCCCTGACCCAAAGGGTTGTGCGAGCTATTGCCATCACTTGGTGTTCATCGTCGCAGTCCACTGTCGTTGTCGTTAATTTTTCTTTTAAAATCTTCTTCTCTGAAACTACTGCAGGGATTGCTTTGAAACTTGGCACAAGTCATCTATTGGATGTCCTTTACCAAGATTGCAAATATTATGACTACTGACCAAGAAACATGGCCACCATTACTAAAAATAGAACTGGGGTCAGACCAAAATTTTTGGCTTATAAATCAAAAAGTATAATAGATAGAGAAAATCTGAAGCAACCTACCATCTACAGCATGAAAAGCTCTATTAAAGACTCCATTGAGTCGCAGTTGTCAGATAACCCTTAATAGGGGTTATGGTCCTTTAAAGGCAAAAAATAGGGATTTTTCATGTTTTTGGCCTATAGAATGAAAATTGTTGCAGATAAAGAAAAGCTGTTGCTTGATTAAACTTTCAGCTGAGTGAGCTCTACAAAAGTCTTCATAGGGTCAGAGTTGTCAGATGACCCCTTACAGATGGTATGGCCCTTTAAAAGTGAAAATTAGGGGGGTTTTTTGTCTCGACTGCGTAGAATAGTGGCAGAAGGCAAGACAAAGGTATTACTTTCTTGTAAGACTTTTGTGGATGACGAATTGCTTTAAAAAAAAAAAGCTAGGCATCTGATATTGGGTATACAGACAGTTAAGGTTAAGGTCTACGCAACTTTCACCATGCTGTGTGACCCTTACTCCATTTTCACGCTCCAGTGACTCTGTGAACTTGAGTCTTTTTTTTCAGGCTGAAAACTTTTTTGTTAGACTTTTGTGGACAAATGAATTGCTTGAAAAGTATAATAGTTAGGCATCTGATATTGGATATACAGACAGTTAAGGTTATGGTCTACGCAACTGTCACCATGCCCTGTGACCCTGACCCAATTTTCACGCTCCAGTGACTCTGTAAACTAAGGTCTTTTTTCATGCCGAAAACTTTTTTGTTAGACTTTTGTGGACAAATGAATTACTTGAAAAGTATAATAACTAGGATTGGGTATACAGACAGTTTAGGTTATGGTCTATGCAACTGTCACCATGCTGTGTGACCCTGACCCCATTTTCACACTTCAGTTACTCTATGAACTTGGGTCTTTTTTTTTTGAGTCTGAAAACTTTTTGTAAGACTGTTTTGGACATTGAATTGCTTGAAAAGTAAAATAGCTAGGCATCTTATATTGGGTATACAGACAGGTGAGTTTATGATCTACACAACTTTTACCATAAAGTAGAAGATAATGAGATGTGGAAGAAGTGTACATGACACAACCTACAATACAAACGACAATTTTAAAACATCCACAATGGGAAACAGCCAGCAGCCTTCAATGTGACTAGTGGTCGCTGCTCGCTGTCTTTCATTTGGCCCTGGATTGAAAATAAACTACATATGATTCAAGCCCAATCCTAAAGTACAATGAAAGACCCTCTGCAATGTGACTCTGACCCCATTTTCACGCTCCAGTGACTATATGAACCTAGGTTTTTTTTCAGGCTGAAAACTTTTTGTAATACTTGTGTGGACAATGAATTCGTTGAAAAGTATAATAGCTAGGCATCTGATATTGTGTATACACTAACAGACACATACTTTTATGTTATATCAAAAAATGAAAGCTTTGATTTGAGTGATGGTGTCAGTATGGGAGACATACTTTTAGTGGCCACACTTGTTCATGTTTTTGGCAAAGAACAAAAAGTAATGCAGATAGTGATAAGCTGTCGATTGCTTTAACCTTCAGCTGCTTGGTCTCTACAAAATTTTTCATGGGGTTGAATTTGTTGAATGACCCTTTTGAGGGTTGTGGCCCTTTTAATGTGAAAAATAGTGTTTTTTCGTGTTTTTTGCCTAAGTATGAAAACTGTTGCAGATAGAGTATAAATTGTACTTGTTTAAACCTACAGTTTATTTTGCTCTTCAAAAATATCCATTAAGCTGAAGTTGTCAGATGGCCCCTTATAATAGTTATGGCCCCTATTTGTTGAGTTTTGAGTTTTTGCCTTACAGATTACTAGTAATTCTAGTATTAAAAATTCAGAAAAGCCTCTGTTTGCTTAAATGTTCAGCAAAGTGGCGTTTTTTGCCCCAGATGCCACAAAATATTTTCATTCCATCAGTCAGTGAAGTAAGGTGAGCGATTCAGGCTCCTGGAGCCTCTTTTTATCCCCAACCCACCCGCTGGTGAGACAGGGCTATATTGCAAGCACCTTGTCCATCCGTCCATACAAACTTTGTAAGATTTCTATGATTCTACTGAAGGGATTTATTTCAAATTAAGTCCACAGCTTGAGCATGATAATTTATACCATCCCTCCCTTTTTCAGGCTAGTTGTGCATATACTTTGTTCCTGTTTTCCCAGCAGACTTAGACCTGAAGGGTCAGATGAGCTATTGCCATCACTTGGCGATCCGGTCGTCGTTATCGTTAACTTTTCTTAGAAAATATTCTCTGAAATTCATGAAGAGATTGTTTTGAAACTTTGCACACATCATCTATGGGATGTCCACTACCAGGATTGCAAAAATTGTGACTGCCGACTCTGTTGCTAAAAAAGAACGGGGCGATCAGACCCCAGCTTTTGGCTTATACATCAAAAAGTATAATAGATAGACGAAATCTGATGCAACCTTCCCTCTTCAGCGTGAAAAGCTCTACAAGTGTCTTCATTTGGTTGAAGTTGTCAAACGACCCATTATTGGGATTAAGGCCTTTTAAGTATTTAAACGAAAAACAATAGTGGTTTTTTTTTAGCTCAACTGGCCCTGAGAAAATTTTAACTAAAGAGATTTTTAAACATAAGAAATCTGCTAAAATAATAGTGTCGTCGCTGTGAAAAACGTTAGTAAACTCGGGCATAGAAAAGAACTTGTAACTATTTTGATATTGTTAGATAGCTGAGTCTTTCGGGAATGGGATGGTATATTTTTTTAACAGCTTTACTTTTTATGGTCCGACCATGTATGTGGATCGGCCATATAGTTTTACCCTTGTCCGTCCGTCCGTAACACTTTGGTTAAGTTCTTGGTTAAGGTTCATTTCTCGGATACTAGATGTTGGGGGGGGGTCAATGATATTTTAACAACTAGATGGGTCTTGGATAGGGCTACACCACCCACTAGAAATTAGGTCACTATGACCTATATTTTATGCATGAACGACTTTAATGAAGTTCTTGGTTAAGGTCCATAACTTAGATATTATATGTTCGGGGTCAATGGTATTTCGCCACTAGATGTGTCTTGGGTAGGATGACACCACCCACTAGAAATTAGGTCACTGTGACCTATATTTTATGCATGAATGACTTTGGTTAAGGCCTTTACTTGGATACTAGTTGTTGGAGGTCAATGATAGATATTTCACTACTAGATGGGTCTTGGGTAGGACTGCAATGCCTACTAGAAATGAGGTCACTCACGGTGACCTATATTTTATGCGTGAACGACTTTGGTTAAGTTCTTGGTTAAGGTCCATAACCCAGATTATACACATTAAGGGTCAATGATATTTCAAGAACGGGAGGGTCATTCTGTGGCTCATAGGCACATTTTCTAGTTGCATGTATTTTTATTGGCCGGAATTCACGGAGTGAAAAAACCGGGTCATAAAATGGTGATTGTCGGGCGGGCGGGAAAAAAGATTGTCGTAACAGTTTTTTCAGCAACTACTTATCACAGCCACATGATAAACAGCATCAGGGTGGGGTCCCATAACGTGGGATCCGATTTCAGGTCTGTCGCTCACCTACTTCCTGTTTAACGAAATCCGGCCATTTTTGACTTTGACAGATTTTTTTAATGAATACAAAAACTAGACAATGGTGACGGATAAAAAATGCAAATCCTCGCAATCTGATTGAAATTTGTCACAATAAACAAATTTTCTTATCGGCAGTTATCGACAGCGGGTGTCAAATTAATTGTGTAATTTCTCGTCTCCAATTCACATAATTATCGAAAAAAAAACCACTTGCTTATTCTGCCAGCTTTCTGCTATTTAACGGTACTAAATTGGAAAGTAATACATGTATAATTTATGAAAAATAAAATAAAATTTATTAGACTTCCAAGATACACTTTTTAATAGATAAATAATTCGTTTATTTTAAACTGACGACTTTAAACAATATTTTGCAGAAAATGCCTCATCAAAATTTAAAGAAAATACATGCAGCAGGATGATATGAATATTATACATGTCCGATTTATAATAAAAGTCTTTACCCTCAAACAATAACACCATGTTTCAACAGACAATATGTAGACAATATCAGCAGTATACAAACTCATGCGGAGACCTTGTTATTTCGAACTTATCGGGAAAGACAAATCTCTTTAGTTTAATTCTCTGACTGGCCAAAGCCCAAGCTTATGGGCCATCAATATTCATCCGTCGTCGTCTGTCGTCCATCGTCTTCCCTTAACAAATAAAGTTATCTCCTCTAAAAAACCACTGAACCAATTTAACTGAAAATTACTGTGGTTTCAATATTATTCGTTGGGTATCAAATTTCTTGGGTGTCCTTGATCCAGGAAAAACGATATCCAACGAAAAGGGAGTTTTACATTTGTCTGTATACTGAAGATTTCAGAACTACGAATTTAAGAATCCACAAACTTATCTTCTTCCATTTAACCATGAGTATTGGAACCCACAAAAGTAAATGAATCCACAGTAGTAGGAATGATATACGACAAGTCATGTTGGCAACAAACGATCCTTATTTTGAAATGATTCGATAAAAAACATGGGTTGCTGTTATACTGAAAATAGAACATAATATGGTTAAATCACTAAAAATGGCTTATAACTCAGCAAATGTAACAGATAAAAAAATCTGAAGAATCTTATTCTCTATAGAATCAAATAGAAGAAAATGAGATGTGGAATAAGTGTACGCGACACAACCTACAATATGAACGTAAATTTAAAACATCCACAATGGAAAACAGCCATGTGACCAGCGGTCGCTGTTCGCTGTTTTTCAATTGGCCCCTGGATTGAAAATAAACTACATATGATTCAAGCCCAATCCTAAAGTGCAATGAAAGAGCCTCTTCTTGACAAAATACAATTAACATAAATTCGACTGAAGTAAACATAAGCTTTGATAAAGATTCCTGGCTTAGGACAGGCACATTAAAATGTGGCGGGGTTAAACTAGTTTTTTGGCGCCAACCTTCCCCCTATATATATTGATAATTAATAACAAAGCAAAACCTAATATACAGTAAAAATCGAATCGATAGAAGTTCAATTCAGCAGGAGAGTATCTTAGACAAAAGGACAACAAGTAATTAACGGGACGTAGAGTTACTCTCTTGAGAACATTCGAAGTTACTTACAGCTAGATAAGAAGCAACCATCGACTGATGTAAAAAAATCAAGTATGTCAATTTAAAATCCGACACAACACGTCAAACAATTCATGATTTGATGATGCATCATCACACAGATGAGACTCTACCAGAGTCTCCATTGGGTCGAAGTTGTCAGATGACCCCTTACACCTTTTTCAGGCTCATGGGAGCCTCTTGTCATGTTTTTATACCCGCCACACGAAGTGGTGAGGTTTTATGTTATACCCTCCGTTTCGTTCGGTGTCTCCGTCCGTCCCCCAAAGGTTTCCAGATGATAACTTGAAAACACGTCAAGGGATTCAAATGATATTTTGCCCAGCTGTTAAGCACAATAATAAAATGCAGGTCAAGATCATGATGGTCCGAAAAATATTACATGTATTGAATACAGAAGTTTTGCTACTATGAAATTTTCTGGTCAAAAAAAGTTTTATCTCATCTCTTTCTCTCTATACATATATAATAATTACAATGTGGAGACTTTATTCATATAATGAATGTATAAAGTATACATAGTATACATACACAAATAATCAACTATTGATCATTATCGTGGCGGGGTATCATTAAATGTTCCATTAGATGCCCTATTTTAGCCTATAGAATCAGAGCTATTGCAGATAGAGAAAAACTGTTGCTTGCTTCATTAAGCTCTGTAAAAGTCTCTATTTGGTCAAAGTTGTAAGATGACCCCTAATAGGGTTTATGTAAAAAATAGCTTTTTTTCATGTTTTTGTCCAATAGAATGAAAACTATTGCAGACAGGGAAAAGCTGTTTCTTGCATAAACCTTAAGCTTTTAAAGCTCTTCAAAATTTGGGTCGAAGTTGTCATATTACCACTTATATCAGATCCTTTTGGCTCAGGATCAGGATCAGGTAATTGATTTCAAAGGTCCATATGAGCTATTGCCATCACTTGGCGTTTGTCGTCGACTATCGTCTGTCAATTTCTTTTTCAAAAACCTTCTGAAACTACTAAACATAATTCAATGAAACTTGGTATGATTGATCCTTAGGGTGCCCTCTACACAAATTTGTTGAGGGGTCAGGTTACTGTATCTATATGCTATCTTTACATCCTGTATAGGACAACCGTCACGACGTTTTTTTTAATTTAGTAGTCAAAGGGCCAAAACACCCGTTGTAAGAGTTTGTCTCTGCAAATGGTTATATTCAAGAATGTTAGTTGTATTGGGCCTAAGGGACTTGCTCTCATTTATCAATATTTTGTAAGAGTCAATGTGCGTTACGAAAAAAACACAGTTAAGGGAGATACTACTTTTCTTCAATTCGAATTTCTTTTATAACATGATCAATCTCATACCTGTTTCTTTATGATTCTTATAATAGTTGATCTTCCTTTCCAAAACACCTTATGAAATAAATCGGGCTTTGTTCGGGCTATTTTGTAAAAAAAAGATATGCTGAAGGTAAAGGCAAGCAACACCTATTCTCTATCTAAAGTATTCCTTTAGTAGGCCAAACATAAATAAAAAAGATAAATATATATATATAGTTTCGTGGGCAATGGTAGTAGTAATAAGCGCTCTTTTATCTATCCTAAAATTTAATCTTGGACGGAAGCCTCAGGCATCCACAACAGCGTCTGATTCGTCTCTAGGTGGTTGTTGGTCAACCACTTCTTTTTGTGTAAGTAATACCAGATCCCAATTCAGCGCTTGTTGCTTTAGAGTTGCTATTCCCGTTTCTTGAAGGCGTTTGATGTCGATATCTGGCTTGTTCCACAATTCTGCGTTGCTGATTTTCGGGGAATATCTGATTTGCAGGATTTGTCTGCCGTGAGGCATTTGTTAGCGAATATCTTCAGGTCGTGATCGTTTTATTTTTTTGCTTCCCTGTTTCCATAGAAAAACCCTAAGATTTTACATTGGCCGTCTCAAAGATTATCAGTTCGGTCTATCGGTTTATGCTCAACAGTCGTGTTCTTCCACGTTGATCTGAGGGTCACAACGGCATGACTGGCTTAACCAAGTTTTGACATGACAATGTCATGGTCGACTTCCACATTTTTAGAGATCGACAATACTTCCTAATGATACGTCGTCGATGTATTGAACGACTAATGAGATGGCAGAATTGCTCTAGGTGTTAGTTCTTGAAGACTTGGTTTTAGAAACGCTGTAACGACAAACCTATCGCTGCTGTAGGTTTATACGTTTGCCACGACATCTTCGATGTATTGAACGACTAGTGTGATGGCTGAATTGCTCTAGGTGTTAGTTCTTGAAGAATTGGTTTTAGAAACGCTCTTACAACAAGCGTATCGCTGCTGTAGGTTAATATGTTTGCCACGACATCTTCGATGTATTGAACGACTAGTGTAATGGCTGAATTGCTCTAGGTGTTAGTTCTTGAAGACTTGGTTTTAGAAACGCTCTAACGACAAACCTATCGCTGCTGTAGGTTATATGTTTGCCACGACATCTTCGATGTATTGAACGACTAGTGTAATGGCAGAATTGCTCTAGGTGTTAGTTCAAGGTGTTAGTTCTTGAAGACTTGGTTTTAGCGTATCGCTGCTGTAGGTTTATACGGTTGCCACCATAGTTCCACACTGGGCTTTTCCAAACGAGACGTTGGCTTTAATCGGGATGTATTGCATCGTGCATACCTATCTCACTTTTCCGTTGCGATCTTGGAAGGGGCAGCAGTAATACAAAACTTTCGAGTTTATGCATAGGAAGTAACAAGATAATTATTTTTTACAAATTTATAAACTTAATTTGAGAAGTTTCTAAAGAAAGTGACCCCCAAAAATACTGGGAGCTACTGAAACAACTAAAATATGAAGATTCTAAAAAAGATGAGGGCTCTTTTATGGATTTTAACAATTATGAAGAGCATTTTCAGAGTCAGGGAAAGCCAGAACAATATGAAAAAAAGTCAATATTGAACTTGAAGCACTCGAAGATACTCTTACTCAAAATAGTGATACAGATTGTGTTTTTACTATATCAGAAATAAAAAGTGCATTAAGGAATTAAAAACGGGGAAAAGTTGTGGTCCTGACAGGATATGCAATGAAATTTTAAAATTTAGTAGTGTAGCTACACTTAAAGCTATTGTTAAACTTTTTAATTTAGTTTTTTCTTCGTCTATCTATCCAACTAGGTGGAGGAAAGCCTTTATTGTACTTATACACAAGAAGGGAGATAAAACAAACATTGCCAACTATAGAGGTATTTCTATTTTAAATTGTCTGGCAAAACTATACAGTTCTGCCCTTAATAAAAGATTAATTAAACATTATGAAAATAAACTCTCTAATTATCAGTTTGGATTTCGTTCTAGCCATAGAACACCAGACAGTATTTTTGTTCTTAAAACTTTAGTCACAAATTATTTAAAGAAGCAAAAACAAAAAAAATATTTGCTTGTTTGTGGATTTAAAAGCCGCTTTTGATTCTGCTTGGCACAATGGTCTATTATATAACTTATAAATGAAAACATAGGCGAAAAATTGTACAAAACCATAAAAATATGTACAGTTTGACTCAGTCTGCACTTAAAAATGGAAACCAACATTCTATTTTTTTTTCCTACACACAGAGGGGTTTGACAAGGAGATAGTCTTAGACCTACTTTATTTAACTGTTTCATTAATGATTTGTATACAATTTTTGATACAACTTGTCATCCTTCATGCCTTGAAAAATCAAAAATTCAAACTTTTAGCTACGCAGATGACTTGGTTATACCGGTATTATCCGAGACACATAAAGACCTACAGAATGCCCTACATAAACTTCGACAATTTTGCAGTAAATGGCAATTAACTGTCAACACTAGCAAAACAAAAATTATGATATTTCAAAATGGAAATGCAGAATCAACTCCATTTTCTTATAACGGGAATATTTTATCAGAAGTAAAGGGCTTTAAGTTCCTTGGAAATGTTATAAACGCTAAGGGTAGTTTTACAAGAACATCAGAAGAACTCTCTCAAAAAGGTTCAAAAGTGTTATTTTTACTTAGAAAGTATATGTCAAATTTTAACTTTGTACCTATTAGCTTATCATGTAAGCTTTTGATATTCTGATCAGACCAATTTTAGCATACAATGCAGAAATTTGGTTCATAGATAATTTTAACATGTGTGTGTGCGTGTGTGTGTTTGCTTGTTTGTTGTTTTTTTTTTAATTTGTTGTCTAATTATGTTTTATGTAACGCTATTGTATGATATGTTGTATTGTTTTGTATTCTATATATTGTTCTAAATATCTACAATGTATGTTGATTTGACCCTTACGGGTGTAATTTCATCAATAAAGTTAATCTATTTCTTAATTTTTGTTTCGCCTGCGACGAATGTCGCGAAAGGTGAGACGTAGGTTTGATGATTTCGGAAGCGATGTCCACAACTGTTTAAGTTTTTTGTCTGTTTTATATGAACAAGTTATGTTACGCTTTTGATATTTGGTATGAATTTGCATTAGCATCAATGCAGATAAGTTTTTAAAGCATTTGATGTGTATACTCCTGCAGTCATGATCTACTGATTTTGAAGTTTTACACTGATTTGCTGCCAATGTTGAAATCTTTTCTTCGGTCTGTTAATGAACCGAACATGAAGCAGTTATGGTACACCATCGACATTTGATATGCAGTTACAGATTAATACCAGTGAAGTCTCATTCTACTGGCTTTGAGATTTTATACTTTTTTGGCTAAATGTTAAAGCTTTTTCTTAAGTCTGATAAACATGGAGCAATTGTTGTACACTATTGATATTTGGTATGAAGTTGCATCAGCACATTTTATCTGCATGCTCCTGTATGCTGTCACGGTCTATCAATTTTGAGATTTTTAAACATATTTTGCATATGTAAACGTTTTTTACGTCTGTTTAACATGAAGCATTTATATGTTACATCATTAAAAATCATATATGCAGTTGCATTAACACGGGCATTAACATCAGTACAGATTAATTCCAAGAGGGAAAGGCATGCTCCTGTGGTCATAGGATGCTCGCTGGTCTCGTTTTTGGTATTTCTGTAATTCTTTCGGAATCCTCTGGAATTTACCATCAAAATAGGGTTAAAAATTTTGCCCACGAACCCCCCTATTTTTTTAATGTCTTTAATACTAGTATGTCATAAAGAGGTTATAGACAAAGTTTTATCAAATCCTATTTATTCTGTCATGGGTTTTAACAGCTAAAATGTGCTAATGCTAAACCTATGAAAAGGTCAGAGAAAACCTTTTCCCGCCAAAACTTTAACATCAATTATCTTGAAAATGAGGTCACAAACCTATCATTTTTATACGACCGCAAAATTTTTGCGATCGTATAATGTTATGGCGATGTCGTCGTCGTCGTCGTCGTCGTCGTCGTCTGGGGACATTTGGTTTCCGTGCGATAACTTAAGTAAATATTGACCAATTGTTATGAAATTTTAATATTTTAATGTTTGTAACCACTAGAGGAAGGTTTCTATTGTATTTGGGGTTGGTGGCCCTTACCGTTTGGGAAAAAGGGCCAAAAGGGGCTAAAACGGGTGTATTGACAAAACTGTTGTAGAATGTTTATTATTCAATAGATTTTGAAAATTCTTTTTTTATTGAATTCCTCATTAAATTCTGTCAACAAAATGTGTCAATGGTTTGGATGTATATTGAACTGTTACATTGCTACAGGGGGTCAAAAAGGGGTCACACCCAAAAAAAATGACTTTTTTATTTGTGGTCCGATTTTCAAAATCTTTTTTCATTGGAATCCTTGTGAAAATCCCTGACTGCATTTTTCAATCAGATTTGCAATATCTCTTACGGTTTTTGAGAAATTAGGGGTCAAAGGGACCAAAAACACCATTTTTTGAAAGTTTGTCAAGGCAAATAATTTTATACCAAAAATTAAGTTGTACTAGGCCAGCCAATTGTTATGAAGTTTTGATATGATGTTTGTACCCACTAGAGGAAGGTTCATATTGTATTTGGGGTTGGTGACCCTTACCGTTTTGGAAAAAAGGGCCAAAAGGGGCTAAAACGGGTGTATTGACAAAACTGTTGTAGAATGTTTATTATTCAATAGATTTTGAAAATTCTTTTTTTATTGAATTCCTCATTAAATTCTGTCAACAAAATGTGTCAATGGTTTGGATGTATATTGAACCGTTACATTGCTACAGGGGGCCAAAGACGGGCCACACCCAAAAAATCACATTTTTATTTGTGGTCCGATTTTCAAAATCTTTTTTTTATTGGAATCCTTGTGAAAATCCCTGCCTGCATTTTTCAATCAGATTTGCAATATATCTTACTGTTTTTGAGATATAAAGGGTCGAAGGGGCAAAAAACGCCATTTGGTCAAGGCAAATGGTTTTACACAAGAAATTTAGCTGTAGTGGGCCAGCCAACACTGAAGCTAGCTTTTTATTGCATTTGGGGTATGTAGTCCTAACCTTTTTTAAAAAAGGGCCAAAAGGGGCTAAATTGTGTCAAAAATGTCAATGAATTTAGAAATAAGATTTTTTTTCTATTAAATGTTATTGTAAATATATATGTGTCAAATATGCATTTTAAAGTCCACCATAGGATGCATGTGTAAAAAAGCTTTGTAAGTCCACCATGGGCTGAATGTGACCAAAGCAATAGACTATCCATATTGGGCCTCCAATGTACAGGGTTCATCTTGTTGCGGTCGTATCATGCTGCGCTCGGCGTAGCTTTTTATTTTTGCTTATTCTATACCTTTTAATATTATCTTTTCATTTAAGGCATCAAATTTGAAACCTGTTTATTTCCAATAATAGTAGCGAACGTCCTTAATTGAGATTTTTCACTGATTTTGCCAATGTAAACTTTTATTTCTTAAATATAAATATCACGATGAATATCACGAAGCAGTTATGGTAAACTACTGATGTTTGGTATGCAGCTACAGTAGTATCAGTACAGATCAATTCGACTTTAAGATTTTAAATGATACTTTTTCTTACATCGATTTTATGTGATATTTCGAATACAGTTGCATTTGCATAAGCACACAGCAATATCCAGAGTATAAGTGCCAGTACTGTAGTCATTTTAACAACTGTAGTTTTCATTGAGATTATATGTATATCCAGTTGCATTAGGCTCTGTGTTAACAGATTGTTTAAATTTTTAAAACCCCGCTTCGAAGAAATAAACTGTTTTACCTTTGTCTGTCCATTTTTACGTTTGTTCGTCATCCCGTAACATAACAGGACATAACAACTACAAGAGGTAGAGGTCTGATATTTTGTATATAGTATTATGATTTTTACAGGTCTATGATTTTTATACTATCTCAAATTAGTTCCCTGTTTTAAATGTTGAATAAAATTAAAGTCAATAGATCATTTACAGAAAACACTATGTTTTGTTTTATCTGAGAATATAATGTAATATGGGTTTCTATTGGCTCAGCCTGAGAAAATCATTTAATTATTGTCTCAGGCTCAGCCGGTCCCAAAATGGCCGGCAAAATGGTATTGACATTAAAAAGAATCTGTGAAAATTTCAACAAGATATATAAAACGGTTGCTGAGAAATATGAATTTGAAAATACAAAGACCACAGTTTGTACAAAAACTGGTACAAATCGTCAATATTTGCATGTGTACCAACTGATACGGGAGACTTATTCGCATTCAAATTGCTGTAAAGTTGTTAATAAGGAGGGGGGTAGGACCTTTTTCGGGACACCGGGATTGGCCATATTTAAGCTCGGGATTCCGGGATTTGGACAATTTAAGTTCGGGATTCCGGAATAAAATTATATCAACTTTACCGGGCTTCGGGATTTTCTCATTTTTAAGTTGGGATGACGGGATTTTGTAAAAATTAGTTCGGGATTTCGGGATCAGACCCCCTCCTACCCCCCCCCTCAATAATGGTCACATTCTTATGAAATTTGCCAATATTTCTTCAATGATTATCAAAGAATGATATTATAGAGCTAAACTGAAAAGATTATTAAGATTAACGCGTTAACTTTGAATTTAAATTAGCATTTTCCATATTTGGCATTTGAAAATTCTTCATGAATGCAAAAGACTTTCAATTGTATGGTTTTCATAAATGTCATATCAGTTTCAGCTTAATAAAGAAGATTTTGAGTGTCCACATAAAGTGTATAAAGAACTAAAATTTAAAGTCAAAAACACTTGTAAAAAAGTTATTACTGAAAAATACAATGAAGTTTTCATGGATAAAATCCTAAATTTTGATAACTCTTTTAAATTATTTCTTTATAGCAAGTTAAAATCGAACATCAAACCAGAAGATTATTTAAAAACCCCAAATATAAATAGTAGAAAAATCCTTACAAAATTCCGCATCAGTGACCATAATTTGGAAATTGAAATTGGGAGGTACAAAAATACACCTCGTGAACAAAGACTTTGGAAAATATGCAAGGTCTTAGATGACGAGAAACATTTCTTTTTAAACTGCCAAATAAATAATAATATACGAAATAAATTCTTTAACATGATATGTACTAAATACCCACATTTTAACCAGCTTGATTCTACCAATAAACTTTTATTTATTTTAAATTATGATATGGATATATTGCCCATTATCATTGATTTCATAAAGCAATCTTTAGAGTTGCGAAAATGAGGTCTATACTCTACAGGTCAAGTAATTTTCATATCACATAATTACAAAATGTATGTAAAACCATTTATTTCTGTAAATGTTATTTGTATATGATATTTGTGTTTGTTTTGTATTTGCGGAACCCGTAAGGGTTTTATGTTTTGCAAATAAAGTCATAATTATTAGTTTTCATGTGAATTTTGAAACAATTCTGCATTAAATAAGAAATATTAAGTATTTTCTGCAAGTCATGCACTATTTAAATAGTTTGAAATGGATGGGGAGACGGTGTATCATTGTCTCAGGCAGGGACTTTCTAAAACAATTCAGTTTTATTTAATCCCCGGGATTTAAACCTTGTCTCAGGACGGGCTTTAAGTTTTTTTCCTAGTGAAAATATTTTGTACATTCTTCTTCTTGTGGTATACAGTTTACCATCCACTTGGATGATTTCTAACTGTTGCGCATACGTGGATAAAATATCAAATAAGAAGGATAAGATTAACAAAACTTTTTTTTTTTTTGCTTACTTAGTTTCAAATAAGATAAAATAATAACATGTCTAGAAATTTGACTGTTAAATTAACAATAATGTGCAAAATAAAATAAAAAAGACCTGATGAGTGATTAAAACTATTTACAGACAAAAAATTTTTGAATTATATGAGGAGTTGTGGTTGTAGCTGATAGAGAACAGCAGGTTTGAGCTGTTCTCTAAAATGGTCGACGGTAGGGCTGAGTATGATGTTTGGTGGTAATAAATTCCAGTAGATTATGGTATTTGGGAAAAATGAATATTTGTATGTGTCTTTTGATGCATGGATATGTCTGAATGTATTAGGATGTGCTTGTCTGGTTCTTGGGTCTGATGGTATAAGAACTGTTGATGGTACTGCAACGAAGTGGTGAACAATTTTGTAGAACATAACAAGTTTTGTTTTCAGTCTACGTTGTTGTAGAGTAGGCCATGATAGATTATTAAGCATGTCTGTTACGCTGGAGGTATTATGATAGCGGTTGCAGGCATACCTAGCTGCTCGTCGTTGGACTCCCTCAATCTTATTGCAAAGTTCTGCAGTATGGGGATCCCAGACAGAGCAAGCATATTCAAGTTTAGGACGAACGAGTGATAGGTATGCCTGTGATTTGATATTTGTGTTGGAGGTTTTGAGATTGCGTTTGAGGAAGCCAAGACTTTTATTTGCGTTTGAGATAATGTTGTTTGTATGTAAATTCCATTTAAGATCAGATTGTAGTGTTACACCTAGATATTTAGCTGAGGAGACAGATTCTAGAATATGGTCGTGCAGAATATAGTTATGCTTAAAAGGTTTTTTCTTGTTTGTGACTGACATTACTGTACATTTGTCTGGATGGAAAGCCATCAGCCAATCTCTTTCCCACTTGGCGGCAGCATCAAGATCAGATTGAAGGCTATCACAATCTTTTTGAGATTTGATAGTCCTGTAAATGATGCTATCGTCAGCGAACAGTCTGAGTTTGCTTGTATTAAGGTATTCTGGTAAGTCGTTGATGTATACCAAGAATAAAACTGGACCCAGCACTGTTCCTTGTGGGACGCCAAAGGTTACAGGAGCTATGTCTGATGACTCTCCATCCAGGACTACTGTTTGTGTTCGGTTTGAAAGAAAAGCTTGTATCCAGTTAAGTGTTTCATTTTTAATGCCATAGTAATGAAGTTTGTATAGGAGCCTTTGATGAGGTACCTTATCAAAGGCTTTAGCAAAGTCCATAATTATAAGATCAGTTTGCGTGTTTTGGTCAGAGTTAGCCGAAAGTTCTTGTATGAAAGATAATAGCTGTGTTTCACATGATCTGGAATGTCTAAAGCCATGTTGAAGGTCATATAATAAATTATTATTTTCCAAATGAGTTAGTATGTGTTTAGTAATGACATGTTCCATAATTTTACAACTAATGCAAGTAAGAGAAATTGGCCGGTAATTAACTGCATTGTACTTTTCACCTTTTTTATAAGCTGGTGCAACATTTGCATGTTTCCAGTCTGTTGGGATGGAGCCTGATTGGAGAGATTTTTGAAATATTATTGTAAGAATTGGAGCTGTGATGTCTAAATATATTTCAAATAGGCAGGTCCCTAGAAAAGAAATTGTAATTTCTAATCACCATTTGTAAAATATAATTACATGTATTGTAATACACAAATATTTATGATTTCGAGTGGTCTCTGCGACGTCCGCGTAACCAGATGTTAATTGAAATTTAACATCAAACGATTCCTCTTGGCAATTTGACAGAATTATCTATTTAAGGAAATTTTGTCACGAACAATCAATGAGATTTATGTAAATAAATATTGATTTAATCTAGGCTATCTATTTTTAAATGACATTCGATAAACCAAACAAATGTTGCTAAAAATAAATTGTGTATTCGCTAGGCGGTTGGTTCTTTCATGTCACGTGGAAAGAAAATGGCGATTTTCTCAAGCACAGACAGCTAGATATGCGAGGAGTTCCCGATAATTCGTAGAATTTTGTGCAATCAGAATTATTTATTTTGATCTGAATGCTATTTTTGAGGTATATTTTCATTGTTGTCAAGTTTTGTTTACTGTAAATGTCCATTTGCTATATAGTACCCTTTAAAGAAGTTCATTAACCTACATTTTTGAAAATACATTCTGTAAATAATGTCAGGTTGAGTGAAACAACAACTGGGATATAACCAGATTGGTGGATTAGATCACCCAATCTTCTAAATATTTTGCATTTTACAGGTGTCTTACATTAGACACATAGGTTATTTACCTTGCCAGTCATGCAATCATAGCCAAAATTGTGTCACTGTTACACATAATTTAAGACGAACCCCTACTGTATTCTAATATACAGGTCTTTGATATTAAGATGTTTATTCTATATAGATAATTTGCATGTACTTTGCCCATTTCTATTTTTACCACTGAATATATTATTGTTGTGGTTTTACATTGGCTGCTAAGGTTACTTAAAGGCAGTGGCTCCAAATACACGTGTGTACCTGTAGACTGTAGGCTCCGAATACACGCGTTTACCTGTAGACTTAAGGCTCCAAATACATGCGTGTACCGTCAGCGGAAACACAGGTTTTGGCTATAGGTACACGGAATTATAACAATATTGAACAATGCTAAAAATGAGTTCTATTGTTAAGACCCCCCCAAAATGATTGATCAAATCCCCTCATCAGCTACCCATAAACAAAACTCTTTTTTCACTGATGACAATGTCCAGCACTTTGCATCGGCTGTTTAAACAATGATGATCAAAGATCTGAGGCGTGAACTGAAAGCAGAATTCCAAATGTGTGTTACAAACAATATGGCTCTGCTTAATAACGAAATTCAGTTTCATAAAATAGAAAATGAAAACTTAAAGAAATCCGTAGGTGAAATCCGCAGCCTCAGTAAGAAAAAGCTGTATTTGCATAAGCGGTGTCTCTGAAACAGAGGACGAAGACACAAATGAAATCCTGAGTGACATAGCCATAAAATTAAGGTAACCCTATTGCCTAACAACATCAGTGCTTCACAAAGGCTCCCAACTGAAAAAGGTCCAAAACAGATCATTGCACGTTTCACCCATGCTAACAAGAGAACTGAGCTTCTAAGAGCAACTCAAAACATCCACAAATCTCCAGAGTTAAGAGGTGTGAACATCTCTCAGGATCTAAACAAATTTAGAGCAAAATTAGTCTATCTCTCTTGCAAGGCCATAAGAGAAAAAAAAAAAAAGATAACCTGTGTAAGAGATGGTAAATTTTTTGTCACAGACCTCCATAACAAAAAGTTCGTAATAATACAAATGTATCAGAAGAAGAACTAAATAAAATTCTTTCTCATTCTGTCACCTTTTCTTCTGACAACGTCCGTAGCTCCTTGGACCTCTTGTTTCATAGATTTCCTTTGTCAAATGAGAGCATGCCAGGTTCAGTGAGAATTAAAACTTGCTGTTCAAAACAAAATGATAATGTCATGCACAAAAAAATGTATTGTGCAAAAAAATTCCTTTATGTTAAATTGTTGCTTTGTATATCATATGCAACACCTGTTAAAGTATTTTTAAGCTTCTTTTAATACTTAAAGTGGCTAAATACAATGCAGATATATTTACTTATGATAAGCTTAAGCATAGCAGCAACGATGGTGTTGACATCTAATACAAGTCTAACAAAGAATTAAGATTCTGTCCATACACATGTAAGACGTTACTGTCAGAACAATGCTCCTTTTGAAAAAAAAAAATGATTGGTAAAGGTTATTCATATTTGTAAAAGCAGCGAGCTAAAGGTCAAGATAAATTTGAGTTGCCCTGTCTTTGGAATAAAGCTCAAAGAATCTTAAAATTCTGCACATTGAATAAAGATGTATTGAAGTTATAGAGCTGTACATGTACATTGTACATGTGTAAAATGTAGGACTTTGATAATAGCTTAGTGCCAGGAAATTTTAAAAGTTTGCATAATTTAAGTCAGAAGGAAAATCTATGCATAGTATTATATAATTGCATGTAATTGCACTTTTACCAGTGGTAAAAAGTTGATTGATACAGTAATGATGGTACAATGCAGACATCAACTTTTAAAAGTTTGCATAATTTAAGTCCTTAAACATGTTAAATTTTTAAGTAACTTTTAAGGAATGGTTGCATTGTGCATAACATTATGCAATAAAAGTACAGAAGGAAAATCTGTGCATAGTATTATATAATTGCATGTAATTGCACTTTTACCAGTGGTTAAAAGTTGATTAAATCAGTCATGATGGTACAATGCAGACATCTCCTGTATTTTGATTTTTTTACTGCGTATGACATACATGACACACATATATACCAATATATTACATTTGCCGTTATCTTTTAATTGTGTGCTTTTTCTCTGCGTTGAGTATATTGATGAAAATAGAAGGAATCTGTAACAGAAGATTGATTGGAAGCCATTCGGAATAATATCAGTACGTTACAGAGCTATATTTAGAAATTTAATAAGAAAATCAATGTCTAAGCCATAGGACAGTAGTATCCTAGAATTGATTTAATCAAAAAGAAACGGCCTACTATATTGAGAGAATAATTACATAGCAAAAACAGTGTCGCTTAGACTTAGACTCTGCAAATTTCCTATAATGTCCTGTTTTTGTGCTATATTAAGTAACAATTTATATCTCTTCAGGATATTTTTGACATAAGAGGAAGATAAAGAATATTTCTTCTGTCAATTAGATGTTGTGATGAGCTATTTTTGTAAAAGTTTGAAAGTACTTTCAAAGTCCAGGCAAGTGTAACATAAAATAAATATCTTGAAAAAAGTACAGATCATTTGTATAGAAGGATACTCTTACTTTTAAGGTTCATCTTTACACTTAGGAAAAAATGACTGACATTTCACGTCTTTTTTCAGTCCATGTGGAGCCTAAACTACACATTCAATAGCTTAATAAGGCGTAGCAGCGTCTAGATAAATATTTTTTCCATAAAGTTTAAGTATTTTGGAGGTGTAAATTTGATCCGCTTTGCCGGAGCATTTTCTTTGCGTTTTTGAGTTCATCCAAATATAGCCAAATATCAACATTGCCCTGTCAAATGGCCTCCACGTGCAAGGAATGTCTATTATTGATGTTATTAAATCTACTCACAATCGGTTTTACTGAAGGTTTTAAAGGGGTAATTCATGCTTTATCTAAGGTACAATTTGAACGGAAAGAAAATGAATAGAGAAAATAACAAGATTTATGTTGTAAAATAGAAGGGAAAATGAATGGCGATTTTTATAGCTAGACGCTGCCACACTTTATTTTTTTATTTCTATGTGTCGTTTAAGTCGTACATAGACTAGAAAAATAGGTCAAATAACTACCATTTTTTTCGAAGTGTAACCATGAACCTTAAATGAAGGAAATTGCATAAAGCCATGACAAGACAATGTATGTTTACATGATGTACATGTATGTAAGGTTTTTTTTCCCCAGAATATGTAATGAATCTGTAGTACAAACTAAGCAATTTTGTCCGAAGGTCCATGTGAGCTATTGCTAGGGGTGTAACGATACCACTTCCCCACGATCCGATACAGATCACGATATATGGCTCACGATCCGATCCGTATCATGATACTTTTATTTCCATTACTTACAAACGACCTGCTTGTCATATCATTTTAAATCGATGTTTATGTTAAAGAAGTACTATTTCCATGTGTTAAATAGAGAGTAAACCGAAGTATTTTCAAGCAAAGGATTTATTTCAGTCCGACTGGCAATGATTTGTGCCATTGTTGACACCGGAAGCACGCCTTTTTATCTTCTTACCAAAGAAGGAAAGTACATTTTTAGGATCGGATCGGAATCGCGAAGTCAAACACGGTATCGATTTCCGGATCGTCGGATAGAATATCGTGATGCACCGGTGAATCGTTACACCCCTAGCTATTGCCATCACTTGGCGTCCGTCTTCGTCTGTCGTCGTCCGTCGTCATCGTCGTTAACTTTTCTTTGAAAATCTTCTCCTCTGAAACGACTGAAGGGATTGCTTTGAAACTTTACACACTTCATCTATGGGATGTCCTCTACCAAGATTGCACAAATGATGACTGCTGTCTAAACAACATGGCCGCCATTACTAAAAATAGACCATGGGGGTCAGACTACTGTTTTTGGCTTGTAAATCAAAAAGTATAAGAGATAGATGAAATCTGATGCCACGCTGCTGCTTCAGCATCAAAAGCTCTACCAAAGCCTCCATTGAGTCGAAGTTGTCAGATGACCCCTTATAGGAGTTACGGCCCCTTAAAAGTGAAAAATAGCATTTTTTCTTGTTTTTGGCTTATAGAAAGAAAACTATGACAGATAGAGAAAAGTTGTTGCTTGCTTAAATGTTCAGTTCGTTTAGCCCAACAAAAGTCTCCATAGGGTCGAAGTTGTCAGATGACCCCTTAAAGGGGTTACAGCCCCTAAAATAACATTTTTTTATATTTTTGGCCTATGGAATGAAAACTATAGCAGATAGAGAGAAGCTGTTGCTTGCTTAAATGATCAGCTTATTTAGCTCTACAAAAGTCTCTATAGCGTCGAAGTTGTCAGATGTCCCCTTATAGGGATTTCGGCCCCTAAAAAAACGTTCTTTCATGTTTTTGGCCCATGGAAGGAAAACTATAGCAGATAGAGAGAAGCTGTTGCTTGCTTAAATGTTCAGTTTATTTAGCTTTACAAAAGTCTCCATAAGATCAAAGTTGTCAGACTACCCCTTATAGGAGTAACAGCCCCTAAAATGACGTTTTTTCATGTTTTTGGCCTATAGAATGAAAACTATAGCAGATAGAGAAAAGCTTTTGCTTGTTAAAATGTTGAGTTCATTTAGCTCTACAAAAGTCTTCAAAGGGTGATAGTTGTCAGATGACCCCTTATAGGGGGAACGGCCCTTAAAATAACATTTTTTTCATGTTTTTATTTGACCGCAAAAAATTTGCGGACGTATTATGGTATGATGCTGTCGTCGTTGTCGTCGTCGTTGTCGTCGTCGGTGTCTGTTAATTTTTTAGTGTTTCCACAATAACTTTAGTTCCAGTTATCCGATTGCTATGAAACTTTACAATGATGTTCCTTACCATAATAGGATGAATGGGATTGATTTTGGGGGTCCCCCCATTTTTCGTTTAGAAATTAGGGGCCAAAAAAGGGCCAAAAATACTACTTTTTTGTTTGTTTCCACAATAACTTAAGTTCTAGTTATCCAATTGCTATGAAATTTGACAGTGATGTTACTTACCATACATGGATGAATGGGATTGATTTTGGGGGTCCCCCCTTTTTTTGTTTTCAAAATTAGGGGCCCAAAAGGGGCAAAAAATTCAAATATTTTACTTGTTTCCACCATAACTTTGGTCCTAGTTGGCCTATTGCTGTGAAATTTGTCAAGAAAGTTTCTTACAATAAAAGAATGAACCTGATGAATTTTTGCGCCCCCTTTTTCTCTGTTTTGTAATTAGGGGCCAAAATTAAAACTTTTTTATTTGTGGTCTGATTTTGAAAATTTTTTTTGCATGTTTGTTCTTGTCAAAAAGCGGATACAAAATTAAGAATTAATTTTTGCGACCCCCCTTTTTTCCCCTATTACATAATTAGGGGCCAAATGGGGCCAAAATCGAAACTTTTATTTGTGGTCCGATTTTGAAATTTTTTTTGCTAGTTTATTTTTGTCAAGTAGCGAATCCAAATTTGAGAATTTAATTTTGCGACCCCCACCCCTTTTTCACCTGTTACGTAATAAGGGGCTTAAAGGGGCCGAAAGCGAAACTTTTTTAATTCTTGTCTGATTTTTATAATTTTTTTTGCAAGTTTATTCTTTTCAAGTAGCAGATATATTTTTGTGTCCCCTTTTTTTACTGTTACGTTATTAGGGACCAAAAGGGGCCAAAATTGTAACTTTTTTATTTCTGGTCCAATTTTGAAAATTTTTTTTGCATGTTTGTTCTTGTTAAATAGCGGATACAAAATTAAGAATTAATTTTTGTGACCCCCCCTTTTTTCCCCTATTACGTAATTAGGGGCCAAATGGGGCCAAAATGGAAACTTTTTTGTTTGTGGTCCGATTTTAAAATTTTTTTTGCTAGTTTATTTTTGTCAAGTAGCGAATCCAAATTTGAGAATTTATTTTTGCGACCCCCACCCCTTTTTCACCTGTTACGTAATAAGGGGCTAAAAGGGGCCGAAAGCAAAACTTTTTTAATTCTTGTCCGATTTTGATAAATTTTTTTGCAAGTTTATTCTTGTCAAGTAGCAGATATATTTTTGTGTCCCCTTTTTTTACTGTTACGTTATTAGGGACCAAAATGGGCCAAAATTGTAACTTTTTTATTTCTGGTCCGATTTTGAAAATTTTTTTTGCATGTTTGTTCTTGTCAAATAGCGAATACAAAATTAAGAATTAATTTTTGTGACCCCCCCCCTTTTTCCCCCTATTACGTAATTAGGGGTCAAATGGGGCTTTTTTTATCTGTGGTCCGATTTTGAAATTTTTTTTTGCAAATTTATTCTATTCTAAATTTAAGAATAAATTTTTGGGGCTGTAATCATAATTATAAGAAAATTCTGGTTCGATTTTTAATTTTTTTCCCCAAACATTATTCTTTTAAAGAGTAGAATACAACATTCAAAATTTATATTTTTACCCCCTGGGTCGAAAGTCCATCAGAGAAGCATGTGTCAAAAACCTTTGTCAGTCCACCATGGGCTGCATGTGTCCAGAACAATAGACTATCCATATTAGGCCTAAAACATACAGAGTTCAACATGTTGCGGTCGTATCATGCTGCGCTCGGCGAAGCTTTTTTTGGCCTTTAGAATGAAAACTATAGCAGATAGAGAAAAGCTGTTGCTTGCTTTAATGTTCAGTTCATTTAGCGCTACAAAAGTTTTCATAGGGTAGTAGTTGTCAGATGACCCCTTAGAGGGGTTTTGGCCCCTAGAATAACATTTTTTCATGATTTGGGCTTATGGCTACAGAATGAAACTATAGTAGATGAAGAACAGCTGTTACTTGCTTAAATGTTCAGCTCATTTAGCGCTAGAAAAGTTTTTATAGGGTAGACATCAAGACCAGGTGAGCGATTCAGGCTCCTGGGAGCCTCTTGTTAGCTCACCTTGACCGGTCCATGTAAGCTATTGCAATCACTTGGCTTCCATCATCTGTCGTCTGTTGATTACTGTCATCATCTGTTAACAATTTTTCAAAACTCTTCTCCTCTGAAACTACAGAACAGAATTTAATGAAACTTGGTATGATTGACCCTTAGGATGTCCTGCACAAAAGTTATGTTTCGATTTTTGATTGTCAAAAAACATAGCCAGCATAATATAGAAATAGACAGACTACTCTTTTTTGTGTGAAAATAAAAAAAATATAAGAGATGAAAATCTGATGCAACCTTCTTTCTTCAGCATCCCGCAGCAGGGAGGTGGCCTCATATGAGGGGTACTTTTGAATTAAAAGTGGTTGTTGCGAAAGAATTGTGGCCACATAAGGGGAGTGGCCTTATATGGGGGGTGGCCTACTGGCCTTTTACAGGGGGACTACTGTATTGGGTCGAAGATATCAGATGATCTCTTGTAGGGGTTATGACCCTTTCTCTAAAGGGGTACTAATTTGTAACTGTAAATTTTTTTTGGTCTGCTTTTGAAAAGAAATTCATTGAATTCCCTGTGAAATGTGGATGGAAAGTCAACCAAAGAATGCATGTGTCAAAAAAATTTGTTAGTCCACCATGAACTGCATGTGTCCTGAGTGAAAGCAATTGATTACTGTAAACCAACAAACTTTCGCGGCTACAAACTTTCACGGTATCATTACATTGGACGTTTTCACGAAGACAAACATTCACGGTTTTTGAGTTTTGTTCAATGAATACAACTTCTCAGTGACTTATTCGCGACTTCAAACTTTCGCGGATGGAAAGTGCTCGCGAATCCCACGAACATTTATCGCACGCGAAAGTTAATTGGTTTACAGTATCTATATTGGGCTTAAAACGTACAGCTTCAATATGTTGCGCTTGTATCATGCTGCACTCTTTGAAGCTGTTTGTTAAGGGGATATGGCCCTTAATTTAGGGACACAAATACAGATTTATTCTATAGAATAAACACATTTGATAATTGGTAAAAAATATGTTCTTTGCTAATTTTAAAGTTCTTCTAGAGGAAAACAAAGACATTTTTCCTGAACTTAATTAAGCTTCATTGAAGACTTGAAGATTTAGATTTCCGGGGCCTTTTGTTTCCTTTAATTTCTCAATGAAATGTTAACTGATTTTAAAGATTTTTTCCCAGAAAGATGTAGCTATATTTGCAATGTCAGTCAGTTTATATTGGCTGGAGTGACATGCTATAGCAGTCTAAAATGGGATTAATGCATACTAAAAACCTGTTTATTGACTATTCATTTGTGTCCCTAAACACCCAGGATACTATGCTTCTGTCATATTATGCTGCACGTAACATGGCTCTTTATTGTTCTCTTATTTGAATTGTGCAATAGATTCTGTAAGACTTTAGACTTCTAAACACATGACGATAAAACAGACTTCCATTAACTTGTTATTACTGAATTGACGCCTTCCCTGTTTATTTGAAGCCACCAGTAATTGGAGTTAAAAGCTTTTAAGGCTATATTCTTGATGTTATTTTCAGAAACATGTTTCCTCTTCTGGTAGACTTCATTCAATACCTTAAGATTGTTTTTAGTTCTTTGTTCAAAAAAATCTAGAAAAAAAAAATGTTGCATTGTTTTTTATCGTCTTGTAAAGTTTTGTGGCTGAATACTGAAGAAAATCAATAAGATTTTACTGATATAACTATAGGTATCAAGGAAAAGCTTGCTGTCGATTTATTAGTTGTTACTATATATAGCTATGCTTCAACATTTTTAATTGCAGATGACAATATGATCAGACTGTAAAGATTTATGACAGTCATGTGTTGGAATTAAAGTTCTACAATCCCTGAGAAGAATTGCTTTTTATTTGAGATCAAATTGTTTAGAAGTAAACAAGAGTGACGTTTATTTGATGTAGCTCACCAATTATGTCGAATAACTATCCATGTAAGTAATATGTAAGAAAAGGGGAGACAATCATGTCAATTTTAATAAAATGAATTTTAAATTTTGAAAATAAAAGAAATCTTTCAAATTAATAGCTAGAAGATGAGCGGTTGAATATTAATACCCCACACAAGTTACATAAATCATTTGAAATTTGAAAATTCACATAAAAACTTGCTAACAGCCTTTAATGTGACCAGAACGCTCAGATTTTTACATCAATTCTTGACGGCTGCAAATGGAAAGATGTCAGTTAATGAAATTTTCACACCTTACACAGACTGGAAACTTGGAAGTCTCAACCAAATTTTATCCCTTGAAAAAATCAAGTGAAGGTTTAATTAGAAAGTAAAGAATATCACTTTTTGTGAAATAAAAGTTATATAAAGTATTAATACATTTTAAATTTTAGATGGTGGGAGAAAGTTGATGTACAAGGGAAGTGTGGATTCTGGATTTCAGGAACCAATTGGTAAGTGTATTTGACATAATACTGACATCTGCTGTTAGTCTTCTGAATAAGCATTGTGTAATCTGTTATCTTTTATGTACATGTAAAATGTATCTATAAGTTCATTATACCCACCGCATACAAAGTTTAGGGGGGCACATGTATATAGGAATCACCCTGTCTGTCCGTCTGTTCACATATCTCGTAAGCGCAACTCCTCCAAAACAGCTCAACGAATTTTGATGAAACTTTACATGAAGGAATTACATATACATACTATGTAGATGTGCATGAAGAATTTTCATCGCTCTCGGAAATCATTCAGGGGAGATAATTGGACCTAAACTTTTAAATATAGCATTCAATAGGAGCCCAACTCCTCCTAAACCTGTTGACGGATTTTGATGAAACTTTCCACAAAGAAAGTACATGATATGAAGTTGTGCATGAAGAATTTTCAATGCTCTCGGATATCATTCAGGGGAGATAATTGGACTTAGACTTTATAAATATAGTATTCAATGGGAGACCTCGTAAGTACAACTCCTAAAGTGCTTGATGGATCTTGATGAAACTTTTCATGAAGAAAGTACATCATATGTAGATGTGCATGAAGAATTTTCATTGCTCTTTGATATCATTCAGGTGAAATATTTTCGTGACTGTTACCCACGAAAACCACGAAAATTGGTACCCCACACTTAAAAATGAAACCACAGTAATGGAACATTAGGTGTTTTTGGCAGTACAGAGTCCAATATGTAGCGGGGGTATCCTTTTGTGAGCTCGCTCACAGTATTACTTGTTTGTCATACCTATTATTTTTAAACATATACATTGTACATGTATAATGCTTGTTATGAATTGTCATAAATGGTAATTCCTGTGTCCCTATTAGTGAGCCGCTAGAAAGGGCTTTTCTCCATCTACAAGACTAAATTTCACACTTTCATCTAAATATACAATTCATAATCATTGCAAAATTTGCGTGTGTGTGTGTGTGTGTATGTGTTGGTGTTTAACACCCTTTATCCACGCTTCTGGGCCATGTAGGGCGGTCAGTGTTTAACGGTGGAAGTACCCGGAGGAAACCACCAACCTTGGCAAAATTTGGGTGAGTCTTGTGTTTGTCAATCAATCATAGACAACTTAAACAATATTATAAAAAACACTGACTTTCAATGCATAAAAAGGTGTCCTATAGTTACCATGCTTAATCAGTGACTAGTTGAAGTCAATTTATGTAAAAGGTATTGAGTACGCAACAAAACCTACATATAGAAATGGTGAAGTATAATCCACAATGGAAAACACTGAGCAGCCTTCAACGTGACCAGTGGTCACTGCTTGCCATTAGGCAATTTGCCCAAGATAAAAATTTAATGCATATGATTCAAAGCGAATCCTCAAAATATAAAAGAAAAAACCCTTCTAGAGAAAGAACACCTAACATAAAAATGGTGAGTACAGACATATAGGCTTTGACAGAAATTCCTGAATTAGGACAGGCACATAGATTTCATGCACAGATTGAATGCTAGCCAATCCTTATTCATTATCTTTTTATGCTGTTCATTTTCTATTTAGTCTCTTAAAGCCCATATCACTGTCTGTCTTTGCATTAAAGTTTATATCTCTAAAACCATAAGTTTGGTTCCAATAAAGTTGATCATGGCATAAACTAACAGAAAAGGAAGAGTACATTCATGTAGGTTTTAGGTTTACTGATGCACTTATTTACACAACCACAAACCATATTTTAGTTGTCATTATTGACTGTTCACTTAAGCAGATAAAGTGTTTCAAACTTTTTGTACTAAATTCCTGGTAAATTCTAGAGTTAGATAAATTTAATTGATTATTGGAACCGATTTTCTTAACATGTGGGTAAATAGATGAATTGAGTTACTGTTCTTTGTACATATTTTGTTTAGTTTTTACTAAGTTGGTACTTATGTTGTATATAGAAACATTTACCGTTGTTTAATTATTCATGCGGAACCAATTTTCCTGGTTTTCATTGATGAAAGTTAGCCACTAAAATCCAATGGAGTGTGAATTTTTTATTGATTCTTTTCTAGCAACATCTACAAGCCACAAAATTAAAAGTCTAATTAAGGGGGTACCAAACACTTAGGCTAAATTAGAAGGAGTATGTTCGAAAAAGGCCAAAAATGGCCCTAAATTTCAAATTTGAGACAGTTTCAAAATATTGCTTCTGGAATGGTCATAAGACTCTATTCTTTATAAAATGTCATACATTGTGCATGAATTTTTACTATGGTGAACAGCAGAGACCTTTAAAGTTAGTGAACTTCTATTTTTGACATATTTAGCCAATTTTTCGATAAATAATGATGAATATAATGTTGGTCGCATATTCTGACCAAAATTATTTTTGGGTTAAAATGTATACTTTAAAGTCATAAATTAATAAACAAAAATCTATGTTGGTCAGAGCATGCGGCCAATTTGATTTTGGCACAAAAGTGGGTGAAAAGGGTGAAAAATCGACAAAATTGAAGATTTTTCCTAATTATTCCCATATTTAAGGTGCCACCGCAAGAAACGGCACAATATAATCTCTAGAAAACTGTTATATATGTTAAATATAGGTATTCTGTGAGTTATTTCAAAGCATCCATTTATAATGCTGGAACATGAAAAATCAGCCGAATTACAGGGCCAATAATAGGCCCAGAACATACTCCTTTGGTCGTTTGATTTTACCTGAAAATCTGCAAAAATATTTACTTTGATTAAATAATATAAATCACAAAATCTTAACATTTTTTAACCATAGGTTTCTTGGGAAAATGTTTGTTAAGACATTGGAGTTTCAACATTTCCTATTTTGATCACTTAGAAGCTTGATTTCTTTGATAAAATGTAATCAATTAAAACTTTCAAATGATTTTGAAGAGTTATCTACCTTAGGTATTCTGTATCTACTTGAATGTCTTGAGAATACAATGAAAATGATGACCCCAGTAATATTAATAGATCCACAGTATATCAGTAAGACACAACCCACATAATCTTACAAAACAGCTAATCAACAAATGGAAAACTTCAGTTGAAGCAGTCTTTATAGATTTGAGAATGACCAGGGGTTGCTGCTCACCATTTTGTGATGTGGACTAGGTATACATGACAAAGCTAACATAGTTTGTCATTATTTGATAAAACAGCAGCAATTTAAAATCCAGATTAAAAAAGTGGCTCCCGCAGGGTTAAAAACAACCTGCGACCTGAGGGCTTTTTAAGGGCGACTTCCGACCTACACTTCATAAAATCAACCTATGCCAAAAAACGACCTGCGACCTCTGCCAAAATATGCCTTTTAAAAGCGACCTTGCGACCTCTTGCCCCTTTTAAAAGCGACCTTGCGACCTGAGGGAGGTACCCTGCAGGAGCCCCAAAAAACTATCCATCAGCTTTTAAAGACTTTCAAAGTAACCACTGATTGCTGTCTTGCGATTGGCTCTAAATATTTTTTTTTTATTCATTTCATTTAAAAACCAAACCTGAATTATCAATGAAAGACCCACCCTCTTGATTTAGAACAACTTAAGTAACTTTAAAAGTACAAACAAAGCTTTGACAAAAATTTCTTATTCAAAACCAATCATGTTGACTGAGGGACACCACCTGTTGTTTTGTTATAAGGCAGGTTCTTCGTCAGTCAGGAGTGGAATAAATGCTTTCTCCATCCCAAGATAGTTATGTTTTCCCCACTTTTGTGGGGAGACATATTGGTTTTGTCCTGTCCTTCTGTGTGTCTGTCCGTCACAAAGTTTGTCATTGCAACTCATCTGAAACTATTGAACTGTTTTTAAGGAAACTTGGTAGAGAGTAAGTACACTCTATGTAGTTGTGCAAATTACCAGGAAATTTTGATCTTATGATTTTTGAGTTGACTGTTGTGGCGCTTTGAACTTAGACATTTTTGGGGAAACGGGGAGAGACATCGTTTCTGCAGGCAAAAACATTACACATTTGTACAAACTTTAATTTTTTCTTATTTTCAACATGAGAGACTAATCAAGCATGTTAAAACGAAAAACAAGAATAGAAGGGTAAAGAAACCATTAATGCGCTTTTTTTTTCTGAAGGAAAACTTGTTTATATGGAATATACAAGGAATCACCCTATTTGTCTGGTTGTCTGTTTGTCTATAGCCCTTTTGAAAAAGTCATCCGGAATTCCGATTCCGAGTCTTTTATTTCAATTTTTGCAAGAGTACTTTCCCTTTGTGGGTCGGCCACACTGTTTGATCAACGTAGAGCTAAGGAAAATATCAATTTATCCCTATCCGTTTTTGGCGTAATTTCCCCTTCTCAATTCAAATAAACTGGTTTGGAGTAAAGTCTTGGATGTTAACGTATGTTTTAGTAGTTTAAGACTATGACAGACAGATTTAAAAATGTTTTAACAGGTTTACGAATTTAGTTAATTTCAACAGAATTTCAATGGCGAGGCCGACCCGGAAGTCGTAAACCTGTAGTGAATAAGTAAAAGATTGTTCGGGTCCGCAAGTCCGGAAAATACTTTCTAAAAAGGACTATTCAGGTGACTTATATAAATAAACTTTTACTTAAAAGTGAATGATGAAGTTTTCATGCATTCAGAGGAGATAATTAGAAGCTTACTCTGATGCCATTTTTTCCGGCAAACAAACTACATGTGGTGGGCTCATAATATTTGTTTGGTACCTGTTAAGTGTGTAGCGGTTTCATGATGTCATGTGTATGTACTTCCTGTTTATTGAAAACAATCCTCTTTGAGTAGAACTTGGTTTGTTTTTTCATTGTTGATGTTTTTGTTAGTATGTTTATATATACATGTACATGATATATATTCCTACAAAAGTAAACATGTTTCCTTGTCCTAATGCAAATGTAATTTCATGAATTTTAATGTATAAAAAAATCAGTAATATATTTTATTAATCATTCCTTCATTCCAATTTGAGGCGGAATGCTTTTTCAGCATTAACAAAGCTGATGATTTACAAACGCATATGTAATTAAACAGTAATCAATTTTGTGAACATTAAATGAATTCCTGCAAGCATAAAAACCCCAGCAGGATGCATTTCAATGCTAGTAGCTATATGCATTTTATTAAGTGCATCGATTTCTTGTATGAAAATAATTTCTCGATGCACTAGAACCAATGTAAGTTATTGAAGGAAGATTTTCTCAATGAAACATGTTGGATGGCAGCTCCTGAAAGTTTGCCAAAGTTATTACACTTTATAGAAAGGAAATCGGTGAAGATGTAGTTTTATTTGTAGTTATAATAGAATTTTAATAATGAGTTGTATTGACACTCCCTGATACAAAAACTTGAAAGATTTTTAAATGTAAAAGAATTTAAAGACTTATAAAAAATATTTCTGGTGAAAGAATTTACTATTTCATGGAGTGAAAAAAAAAAAACGGGTTATAAGATGGCGAATGTCAGCTGTCAGGTTTCTTATTCCATATCTTGGTTTACCATATTATTAGAGATTTATCATATAACTTTTTCACATTTTGCTTTATCTCAATAAAAAATGGACAATGAGAAATATTCAAAACAACGAACAAATTATTTGGAAAATATAACAAAATGATTACTTTCCCCTTGCATGTGTTTTACACAAGTTAGACATACATTATTTTGATTATTTTGTCAATTTTATAATGTAAAAGGAAATTTCAATTGAAAATCAAGAGTTGACTTGTAACATATTACATTGTAACTGAATTGAATTAAGTATCTGTTACTGATAGTCTACTGATTGTAAACTTAATACATTTGTTTAAATATTTTATGGGATATCACATTTTATTTTGCATTGTGTTTAAGGTCTCTATTTTCAACTTTGAAATGATCGAGTAAGTCTGGTGTTGTGTCACCTCTGCATTATACTGACCCAGGAAGTTAAATATCATGACAATACCAAATTTTCTATCTGCATTCCTGAGTTCAAAAAAGAGGTTTGGAAAAATATCTAGTGTTCAAGTTTTTTGTGACTTTTCAATAGACTTTCATTATTCTAAGTTAATAGCTCCATTGACACCTGACTTCCCCTCATAAAATCTCAAATTGTTTTGTTTGTATTTTTTATTTGAATATTAATGGTTAAAACATTGATTTTAATATTTTTCCATTTACATAATATTTTTTTAAAAAATGTTGTTTACAGGAATTTAGATTAGTAGTACAATTTACATGAACAGACCAATGCAAAGGAAATGTGTTTAATATGAAAGATTTTTATATTCAACTGACGTCATATTATGATAAAAGGTGTTATATGACTGTTGTATTACATATTTTACTTGTTTGTTTATGTAATTTGACAGCAGATGTGTGCAACATGACTCAATAGAGTTGTCTTTCTTAGAACAGAATTTGTGTTGCGCTCTGCATGCAACAATTTCAAGTCAAAACAAGCAATGCACTATCAAACAGGAGACAATGGCCAAATTAAAAAAAGAAAACATTCATTACAACATTGAAGTGGCAGTCCAGCAGAGTGAAAAACAATGACCCATCAAAATTTGGAGGAGAAACAAAACAAAAATTAACCTAGGGAACTTTGGAGGAGACACAAGAAAAAAATGTTAACCTACATGTAGGGAACTTTGTAGGAGACACAAAAAACAAATGTTAACCTAGGGAACTTTGTAGGAGACACTAAAAACAAATGTTAGTCTAGGGAACTTTGGAGGAGACACAAGAAACAAATGTTAACCTAGGGAACTTTGTAGGAGACACTAAAAACAAATGTTAGTCTAGGGAACTTTGGAGGAGACACAAGAAACAAATGTTAACCTAGGGAACTTTGTAGGAGACACTAAAAACAAATGTTAGTCTAGGGAACTTTGTAGGAGACACTAAAAACAAATGTTAGTCTAGGGAACTTTGGAGGAGACACTAAAAACAAATGTTAGTCTAGGGAACTTTGGAGGAGACACAAGAAACAAATGTTAACCTAGGGAACTTTGTAGGAGACACTAAAAACAAATGTTAGTCTAGGGAACTTTGGAGGAGACACAAGAAACAAATGTTAACCTAGGGAACTTTGTAGGAGACACTAAAAACAAATGTTAGTCTAGGGAAATTTTGAGGAGCGAAGAGACACAAGAAACAAATGTTAGCCTAGGGAACTTTGGAGGAGACACAAGAAACAAATGTTAGCCTAGGGAACTTTGGAGGAGACTCAAGAAACAAATGTTAGCCTATGGAGCTTTAGAGGAGACACAAGAAACAAATGTTAGCCTAGGGAACTTTGGAGGAGACACAAGAAACAAATGTTAGCCTAGGGAACTTTGGAGGAGACACAAGAAACAAATGTTAGCCTATGGAGCTTTAGAGGAGACACAAGAAACAAATGTTAGCCTAGGGAACTTTGGAGGAGACACAAGAAACAAATGTTAGCCTAGGGAACTTTGGAGGAGACACAAGAAACAAATGTTTACAAGGGAACTTAATTTGAGGAGACACAAGAAACAAATGTAAACCTAGGGAGACACAAGAAACAAATGTTTACTTGGGAAATAAATTGGAGGCGACTGTAATCACGATGGATCCAGTGGCGGATCTAGGGGGGCTCAGGGCTTAGTTTACAGATTGACAATGCTAAACTGTGAATATTTCTCCTCTTATTACTTTAAACTTTCTTGTCCATTATTAAGGTCAAACTTTTGAAGCCAAATTCAAATTTCTTATCCATTAATTAGGTCAGACTTCTAAAGCAAATTAATTTAGCATCAAACTGTTAGTATTACTACACATCAATGTAGTATTTAAAATATTAAACTACTTAAATATATTTAATCTGTTTTAAGGATTAATTTTTATATTCATATGAACTCTTTTTACAGACATTATTTTATATCTTTAGTTCGTGTTGTATAAATGGTATTTAAAATTTTAAATTAAAGCTATTTTAATACAGATTTACATTTGTAACATTACATTTTCTCTAGTTTGATAACTAGGTATGTAGAAAAAAAAATGTTACAACTATCAAAGTCATTTAAGACATTATTTATAGGTTATTGAAATTCTTGCAAATGTGTTCAAACCAGAAATGTCCAAAATGGTCCCACCTTGCATCATGTACTTGTTGCTGGTATCTCTGATTCATAAAGTTACAGTGTTATGACAAATTTTGTTTGTTGATAGTATATAAAAAAGTTTTATGAAAATATTATTGACAGCCTGTAATTTGGGAAAAAACTTGAATCTAATTGTTGCTAAATGTTGTTTTCAGACAGTCTCAGAGATAACCAAATGGACCCATTCACTATATGAGCAGGGTTACATATATTTTTGCTTTTGGCTGTTTTGTTTGTGTTTTGACTTATAGTTGTTTCTGATTGTTTGTGACCTATGTTAATTAATGTAAAGTCTTGTAAAATATAGTGTTCAACAAAAAAGTTAAGCAAAAGTTAATGAGAGCAACATACATACAATTTGTTTATAGACAATTATATAAGTACTACAAATAAAGTATGCTGCATTAAATAATTCTAAGGTTATTATAATAACAATTTAATCTTCTTATTTATTTTCCATTATGTTCACTTTAGACTGACTACTTATTAATACTCTAGTATTCAAAACGGAAAACCAGGGGGTTATATGATTAAAGAAGGTGAAGGTCGTCAGTTGTATACAGTGTTTACCAAATTCTGTGTGTTCAACATTATGATGTGTGATTACATATAGATGTGATATACATGTAAACCGTACCACTCTTAAATACTACATTAAATATTGTAAGGATAATAAATAGATATTGTTGTGCATTGATCCACTTTTTTGTTGTGAATAGAAGTTTGACGTACAATACTTGTATAAATAGATTGTATTTGAGTATGTGTTAATTTCATGATATTTATAATAATAAAGCTCATTAGAAGAGGAGATATTCTTGAAGAAACATCTTAGTCCACACAGGGAAATGTTAATTTCTATAAACCTATGTACCATTTTAATGGATACTGCTATATCATTATTTTAAATGGCAAAGAAACTTGAACTGTTTATTTAATGTTCACATAACTTACTGGATTGATTATTGGGAAATTAATAGTAACATTATCATGATTATAACAAAAGTTTACATTGTATGTAGAAACTGCTAGATTGACAACCACAAAACTTGGTATATTGACTTGTTGTTACATCCCTTTTACAAGATGATTCCAATCATTTGAAGGAACTTCTATTATTTCTGAACATTTTTTGTAAGATCATTTGAAGATATCACAGAATTAATCTTTACAATCAGCATGTCTTCAAACGGAGGATACTTGAATTTCAGATGTAAGTTTTTATTTACTAATAATGTTATGCATTTTTGTTTCTAAATAATTTCTTGTACCATATTGTAGATGGATAAAATATTGACAAACATGCATTCATATTGCTTTATATTTCATGTAAAATAATATATAATATTAACTAAAGATATTCTTTGCTGATTTTCGTGAAATGATGCAGAATTATTCAATGTTTGTTAGTTTGGAAAATTGAAGGAACCATTGTCATTATTGTTATATTTAACAACTTGCTGAACACAATGATTTTCTATAGAATCAAATAGGAAACAAAAACTATCCAGTATTGAAAAGAGTCAAGACGAAGATATCATTGTATCATATCTTTGTAAAAGGGAAATAATGCAATCTTGGTTGAAACAGGGGAGATCATTGGGATGTATATTTTTTTTTCAACACTTTAAACCCATTTAAGAGAAGGATGTTCTCAATGAACTGCTCCAAGTTAATAGCTTACAGAAAGAAAGGAAATTAATGCATGTAATTATTGTATGCAATGAAGGCATTCATCAACTAGTAATGGCAAATTTTAATCCTCTTATAGAGCATATTTATAAGTCTATAGTCATCTTCCTGAAATCTGTGGGATGATATAAAATTGGGGATTGGTAAACTGATTTAGAAAGTGGTTTTGTGGTTGTTCTAATAATAATCTAGCATACTGTGTATGTGGAGTTTAAGAAAGTAACTTATTTATAAGCATAGATGTTTGACCTTGGAACCAGGTATACCTAATTTTCATGTAGGCTCCAAGTTTGACAGATCTCTGTGGTTTCATTATTATTCGTGGGGTATCAATTTTCGTGGTTTTCCTGGGTGGCATTGACCCATGAAATTTGATACCCCACAAAAAGTTAACCTAACATTCATTTATATGCTGCAAATTTCAGAACCACAAATTTAAGTATCCATGAATTTACACTTTTTCATCAAACCACGAAAATCTGTACCCACAAAAATAAATGAATCCACAGTAATTTGAATAGAAAAACCTCAACAACTAAATATGTTAGGTGGCCAGTTAAGTTAACACGGTTAAAACAGTATGAAACTGGTCTTGTGAAAAATCACACATGTCAAGGGCACATCCAAAAAGTTTTGAAGGGGGTCTGCTTTAAGTTTACTAGTGTTCCAGGCCATTACCTAATATTCAACATTTTCAGGGGAAAGGTAGGTTCCATCTTCCTCTGGTCACATAGTCTGGATATACCACTGCTTGTAGAATTCTACTACATTTGATCAACAGAAAGACCTGAGGCCTTAATTTCAAATGACTGCATTACTCACTGAACATTTTAAATTCTAAAACTCTTTGTTGAAATGAGCACCATTAAATGTAGCCCATGTTCATTACTGTATTTGTTGTTTATTATAGAGTTTTGATTGTGTTCTTATTGACTTTCAAAGACTTGTATTATGAATGAAAAATCAAACATCATGAACATAGCAAGAAACTACACAAAAGACTCTGCTAGGTTTAAAATCATTATCCTTCACATGTAAAGTCATGCTTATAAAGTTTATATAGGGCTATTTCTTAAGCCTTTTGTAACAGCTAGTGCAGATTCTATATTTGGGATTTTAAGCCTTCAATGTATTTAAAATTTATTAGATGCAATGTGAATGACTTGTGACTGAATCGGTGTAGAAAACTCATAAAATGCAAAATACAGGAATTTATAGAACTTGCAAATTGATAAAAGAAATTCTGATTTTTTTAAAAATCAAGTTTAAGACAAAATCACAAAGTATTTTTCACAATTTCAAAAGTGCTTTATGACTTTGAGCTTGTAGAAGGCAATTTTACAGGCTGTCAGATTTCTGGCTAAATTTATAGCTTATTATGATTTAAGCATTGCCTAAGCTGCAAGCACAGCATGATTATTCAATTAGCTTACTTTAAAAGGAAAAAGAGAGTAAAAAAATGAATAGATGCATAAACTTGATAATCATAGAAACTTCTTTTAAATACTCCAAATTTGCAAATTATGCCGTAAACTCTGGTTGATTTTGAAAGTGGCGCATAGGTCGGAGAGCATGATGTTTTCCTCCAAATTTTGAATAATGGAATTGACAATATTTACATTAATCCATGTCTTGTGAATGGTACAAGGAAAGGACCTGACAGAATGAGTTTAGTAACCAAAATTGGACTAGGAACTCTGGTTTCAAATAGAGAAAACTGTACCCATCCTGTTTTATTCTTTTAGCATGAAAAAAGTGAGAAAAAGTTTGGTGGAGTATATTAAGGAATCTGACCTTGTCTGTTTGTCTTTTTTGATTGGAGATTAATTAGACTAATTTCCTGAAGAAACTGATGTCGGGGTATCCTCATTGAGCTTGTTTACTTTGAGTTCTTGTTTATCTTATGTCCTTTTAACCATTGCCTTCTCTTGCCATGCAGCTATAAAGGACTTTCATATCTTCCATTTTTATATTTAAGTATTCTATATAATGCCCTGTAAGGCAATGAAAATAAATTAGTGTAACTTAAGAATATGTCATAAAATATCATCCTCTCCACAAAGGAATATTGGCTTGCTTGCTTTAGACTATGGTTCAGAAATTGAAACAATATACAATAATAACAATAGTAACAGTATTATTCAGGTGCCTGAGTGATATTGAATAAGTCCTAATGCTTTAACTTCATAAATGTTTTTTGGTCCTTGCATGGGTGGCTTAGTGGTCGCTTGTTTAGATACCTCAGTATTGCTCACTAGCTGATTTAAACACCTCTCAAGTGGTGATGGAGTCCCTCTTGTTACTTACAAAACTCCTCACCTTAATGTTTATGTAATTTAAGGTTTGTCAGTTACTTCCACAAGGTCAGTCACTCGGGTGACCTCAGGTCCACAGACACACATTTAAAGTTTTGCTTATAAGAATAAATGAACAACTCCAACCCAATAACTGAAATATAAAAGCATTTGAATGCATATCTGTTTCAACTTGCAATAGTTTATAACTTAAAATGTTTTCTAAATAGCCTGAAATGCCTTGGCAAGGATTGTTACTTTGGCAAAAATAAGGTGTTGAATATAATGTTGTTTCCACCTTGCCTAGGTCGTCTGTGTATGTATTTAGATTCTGTTACTACATATAGCTCTTCTTTTCCTATGATCATCAAATATGATTTTAGCAGAAGTGTTGATGAGAATTCTTCAGGTCTGTTTTCCTGGGTGAAGGTGCATCGCCTGACGTCACTGCAGACGTGACGAAGGTCAGTGTTAAAAATGCATGTGTTGACCTCGATTGGAATGTTAATGATCAGAAACAAACAAAGTTTATTGGTTGTGAAGAATGTTTGCTGATATTTTTTAAAATAGATAGGTTTTGAAAATAGATGCCTTCAAAATTATTAGGTGATGGTTAGGTGATCATCAAGATATTGTAGGAAAAATATGGCAGAGTTTCATAGGTATTGCATTTAATTATATTTTAGGATTTTACAAAGTTAGAATAAATAATTAACAGTTATATTAATGTATGGTAAAACCTAAGAAATGGGTTTCAATTCAAGAGAAGGTTAGGTGTTGATTGAATACCAAACTTTTTTTAGGAATTAACCTGTCTTCCTGTCTGTTATGATGTATGTATATATTTCCTAATCAAAACTTCTCAAAACCCACTAAATTGATTTTGATGAAACTTTACATATGTATATAATAAGAAGATGCTTATTTCGAAGTTTTATTACTGTCAGTTTAATCATCTAGGGGAGATAGATTTCATATGTCAGATGTTGAAAATATCTTTTTTGAGCTATGTTTTTTAGATTCAATGACAAAACAAATATTATTTACTTTGAACTTCACTGCCTTTGATAATACAGCTACCGTACCTATTATCAAATCTAATACTTTCATCCATTTTAAAAGTTGTATACCAAAATAAACAAAGATTACAATTTGCCTAATTTAGATTTATTGATAATATAAACAGCAAGGATTTATCCTTTTTACGGAAATGTTTCTTTTTTTACTTGTTAATGCAAATTATGTACATTTTACTATACAAATTATGCAAATGAGATATGAAAAATGATGAATATGTTTATGGGGAAAAAAAATTATGCATTTTCGTGTAGTTATTATATATGTGGAAATGGTTGCTCAAAAGTGACATCTGTGTACTCAAAAGTATTAAGAGGCTGTCCAAGTAAAACCCAGGCAATAGCTCAGGCACATGACAAATTTTGTTTTTCAAAAATTTTCATTCATTTCACATCAGGTTAACATCCATTCCCCAAAACAAATGCAGATTTTTGGTTTATTGAAGTGATAACTTAGATATGATTTTATATATAGAATGCATTGAAAATATGCAGAAAAAGGGGGATAACTCTTGCATATTTGCAAAATTTGGTTGCTTTGTTCATAAACTGTAGAGCTGAATCACAAGGCATCCATGTTGCTTTCAAACGAATCCTGGTGATTTTTGTTTTACATATGAGTCCAACAATACATTAAAACAATAAATATGCTGGGATAAAAAATTTCATGTGCCAGATTCTGAAGGCTTTTGCCTGATTTGTACATGGACATCCTCTTAAAATGTAGATCATGTGTCTTAAACTTGAATAAAATATCATGAACATTGAAGATTGCTGAGTCCTTAGCTTTAGGTTTTTGGTTTTCTTCCACCATTTAAAATGACAGCCGTGTATTGTAAAACACAAAGACTCACCACATTGGCATAAAGCTGACTGGTGACTTATATACTTGATATAGGTCTACAGCAACATGTCACCATAAGCTTTTGCTCCTATAAATAACTGTTTTTGCTTTTTGGTCTTCATTGCCATTGAAAACAACAGATTCTATGGATTCAATATGAATTAATTGATACTGGACAGCCATGACAAAAGAGTAAATTTAAATCACCAATGCCTACCACATTCTCTGATAAAAGATAAGGATTTAAGAGTTATTGATCTGGTAGAGAAAAATATCTATTTCTGGAACAGAATGCTAAAAATAAAGTGAGGGCTTGTTGATAACACAAGATCCAATTATATCTATGGAATTAATAAAATAACTCTGAGCCTGTGAAAAAATCTATTGGATGTTGCAAGCATTGGAGTTTAGTTATTCGGAAAGTATTAGGATCTGGAATTGCATTGAAATTCTATTCAGATTGCCTGAGTTTTTGTGTCTAGAGTTAGTGGAATTTTTCTCCAGATGTTTTAAGGTTTGTTATATAAAATATCCTTGATGTATTTCTACCTGTTTACAGTGAGTTAGAATGGGTTTGATTTCTATGACTTACTGCTTAACAATCTGAATTTTAAGATTTGTATTTCTGTACCTTTTCCGTATTTTATGTGTTCAGTCTATGATATATTTCTGTGTTATTCAGCCAAACATGTATTTGTTTTAAAATAACAAAATATATTTAACTTTCTCTTATTCAAAGCAAATTTACTGACTTGTATTCTTTTTGCTTAAATAAAATCTTTTGAACCTTTAACATACTGAATTTCAAAAAAAAAACAGGACATAAAAGGTAGACTATATAGCATCTCATAAAAAATGCATATTCCACTTTTTATGCCATATTTACGAAAGTTCATCCCAAAGGTTGCACGATGGGGCATTATGTATACTCTGGTCTCAAAGAAGAGAAAGCTTACATCTACCTGTGTCCATAGGTCTTTGGTTCTGTCACACATTTCATTTGTTCATAACTTGGCTTTATCGTAGGATGATTCCTTGGATCAGTTGAACATCTACTTCCTGTCCAAAGGCATAATATTTGTTAAAGCAAGGGTTTCACTAGTGTGCTCACAGATTTTCTTATTTTTTTATTCAATTACATCATAACATCATAATTATGTTTACAAGATCTTTGAAAAATGTAGGTCTATTTAAAGAACCAGTTATTATAGACTAATTTACACACTTTTGCATATTGCCAGGGTCTCGTGTGAAGTAGAATAGCAAGACTTTCAATGTGTGAAAAACGACACTGGTTTGGTGTAAAAAAAAAATTTTCTTCTAATTATTACTATATGTTTTGTTTTGATTTTATTTTTCAGATCCTTTGGTTCCACATGATTCTACCATGGAAATAAACAACCATTTTTCCCATATAAGCAGAAAACAAGGTAAGTTTTTTAATTTCTGTTTTGAAAAAAAAACCAACAACATTGGAATCTATTACAACTGTAGATACATTATATATTAAGTCACCCAGATTTTGGGGAAAAAAAGATTAAGACCCCTTTTACACAATGAAAAAAATACATCAATCTTTTTTGAATTGATCTTAAAAAGACTGGTTTGCATTTACACACATTTATGAAATAACCTGAATAATATGGCCATTGTATTTCACTCCCTGCAGTCGCTACATTACGCTACAAAAAAGATCGATCTTTTTAAGTCAAGGTCTAAAGCAGGACTTTTTAAGTTCGGTTCTTTTTGAATCGATTCAAATAAAGATAGATCTTTCCCATTAACACAAAAAGATTGATTTTTTTTGCATCGATTCAAATAAGATCGATGTTTCCCTCTAGTGTAAACGGGTTCTAACATCCTCCATCTGTCCATGCGACTTTAGGAGGTTTTTATATGACCACAAAATTTTGCGATCGTATAATGTTATGGCGATGTCGTCGTTGTCGTTGTCGTTGTTGTTTGGGAACATTTGGTTTCCATCCAATAACTTGAGTAAATGTTGACCAATTGTTTAAAATTTTGAAATGATGTTTGTAACCACTAAAGGAAAGTTATAATTGAATGTGGGGTTTGTGGCCCCTAATGTTTCAGAAAAAAGGGCCAAAAGGGGCTAAAGCAGGTACATTGACAAAACTGTTGTAGAATATTTAATATTCATTGGATTTGAATTTGCATTTTTTATTTATTTAAATGCTCATTAAATTCTGTCAACTTAATGTGTCAATAGTTTTGATCTATATTATACCATTATATTGCTACAGGGGACCAAAAAGGGGCCACACCCAAAAAATCACCTCTTTGTCCCCCGCCGCAATGCGACAGAGGGACCTAGTAATGGTCTTTGTCCGTGCGTCTGTCACACTTTTGTGAGCGCAACTCCAGTTAGACTGCTCAACGGATTTTGATGAAATTTTGTTGGATTGTTTGTCATGATATGCAGTTGATCATATCGCACCGCCATTTTGATTAGACAAATTTTGTAGAAGTTATGGGACTTTATCGACTTTGTTCATTTTATAGGTCATAGGAACACTTTGTGAGCGCAGATTTTGATGAAATTTTGTAGGATGGTTTGTCATGATATGTAGGTAATCATTTCGCAATGTAATTTCAATTATTCAAATTTTAGTACATACATTTTCAACTTTAATGCGGCGGCAGGGGACATTGGCTACATATGGCAATCTTGTTTATTTTTTATCAGATTTTCAAAATTGTTTTCTTTGGAATCCTTGTGAAAATTTCAATCAGAATTGCAATATCTTTTACCATTTTTGAGAAATTAGGGGTCAAAGGGGCCAAAAAGGTAAATTATAAGTGTTTGTCTGGACCAATGGTTTAAAGAGCTTTAGTTTTTAGGTTTGTCAACCAATTGTCATGAATTTTTGATATGATGTTTGTAACCACTAAAGAAAGGTTGGTATTGTAGTTGAGGTTTGTGTCCCCTACAGTTTTAAAAAAAGGGCTAAAATGGGTGTTTGGACAAAGCTGCAGTACAATATTTATGTTTCATTCAATTATGACAATTCTTTTTTTATTGAATTTCTCATTAAAGTTTGTTAAACAAATGTGTCAAATGTTTTGATATATATTGCACCTTTACATTGCTACAGGGGGCCAAAGATGGGCCACACCCCAAAAATCAACTGTTTTATTTGTAGAATTTTCTGGCTGCATTTTATAATCAAATTTTTATATCTTTTACTGTTTTTGAGAAATAAGGGGTCAAAGGGGCCAAAATGTAAATTATAAGAGTTTTCATAAATATGCATTTTTCATTTCAAGTCCACCACAGAATGCATGTGTCAAAAACCTTTGTTAGTCGAACATGGGCTGCATGTGTCCAAAGCATTTCACAATCCATATTGGGCATCCAACGTACAGGGTTCAGCTTGTTGCGGTCGTATCATGCTGTGCTTGGTGTAGCTTTTCATTAGGTTATGACATTTAAAGATTGCAAAATCTTAGGCCATAATAATTTATTTCCTAGATTCTCATCAAAATTTCTTAAAGATATGGAGTGCCTGGCGGGCAAATTTTATTATTTATCCATTTTGGTAAAATTTTCTGTCCGGCTAAAAATTAGCATAATTTGCCCAAAAATGAGAATAAAATACTATTAAAATCACATCATAAATGTTGAAATGAAATAAAATAAGAATGGGCTGTTTTATAGCTGTTCTTCATCCTAAAGTCACAAGGAAATACCACCTCACTGCAAGCACAACCCCTAACACAGGTTTCAGAATATCAGAAGGCTAATGTGTTTTTTATGTTTACAAATCCAGGGAAATCAGTGAGTTACAATTGGGAATAGAAATTGAGCAAATATTCAATACCTATCTTAAGTTAGTCAAAGGTCAAGGTCATAATCTAGATAACAGTGTAACAGGACATTACTCATTAGGCCTTGACCCTTGCTTTTTTTGCAAATAATTACATTTGTTCTAATCCTTCACAAATGACCCTGGTAAAAGCAATTTATAAGCTTTAGATCTGAGCAGTTTTAAGTATTTTATAACATTCAGTCAGTCAAAATCAAACTGTTTTCTCAGAAATACCTTCAGATCAAGAGTTACAATTATTTATATTAAAGACCCCGTTTAATTATCCTATTATGTCAGTAACAAACAAACATAGATCATTAAATGTTTCCTCATGTTTCCTGTATGTGCTGTCATTTATCCTTACAAATCACAATTTACAGGCAATGATTGGAAGTTATAATAAGAATTACCATAAATATTGTAATGAAGTTGTCAATTAACATTTTTTAACAGTTCTCCATGAGCATACCAAATGAGATCTTCAGGTTACTTTAAGAAGCATGAATAAATTCAAGTAGGCAAAAAAAAAACCAACAACAAAACTCAAACGAACAAAAAACAAAACGAAATATTTTAACCAACACAAACGAAACCAACAGAAACAAACACAATCTGTTCTAGTTCTGTTAAAAAACAATCAGAAACCTGACTTTGCAATTTTAAAATAATAAATAGATTAATTGTTAAATAAGGGAGGTAATTCTGTGAAAACCAACATTCAACAATTAGGTTTCCTATATGAACATAAAAATTATAGTTTGTTTTCTTTACAAAATACTAGAAAAAACCCGCAAATTTGTGGGAAAATCAATCGTTGCGTTGCTTTAAAAAATAGACCCCACAATAAAAAACATTGTCGATTGATTAAATAATTCTGCACCAATTATTTTTCATTTTCAGATTAGAATAAACTTTTTAGTTTTGGGCGCTTCCAAGCGCATTTTAGTATGACCGCCGGAAACTTATTAATACGTGTAATTCCGGAACGATGACGGCTATAGCTTTTCAGGAACAATTAATTAGGTTAATTAGCAAACTGCGGAAATAATTGCATATGTGCTAATGAAATTTTGAAAGGCCAAAATCATCTCTTATTTTTGATATATGAAGCTTAGTCGTAGCGTTTGTTGTTTAGGCTGCAACCCGGCTAACAAAAAACACTTCGTTATTTTAGTAGTATAGATATTGTACACTATAAAATTTGATCAATTTTAAGAAAAAGATTTTAAACAATTGTATCAGCTAACAACTGTTATTTTCTATAACTACCAATTATTTTATATTTTTGATCCAAAATTTGTTTAGAGTTATACTTGTGTCTTTTGATTTAAAGGTGGTAAAAAATATTCAGTAAAGAATTACCGGGTAAATTTTAATTGAAGTATGGTTAACTTTGTGGATGCATGACTCCATTTATTTTTACAAGGGAAAGCTTTTCATTCAGTCAAAGCCCCAAACCATGACTATGACGTCAAGAGAAATCTATTTTTAACAGCCTAACATTTAGGGTCAAGTTCATTTGATTAATATCTGATGCTCCAATGTATTAATCATTTAGAGAAATTATGTAGGTTAACTGTGTTAATATATGTGTAGAAACTTATGATGTTTTACAAGTAGGCCAACCATGTTGTCTAGAAATAATTATTAACTTCTGTCATTATATTTGAATCTTTAAATGAAGTAAATAAATTGAAATGGCTTTTAAATCCATGAACACCAGATAAAATTTCCATGGTTACTCTATAATATACTATATTTTCTGTTCTATAGTATGTTTCTTCTATGTATTTATGTGTTGTATTGTAATGTATGCTGTCATCCCTAATTGGGACATATTAAACAGTTTCCATTTAAAATGGTTTAATATGTTACATATTGAATATATATAATGAATGAAATGTTTTTAAATAAAATGGATCCATGCTTTATTGAAAAAGCCTTTATGCTTTTCAGCATTGCAGATGGAGAATTTTATTTCTTCATATTTTTATTAGCAAATATTTATAAAGAAGTTTAAAAATCGTTTTGTTAGGAGTAAATTATTCAAGAAGCTATTTGGGTCAACTTTCACACTTCATTATAACTAAAAGGTGAATTAATAAATAATGATTATAACAATAGTTAATAAAATGTCTAGGTTGTTTGACGTCAAACTTATGTTTGTAATTGTATCAGCAGAACTTTAAAATTTGAATTGATGAAATTTTATTGTGGCACCTGGTGCATTATTTATTCCTTAAATGTATTTGATAATATTTAATAGCCAGAGTGAGGCAGCCTTTTTCATGACCATTGTCTTTTAATGATATTCCAGCCCTAAACTAAATCTTATTTTAAAAAAAGTAGATTTATAACTGCATTATCATCCTGTAAGAATGGTTATAGTATTAAATTTACATAAAATTCTGGTCTATTGCAAGATACCTCTAAAAGGGCATTTGGTTACATATGGATAATTGAAATTGAGTGGCCCTGAACTGGATGAATAGCAATAAAAAACCACCAGAAATGATTTTTAAAAAAGCACCTTTTCTGATGACAAAAAAATATTACTGCTCTGTGCATTTGAATGAAATAATTGCAATATCAATACATGTATTTACCAATGTATTTTGACCATGATAGAATATCCAGCCCCTACCCTGTGAGGATCTAACTGCAACTGTTTGAAATCGTGTGCAAAACATTACATACACAATGGTTTATACTGTCAATTGATTGAAATGTGTTTTACATTCAAGCTTATTAACAAGTGGTCTCTGAAGCAGGCTACATGGGCAACCATAATAATACAATCAGGAAATTATCTTTTAACATGTTTAATTCTGTTTGAAATCTGTAAAACTAAATTTATTATATAAATGATAAAATGAAAATTAGAGTACTCATGCATTTTTAAAATGTCAGAATACTCATTGGACATGGTTAGAAATTATAATATAAAACATGTGTTGTCATTACAATAGAATTTCCTGATGACAATATTTTACTAAACCACCAAGACAACATATGTAATTTCAAGGTTAAATCCTGCAGTTTAAGTGGAGGTAAAGGTTACAAAGGGTCTAAGACTCAGCCAAATATCAAAAGTCTGAAAGGGCATAGACAAAATCTGACAAACCAGATAAAACAATGAAAATTAATATTGAAAATGTTGTTTTGGGGACTGTTTGTTTGCAGTGTCCCACTCAATACCCATTGCTCCTAGTTTTTGTGCTGGACTACTGTTATTTTGGAGAAAAAAATCTGTTTTAAGTAAAGGAATAATGGTGTAAATTTAAAATTTTATCTGTGCTACTGGCTTATTCTCATTAATTTCTGTCCCTTGTTTTGATAATGTCGTAATTTTTTTATACAAATACATATAGTTTACATGTGTTTGCATTTTCATTTGATTTTTATTCAATAATGGTATATTGTAATGGTTTATTGTATTAAAATCAACACATTAGTAATCCATTTTTCTTTATTTTGACTAAACTTGGGCCCCTTAGTATCTGTGTACTATTGACAGATAAGCCTATTTTATATAGAAAATGAAAGATAAGGCTAAATCTTCCATGTACAGAAGACCTAAAGGATAGAATAATTTATTAGGCCAATTACTGTCATGAACATTATAAAGTCTGAGGCCTGGAGCATGTGATGTTTTATGCTTCAACTGTCACGCTAGAACACATTTATGTACCGGGACACGTTCATATAAGGACTAGAAACTTCTCTGACCAAATTCTTTATTGGTTATGTTTTTTATTGCTGGACATGTAGTGTGGTTTCAAAAGTGAATTAAAATATACAAGACGAAGATGTGTTTGTATTTGATAGTGTTGAATAAATTAACATTGTGGTGATATTGTCTGTTAATATTACATTTGGATATTTTGGACAAATTTGAAATAAATTAATCTCAGATAGTTCTAACAAAGATTGTATTTTGGATAATAGTATTGGCTGTTGGATAATGACCAAAGAAGAAACAAAATCTGTGTTTAAAGTGCCCTCTATACCAACTTGGAAACAAGCTTGGTATAAAAAACAGTCAAAATACAGTAGGCTTAGATGTTCAAATGACTATTGTCGTCACAAGTGTAAGTGTCTGTTAATGTCTATATGACCCGGGTCAGAACTTAGAATTAAGTTTGTTAAACACATTGCTTTCCTTCACAACTGTAAATGTAGTATTATCTGTTTTTAAATTCTTTAAAGCAAATATGACACCCTTGACATCATCCTTCCCTCGGATCATCATTAAACATTTTTGTTGCCACAGCATGATACAGAAGTCTGATCTTTTGCTTTCTACAATTGTTTTTTGTTGTTATCTTTTCAGACTTAAACCAGTCTCCCCTGGCTTCTCCAATACTAGACCGTAGACATCCACCAGGAATGTACTCTGGGGACCAACTCAATCAGCAAATTGCTTCCCTAAAACAGCAGCAAGAATTTCAGCAGCAGCTACTAGTACAACAGTTCAGGCAACAGCAACAACAGCTGGCACAGGAACATGAAAAACAGATACAAGAACACCTCAAAGTTCAACAGGTGGGTACAGTCAAAAATAAAAACACATCAAAGTTCAACAGGCGGGTACAGTCAAAAACAAGAAAAATGTTCAACAGGTGGGTACAGTCAAAAACAAGAAAAACGTTCAACAGGTGGGTACAGTCAAAAATAAAAACACATCAAAGTTAACAGATGAATACAGTAAAAAACAAAAACACATTAAAGTTTGCAATTGGAAAGTTAAAAACAGGAACACATCAAAGATCAACAGGTGGGTACAGTCAAATCAGGAAAAACGTTCAACAGGTGGGTACAGTCAAAAATAAAAACACATCAAAGTTTTAACAGATGGATACATTGTGGAGTGAGTCAAATAGGAACAAATTATAATAAGACATTGAATACAGTCAAATATATGAAAACATCAAAGTTATGGTAAACAGCCCTAAGATTTCAAATTTTGCTGGAACATGATAACTCTTTTCATGAACACTATACATGTAATCTATATTAATGCCCTTTTTGACCACCAGTTCATAAAGATTTTTTCTGCTCATTGCATTCCTTATTGAGGAACCTACATGTTACAAAGCTTTAAGGGGTTATGTGATTTTAAAAATTAAATTCATAATCTTTTCTGTTTAAACCAAAATAGATTTTCTATTTCTGATACATCACCATGTCATTACTTTACTGATCCAGTACTGCATCAATTTTCCTGCGGGTCTTAAAGGAATCTAATTAATCACCATTGTTGGATATAAAAAACATTGTAAAGAGATTGTCAATAAGACATGGCAGCTCTCCGGGTTGTTTCCTATCATTTAGTAGGATTTCTTGCCTAAAATAGAGCAATTAGAAAATCGCTTCTTAGAAATTGATTGTCAAGCATCTAAAAATAACTCTCCGTAGGTTATAAACAAGATTGTTGTCCTGTAAGACATTTTATGTTCCCAAGATAATTGATATTGTGGAAGGATTGATAGATGTCTATTTCTGCCACTCAGCTTCCATAAATAGGCTGGTTATTATTTGAAGTTGTGAGGGAAAAACATCATGCGTTTGAATGACATTTCCATCAGAGATGTTACACAAGGGCTAAATATACCCTCCTTTGTCACTAACTCGATATTATACTATGATCTTTTTTCTGTTTTAATAGATTTTTCTATATATGAAATTAATATGTTTTTGTGGGAGACTGAAAGAATTTTTTTAATGTCAGCTTTTAAATCAAGCAAAACGCTTACATTACTTGTATCTGTTGAGCCAAAAAAATCCACTCTTGGTCCTGGGATAAAATTGCTGTTTTATTTCTATGCCTGGATACCTTTTGAGTCACACCAAAGTTTTTTATTATGACATTGAACACAATTATTGTTTTTGAAATACCTGAACTGATTGAGTCAGTACCACTGTGATTACTCAGCTTTTTTATGCCCCATCTACAAAAATTGAGGGGGGGCATATAGTGTTCCAGTCTGTTTGTCCCCTGTCCCAAATCATGGTTACCTGCAGGTTGAAGTTATTTAAACATGAAAGAAGTTTTGTATCACCATGAAACTTATTACACACTTAAATCAGAATATGAACAGAAAAAAATCATCATAAAATTGTACCTTTCTCATCATCTTCATGGTTGATTAATCACAGAAAAGGGAGTGTTATACTAAGGTTAACCTATATGTTAAAGTTAGTTTACCATTTGAAGGAAGTGTGGTACCATCATGAAACTTTATACAGATATACATCAGGATATGAACAAACGAATTAAATATCATCACAAAATTGTACCTGTCTCATCAACTTCTTGGTTGATTGATCACAAAAAGGGGTGTTATACTAATGTTTACCTAAAGGTTGATGTTCCATTACCACGAAGGAAGTGTGTTTTCATCATGAAACTTTTTAAAACATTTAATCATCATAAAATTATACACTTGGAATAAAGTTCATGGATTGCTGATTGGGGAGAAAAATGAATGTTGCGAGATGGGGCATTATGTCTTTGGGGACATATTCTTGTTAGCTTTATAACAGTAACTCTCATTATGGTAGCTTGCAGCAGAGCTTAATTAGCTTGTCATAAGATGCCACTAAGGGTCTCAGGTTACTGCTCAACCTACAAAGTGTTAACCCTAGGTGGCTGATTAGGATGGCCTTCGTGGGTTGTCAGGTCTTTGATACAGAGAGCATGACCACTGCTGACCATAGTGGGCCAACATGTGTGGAGAGTGCACGTTTTATGCGCTTAAAAGACTTCTTTGTGTCAGTCAAGAAATGCACCACATCGGATTAATTTTCTGCCCCTACCCACCTCACCCTTTTCCTATGGTTTTCAAAATTTACTGTTCCTTTGTTTCCCACCCACCCCAATATTTCTCACTATCATTTTATGTTCATTTTATCATCGTTTTCATGTTCATGGCCTTTTTATAACCTATATAGCGTTCACCAACTCACCCACTCACTAACTCACTGATTATGTTATTATTTTATTGTTTCCCTTTCAGTAAACAAACATTATCTTTACTCTTGTGATGTTCATATGAAATAACTTAAAACTTTCTTTTTCATATCTGTTACAGCATTTGGTTTTACTGCAAAAGCAACAGGAATTTTTACAGGAGCAGCAAAAATTACAAGAACGGCATCGACTAGAAAAAGAGAGAATGGAGAAGGAACGACTAGAACAGCTGAAAAATAAAACAAAAAATGAAGAAAGTATGTATATCTTTTGTTTATTTTATGCTAGTTTACATAAGGGTAGGATATCACAAATCATATTTACTGGTCTTATCACACGGTATTTGCTGTTTACGGAGATGAATTGCTCCCCAACATCCCATTTAATTCCCCAAATCAATATTTGGGTTCTCTTATATGCATTTAAATTAAATGATCTGGTCTTAATCAAGTACATATAAGTTCATATCATACAGCAGGGCCATGATCTTTAATTACAGTCCCTTAAGGATGTTTGCTACTATTATTGAAAATAAATAGGTTTCAAATTTTATACCTTGAATTAAAAGATATTATTAAAAGGTATAAAATAAGCAAAAAATTTTAATAGGTTCGTGACCTCATTTTCAAGATACTTGACGTTAAAGTTTTGGCAGGAAAAGGTTTTCTCTGACTTTTTCATAGGTTTAGCATTAACACTATTTCACTGTTAAAACCCATGACAGAATAAATAGGATTTGGTAAAACTTTGTCTATTACCTCTTTATGACATATTTAAGACATTGATAACAAGAAAATAGGGGGCTCGTGGGCAAAAATTTAAACCCTATTTTGATGGTAAAGTCCAGAGGATTCCGAAAATATGACAGAAATACCAAAACAAGACCAGCGAGCATCCTTAAATAGACTTTATTTTAAGTAGAAATAAGATGGTAGCCATCAATTTTCTATATTGGGTCTTAATTGGATAAAAAAGTCTTTTTAATGGGTTTATCTTTTTTGTTTATATGCTTATATCAACAGAGATAGGGTAATAAAAAGTTCTGTAAAGTTTCAGGGAAGTAAGTTATGAGTTATCTGAAGTTCATTAAAAAAATTATTAAAGTTGTGTATCATCCAGCTAAAGTCCTTGTCATCTTTTTAAGGTGCTGTTGCTTCCTCAGAAGTGAAGTTGCGTCTGCAGGAATTTGTCTTAACAAAGAAGCATCGAGAGGCAGCGGCAAGAAACTCCCCTCCCTTTCATAATTGGTGAGTATCAAAAACAAGTTTTTAGAGCTTACAAACAATCTATAATAGTGGTCATAATATGATGGGTTTTTTTCAATGCCTTTTAAAAAAATGATGTGTCAAACACCATTAGTAATAGAAAAAAATGATTTTTCAGTACAAAATGTATAAACTTATTCATCGAAAATATGCCTGCAAACTTATCATAGTACAAGTTCTAAAAAATACCTGTTAATAACATATATATGCAAATATCTTACATCTTAATTGACTTTTTGCTTCCTGAATGGAATGTATTAATAATTGATCATGTCAACTTATTGAGGTCTGTACTGTCTTCAGTTGAGAGAAAATTATGGAATTATTGTTCAACATTTACAAAAAAGAAATTCCTTCAATTTGGCTTAACTTACGAAATGCACTAGCTTCATAGAAATAAGTAATGCCTAAATATTTGAAATGTGGTTTAAAATTAATGTCAACATTTCAAAAAGGACTTATGATATTAGACTAATAAACAAAATTCAAACTATTTACACATAAGTATGAATTATGCATTTTTAGGGTGGAGCAGAACTCACCCCCTCAGTCGGGACTGTCCCCTCCTTTTGGTCCTCACCTTCTAGGGAAGTATGACAGAGATGATTTCCCTTTGCGCAAGACTGGTGAGTTTAGACACATGTCAATGTTTGCATGATATTTAGAATGAAGTCTGTATTAGTGTGGATTATTCTTATGCTGCATAGTGTTAGAAATCTGCCATTTTAACTTAAATCATTTGACATGCACTTTCAAATAAATGATATATTACACTGGTACAGGCTTCTTCATGGATTTGGCTTACTCAATTAAGCAACAGAAATTTTCTCTACATCAGTGCTCTTCTGTCAGTTCTAAAGGGGCCAAATATGAGCATAACTGTACTTTGTCCTTTTGTAGCTTTTCAGTAAATTAGTCTTGACCATTTTAAGTTGTGGTGAAAAAAAAAATTGGAAGATCAACCATGTCCATGAGAATTTGAACCAAAAATAGTTGGAAGTTGATAAATACAGCTATGGCAGCTGTAGTGATAAACTACTGTTAGTGGTCTGCAGATCTCCATTTAATATATAACAGTATTAACAAGGTTACCAACAAATATAATAAATTGATATTACATTATCAGTGACATTGTCACATATTGCAGCATTGAACACTTCAATATTCTTATATTTGATGCTATCAGTGGGGGTGTTGCACCATATGTAGACTCCATTAAATATTACATGAGCGATTTGTCCCTGGTTTTCACTGTAAGATAAATAAACACATAATTCAGAACACCTAAATGATTGATGCATTCTGTATAGGATTTATTGATTACTCCAAGATTCAAATTTAGACCCATTCTTATTTTTGCCACATAAAATTCTGTTAATTGAATGAAAATGTAGATAATTAAATTTTATGGTAATTGCATACTCTTTCATACCATATATCTTGTACATTTTATACTTTAAAATCCTTGATGTCATCAATATACAATTGTTGCCTAGTTTTTATGCCCCTGTAATGATTTGTGGGTGCTTATACATCAGTACATCCATCTGTACAAACTTCTGTCAAAATTTTCTCAGAAATGATACATGAGAATGATTTCAAATTTGCCAGGTTTGTACAGTTTGCCTAAGTGTTTTTCAGACCTGTCAGACTTAGCAATTTTATATGTGTTTGTTGCAGTTTTTACAGTCCCCTAAAAGTGTAAAAATAGAAAATAGTCAACACATCACTGTTACAATGCTCTCTTGTTTGTTTTTAGTTCTTTTGTTAAGCATCTGATTTTTGTGTTACAATTTTGACTAACTTTGAACTAACACAGTTATTGTTCACAAGTGCATGGTTTTTCATTGTTTCTATCCTAGGTCATGTAAGTGTTCTGGTGTTTGCTTTAGACTGTTTTAACAGTAGCAATCTTTGTGTTAAAAATTATTAAATTTTATGCTTTGGAGTAAAATGAAATTAGAAAAATGATTGTATAGGCATTAGTTATTTGTTATAGTTAGTTTGAACATAATAACTTGAAGAATGGAAATGGAATGGTAGAATGGATATCTTTGTTTATTTGTTAAGTATGCATATTAGCTTGTGTGCATTTGCTTCAGAGAAGAGGGGGGATAACATGTTTCTATAAATTTAGTCTGCCTATCCGCACTGAAATGAAGCAGTGAATTAGTCTTGACCTTTTATCATGCAACCAATCCATTAAAAGTTATTACATCAGCATCAAAGTAAGTCTTAGTGTTAAATTTTCTTAGACTAATGAGAATTTTCATTAGCTAATTACAGCCTATAAACTTAATTTAAAGACATTTTGTTTGAAGTTAAAAGTAATTATTTTGAAATGAAGCATTTATATGAGATGCTGCATGTCCATTACTGGATCTAAGATGAACTTATCCTTTACTTTTATTGATAAATTAGATATTAATACTGTAAATGGGTAAACTGAACTTCCTTTCTTCCATTAGAAGACTTTGATTCTAAAAACAAATTCTTCAAAAAATGACTTTCCATTTTTATTATTTTCTTTTTGGGTCGCTTCATGTTCTTTTACTGATGAAATGAAAAATGTCAGAAAATTTCAAATCCATTGTGTGTTTCTGTTTTGCTTTGTCTTTTCTTTATACTTTGAGTGTGTTTTCTGCAATGAAAATTCCTAACTTAAGTTTAGATAGTTTAACATTTTATACTTTTTTTACATTATGCTTGGTTTTAAAAAATGTCCTTCCTGTTGTTTTAATTCCAGTCTGTTTATTTATAACTTGCCCATCTAAAATGTTCTGATATACTGTTAAAAGGGGAAATTCTCATGAGGGCTGTCTTTTTGCAAATTTAACCTCATCCATATTATTCATGTAAAAAATGTTGGTCGATAGATTTTCATGAAAGATGCAAATAAAAGATCAGATTTTTCTTTCAAATTAATCCTTGTGAATATGTTTCCAAAACAGAAAATGTGTTATGAAAACCATGAAAATATCCCCTAAGTATTATAGACCTTGTATTGCAGGCAACATGTTTCAAAGTATATACCCCATTCCCATTGTACTAAAGGCAACATGTTTCAAAGTATATATCCCATTCCCTTTGTATTAAAGGCAACATGTTTCAGAGTATATACCCCATTCCAATTGTACTAAAGGCAACATGTTTCAAAGTATATATCCCATTCCCATTGTACTAAAGGCATCATGTTTAAGAGTATATACCCCATTCCCATTGTACTAAAGGCAACATGTTTCAAAGTATATATCCCATTCCCATTGTACTAAAGGCATCATGTTTAAGAGTATATACCCCATTCCAATTGTACTAAAGGCAACATGTTTCAGAGTATATACCCCATTCCCATTGTACTAAAGGCAACATGTTTCAAAGTATATATCCCATTCCCATTGTACTAAAGGCATCATGTTTAAGAGTATATACCCCATTCCAATTGTACTAAAGGCAACATGTTTCAGAGTATATACCCCATTCCCATTGTACTAAAGGCAACATGTTTCAAAGTATATATCCCATTCCCATTGTATTAAAGGCAACATGTTTCAAAGTATATATCCCATTCCCATTGTATTAAAGGCACCATGTTTCGGAGTATATACCCCATTCCAATTGTACTAAAGGCAACATGTTTCAGAGTATATACCCCATTCCCATTGTACTAAAGGCATCATGTTTAAGAGTATATACCCCATTCCAATTGTATTAAAGGCAACATGTTTCGGAGTATATACCCCATTCCCATTGTACTAAAGGCAACATGTTTAAGAGTAAATACCCCATTCCAATTGTACTAAAGGCATCATGTTTAAGAGTATTTGTGCTATTCCTAAGCTTAATGTTGTCAGTGTAGATCTAGGGTTGTTATTTGATTATTCTTGATTTCAGCTTCTGAACCTAACCTCAAGGTGCGGTCAGCGTTGAAGCAGAAACTTGAGAGCCAGCGCAGGATTATACACAGTCCTATTCTGAGACGTAAAGACAAAGCTGGCTTCCTCAAACGCAAACCTTTATCTAGTAAGTATAGACACTGAACAAATCTATTTCTTTCAGAACTCAAAATAGGCACAGCCACTAAGGTATTGTAATAGTTGGCAAATATCACAGACAGATGAACTTTTTGGGCCATTATACTTCTATGTATATTTTATTACAATTGTGATGAATTTAAGAATGTCAAACTTAGTGTAGGTGGTGTTTTGTCCATTTTTGTCAAGGATTTTCTTAAAAAAGGAAGATAAATAGTAGGTGTCTGGTATATAGATAATTGTTACTGAAGATTTATTTTAAGGTCCTTAAACATTGTTTTGCATACATGTAAGAGCATTATAATTAGTGGCAGTAACTTATTTAGATAAACAAAAAGTCTATTAACAGCAAAAAATTGAGTGTATATTCAGAAACTGTGTTTAATGTCCAATGTCATTTGTCTTTAACATCTTCAATTCTTAGGATAGGGTAGGGACTTGTAGTCTAGGAATTACTCTATTAGTTTTAGCAAGGAGCAACAAGGGTTTGTTTATACTATCGTTTTGAAGTAAGTCTTTTTATGGCCCGACCACGTATGTGGATCGGACATATAGTTTTACCCTTGTCCGTCCGTCCGTCCGTCCGTCCGTCCGTCCGTAACACTTTGGTTAAGTTCTTGGTTAAGGTCCATTACTCGGATACTAGATGTTGGGGGTCAACGATATTTCACCACCAGATGGGTCTTGGGTAGGGCTACACCACCCACTAGAAATTAGGTCACTGTGACCTATATTTTATGCATGAATGACTTCGGTTAAGTTCTTGGTTAAGGTCCATAACTTGGATACTAGATGTTGGGGGTCAATGATATTTCGCTACTAGATGTGTCTTAGGTAAGGTGACACCACCCATTAGAAATAATGTCACTGTGACCTATATTTTACGCATGAATGACTTCAGTTAAGTTCTTGGTTAAGGTCCATAACTTGGATACTAGATGTTGGGGGTCAATGATTTTTCACAACTAGATGTGTCTTAGGTAAGGTGACACCACCCACTAGAAATTAGGTCACTGTGACCTATATTTTACGCATGAATGACTTTGGTTAAGTTCTTGGTTAAGGTCCATATCTCAGATACTACATGTTGATGGTCAATGGTATTTCACCACTAGATGTGTCTTGGGTAACATGATACCACCCAATGAAAATTAGGTCACTGTGATCTATATTTTATGCATGAACAACTTCGGTTAAGTTCTTGGTTAAGGTCCATAACTTGGATACTAGATGTTAGGGGTCAATGATATTTTACCACTAGATGTGTCTTGGGTAAAGTGACACCATCCACTAGAAATGAGGTCACTGTGACCTATCTTTTACGCATGAATGACTTTGGTATGGACCTTGGTTAAGGTCCATATCTTGAATACTACATGTTAGTGGTCAATAATATTTCCTCTCGATGAGTCTTGGTACATGGCACCACCCATCAGAAATAAGGTCACAGTGACCTATATTTTGCACATGAACACTTTTGATCAATTTCTTGGTAAAGGTCCATATCCCAGGTAATACACATTGAGGTTCAATGATATTTCAAGAACGGGAGGGCCATCCTGTGGCTCATAGACACATTATCTAGTTCACATTATATTGGTATATTCAAATACCAGCGAATAAAAATTTTAAAATTTTATAGTTGTATTACAAAATTTTAAAATCACGTACTGTAACAATTAAACTTGCTAAGGTAGCTCTAAAACACAAACAAATCTTTTATAAGTTTTTTTTCTCTGATTTGAGACATTTTCATAATAGAAATGAATAGTTTGAAAATCAGTATTCATTCAGGTAGTCTCCAGTTACTGGTCTCCAATTTAGATTCATCTAAACAAGTTTATATGGTAACTAGAGTTTGAGACTGAAAGAGGTCAGACCCTGCATACATTTGAGCATGTGCTGAGTGTGAATGTCAATTATTCCAAGACTTAGACCATTAGTCTGTTAAATGTTTGTTGCATAAAGAATGATGTTTTCTATGATGGTGTGGCATGATTTAACAAACTAACACTATTATCATAGAGCCTTTATTTTACAGAGAATTTTTAGGTTTAGCAAAGCATTGTATCTTACATTATAAGCCACAGAGGTGTCAATCTAAAAATTTGAAAATGATCATAGAATCTGTTGAAAATCTCATTAGGCAGAAGAGGTCTATCGGTTGATACACTTGTAACTTAAATACAAAATGTAGATGTTTTTTTTTATCTTTGCAGTTGATTGTAGCAGTAATTCTGATTCTGGACCAAACTCTCCCCCAACAGGACCTCATGCACTCCCCAATGGTAGCCTGGCATCACTTCATTCTAAAGAGGTAAGTAAATAAACCTGTTCCCCCCCTCCAGGGGACCTCATGCACTCCACAATGGTAGCCTGGCATCACTTCATTCTAAAGAAATAAATATATAAACTCCTTCCCTCTGCAGGGGACCTCATTCACTCCCCAAAGGTAGTCTGGCATCACTTCACTAAGAGAGTTCTAGTATATAAACTCCTTTTCCCATCCAGGGGACCTCATGTACTCAACATTGGTAGTTTGGTATCACTTCATTCTCCAGTTCTCTCCCCCTGGGGACCTTATGCACTCAAAATTGGTAGTTTGTTATCACTTCATTGTTCAGTTTTCTCAATATGACCTCATGCTTTCCCCAATAGTAGCTTGGTATCACTTCATTCTCCAGTTCTTTCCCCAAGGGAATCTTGTTTGCTCCCAAAATGTAGCCTGACAATTCACTTTGGTCTACAAGCTATGCCTCTGCTACTTGTATCAAATCACAGTCAGCTAGTTACAGACCCAAGACATTAGATAAAGGATATAAGACATTCCTCCTGGTAAAAGATCTATGTAAATATTTCAATGCATACAGAGTTTAGGGTCAGGAATTTGAAACAAGAGGGGCAGAAAGATGGGGAGGGAAGTGGGATTGGGGGTCATTGGGAAAGAAGGAAACATGGAATGGTAGACCTCCTTCCACGAACCCTCAGTGTAGTTAAAAAGGTGTAGCTACCATTTATAAAGTAGATTATAATCAATAATTAATATTTTGACCTGGCTTTTCACCCTAAGTCAAGTTTTTGTTACAAATGAATTCCAAGGTGAAGTGGCCCATCTCTTTACAAAACAATAAACTTGTTAAATGTATAGAGAGGCCATGGTTTTAATCGATACTTTCAATAGAGTAGAACAGTTCAACATTGATCTTAGTTCATGATCAGAGTGGGGCTGTCTTAGTCAGTCAGTGCCCCTCCCCCCCTTTTCAAAATATCTTGATCTTCCACTTCGTTTTCTTTATTGAGTACTTAAGGTATATATATGTCTGTGTATATAAACTGCATAGAAAATGTTTCTTCAGTCTTGAAATTTTTATGCCCAATCTATGAAATTAGAGGATTGAATAGTGTTTTGGTCTGTTTTTCTGTCCTCCAAGTTAATGTCTGTCTTGAGGTATCTTTTATGTAGTGAAATCATGACATTGGTAATGCGAAGGATAAAATCTCACCTATTTTCTGGATTTGTATACATTGTAGTTATTAATAACCATGATGACAAGTATTATATAATACATTTATGTGTATTGGTGGGACAACAATGTTAACAGTTTCTGATATGAACTTGTGCAGGTGATGGGTTTATATGTAGCTTTGTATAGTACAAAGAAATCTTTGTTAAGTGACAATACAGTGTTTTGTCATTTCTGTCATCTTAGCATTTCTGGCTACCCAGATATATGTTTTTCATGCTTGCTAATTTCTTATTTGTGTGAAGTCTATATTAATAGCCTAGTATAAAAGTATATCATACCTATCTATTTATGTGAGGATAAAAAATTGTGTTCATAGCACAAAACAGAATAGGTCGGGATGTTAATATATTGAATTTTAATTTTAAAAGAATATGAAAATCACTGAACAGCAAAAAATATTTAGACCAAATACATCCCACCACTGCATCCCACTGATAAATATAATACCATGATAAGGTCTGCAACAGAACCATAGGTCAATATATTTTGGTGCTGTCTAATATTTGAATATTCTACTTAATATCACATGACCTTTAGACAGCCAATTCAACCATAGTTGGTGTTCTTTCCTTTGTTATGAGACACCAACCAGATAATCAAAAAAATGCTTGCTTAAATCTAAACTGTAATCCTATAAGTTCTGTAATGACAGGTAGTATTAACACTGAAAATATGATATTTCTGATGATATGACATAATAAGATAGGACATCAATCTAAAGTTATTAAGCCCTTAATGATATATTGAAGGAAAATTGATAATAAACCTTTAGATATATGTGATAGAATGTGACATTAGGAGAACACTTGTGTTACTTGATTAGGCCTGTAATGGTTGTACTGTATGATAAAAATACCTTATCGTGTTATAGAATTTCCTATATTTAGTCTTTGTCCACCTAGAAGATAAAATGTGATACAACCTTCATATTACAAAGCTTGACTTTTTAAGAAGCAGAAAATTTAAATATTTCTTAACAGTGACCAGAATATCCTGTCCCTTGAACTTCTTTGTTCACTAGTGCTGGAGCTAGAAAGGTTAAAGAGTTAATTTTGTCATATAACCAGAATAACTTAAAAATTAAAAAAATGGACATATTTATTTGTACTTTTGGTTGTAATTATGATTTCTAACTTTTTCAAAGTCAATTAAAATGACAATCAAAATGAATCTCAAAGAAATGAATAGATGCAACAAAAAGATGCTCAGTTTTGGACACCCCATTTACCTGAAAGTGTATGCAAATAAATCAGCTATAAACTTGTGTGACACAAGTTTACCATTGATTTCTTGTTGTGTATTAATGGAAGAGGACAAGGTTCTTCTGGTACAGATGTACTATTTACTTGTGTATTTAGCCTTCTCTATTTACAAGAGCTTGTCTTAAGTACATTAAGTTTTGTGTTTTGATTACTTTGGATTTGTTAATGATGTATGGTTTCCTTCAAAATATAAACAAAAATCGTATTCTAAATACATATTGACTTACACTTTTGTAGAATTGTACTTTAAGTAAATTATTAAATGCCTTGATTTTCAGTGGTTAAATATAATTCATCTAATAAATTTAGGAAATAATTCATGGCTATCTGGGTGTGGTCGGGGGTGTGGTTCCTTTGAGATTTAACTTGGGTTGCCTTGTTTATATTTTCCATGAAGTGAGTGCATATTGACACACATTTTGTTGTACTTTTAGTTGAATTACACTTGATTTTGATACTCAATCCATATGACCAAGGAGTCAGGCCAGCCTTTTGTCTGTCCTATGAATGCTTCTTGATAACTTCATTATATATTGCAAAATTATTTTCCTTGTGTGGTAATATATATTTCATACAATAAGATGCCCCATTTTTGTCTCGCCTGCGAAGTAGAGTGGGATATAGGTGTTACTTTACCGGCAGCGGCGTTAACTTTTTGGGTAAGGTTTTATGAGCACCTCCATATCTCAAGAACTATAAGTCCTAGGTTGATGAAACTTGGAATCGTATGCCCCAGGAGTAGCTTAGCACAGTTGCATCTCCATCTTTTGACCTTGACCTTGATTTTCTGGTTGAGTGACTTTGACAATTTTCAATACATATGATAGCAATGGTAATTAGGTTTTGTGAGCACCTCCATATCTCAAGAACTATAAATCTTAGGTTGATGAAACTCTGTATGCATATGCCCAAGTAGTAGCTTAGCACAGTTGCATCCACATCTTTTGACCTTTACCTTGATTTTCTGGTTGAGGGACTTTTATTATTTTTAATGCATATATTGGTTATGTTTAAGTTATATAATCACCTAAAGATCTCAGACCTGAAAATCCTTATGAATTCAAAATATTAAGTGGAAGTAAGAAAGAATTTTTGTTTCTGATGGTGGCGGCAGGCGAGACATACTTTAGTGTTAACTCTGATCTTAGAAAGGAAGGCAAAATGAGCATCATTATTTCATGTAAAGGACTATAATATTTAAAAGATCCAGTATCATAGAAGAAAGAACTGATAAAATATCACAAGTCTATAATACCCCATAGAGACACATCACCAGACTTAAAAAATGTTCCAAGATTAAATTCCATACATTTTAAGATAGTATTTGATAGGTTTTCTCTACTGATTACAAGAGTAAGGGAGAATATTTTTGGCTTCACAAGCCAGAAATAGAACTTGTTTACTATGATACACCTTAAACAAAAATATGTGGTTTTATATAAACTCTTTGAAATCGGACAGCTTGTTCATTATCTATACAACATTTTTTGCTTCTTTTTTTTTGCTATCAAAATAATTACATTTTCATTTCTGCATTCCAATCTATTATGGTGGTTATACACATGGGTTATACAGCCCTCAGGCTACCGGACATCTGCAGCGGTATATTGAGGACTATATTTATCTCCGTTTTATCAATTTTCATGTTTTTGTGGCATGCTAAACAATTAATTTCCAAAGTGAAATCTATTTTGGAATCTTGTTTCTTAAAATACCAATCTTCAAATCATTTATTACTTATTGATACTGGAAATAGCATTCTGAGACCAGAGATAATCGAATAGATAATGAGAATTCTTTCTTCTTTTTGATTTGTTTTGGTAGAACCCTTGGCATTGATTTATCTTACATAAAAAATGATGGTTTTTCTGGAGGCTGTAGAAATGAAATGATAGAAGAAACTACATTTTTTACAGGATTTGAAATAACATAAAATTTTAAGGCAAAAGGCAAAATTTCCAAACAAATATGCCTGGCATTTATCACAAACCAGTTATAGGGCTATTGAAATTTAAACATGTACTTCAAAAACAATTCAAAGGCAGGCTCCTCTCTATCACATATAAAAACATTCCTGATTGAGTAACTATGAACCAGGCACCCAAAACATCATTCAAACCAGTTAACAAGTGTTTTGGGCCCTTTGACTGACAAAAGAGGGCCCAGACTCGTCACACTAGTGCAAAAACATATTCATAAAGGGGTTGGGTAATGCCCCCTACCTTTCCTAACTTATTGTTGTTTTATAAGAAATGTTTCTTTATCCCGTTATGTAGTACACAGTATGCTGTAATGATCTTATTATTTAGCCATTTATAGTCATTGGAAAGGATTACAGGGCCATCCTTCTTATCTGGCAAATTAATTACCATCAGGGAGGATCCAACTTCTATATATAGAGATTTAATTCGTTCTGATGACAAAATTAATGACTTGATCATCTCAGTAAACAATTAGGAAACCCAATCCAGTTAAGTTTTATGGGCAGGTTATTTATAGATTCCCTGTAGTTTATCATGGAGAAGATTTTAGTTCATGAACGTTGTTGAAAATTATTGCAAGTAAATAAAGGTAATCAAAGATGGTCATAGTAAGTAATAAAAAAGTTAATTAGAATGAAAAAAAGGAATGTGGGATAGATCTGATACATGTACAATTGACACAACATCACTAGAAAGTGATCAGTTATCATGGCCATTGGAAGGGGATGCCCGCCGCGTTGAGTTTGATCTCATCCCTGTTTTGGAAAAAATATAATGAGAAACTCTCTAGGTATATACCAAAAGTTCTTCTTTTAGAAAAAATTCTAGCTGGGAGGGGATCCCAACTCCCACACCCTCCCCCTCACCCCGTACTCAGAAACCAGGCTAGGGCCCTGCTTCATCGGTCTCCAAATTGTGGGAAATGTCTTAGAATGCACATATTATAACCAAACAAAAAGGAACAAGAAATAAACCAACCTACTGGTTTTGAAAAAGATTAGGAACAGGCACTGTGATCATCACATGTCTGGGAAAGTGAAACTGACATTCTGTTCTGAATTAAATATAAGAATTCCTTAAGCAATCAGTTTTTTATGAAAAAAATGCTAAAAAAGATAGCTTTTATGAAATACCCTCAATAGCATATGCCTAGCATGTTTATAAGAAGGATTAGTACGATCATTGTTCTATTTGTCAATTTAGATTTTCCTAAAACTAAAAATTATAGATGATGAATCTGTCTAGGATTCTCTGCCAAAAGTTTCAGATTAAATGTATAGACAGTTTATAAGATAGATTATCAGATGAATCCTTACAGCTGTTTGGTGTGGAATGTATTGAAATTATAACAATCTATTACATGATAATCAGATAGTTAATGGTCGATTATGGGATATACAGGTGATAAATTATAAATTTAAGCTGCTTGTAATATTGACCAATCAATGTTGAAAGGTGTTTTACAGGTCCAATATGATAAATAATGTAAAAATTCTTCATTTTTATGCCCCATCTACGAAAGTAGGGGGGCATATAAGTGTTCAGGTCTGTTCATCAGTCCAGACATCTGTTCGTCTGTCTGTCCCAAATCATCTGTCTCATCAACTTAATGGTTGATAGTGGGGTGGAATTAATGTTGTGTCAAAAGTGAGATGGGCATTATGTCTTTTGGACATATTCTTGTTATATCTATTTAATGTACACAAGTTTCATAATTTTTACATCTCATATTTTTTTCTTTGACTGATTATACCCCCTGCTTCAAAGAAGAGGGGGGTATACTGTTTTACCTGTGTCCATTGGTAGTTCTGAGGTTCTGTTGTTCCATCCCACTTTTGGGCACTTTTGTACTTTATACATGTTATACTTGACAGATTGTGTTCAAATTTTGCACAATGAAAGAACCCTATGAGTTGTTGGTCCTAAGCATTTTTTAAGGGGGTAGTGTAGGACCTCCCCAGGGGTCGTGCTACATCCCTCCAAATATCTCAAAAATTGATATTTTTTTATATCTCAAAAACCATTGAGACCCCAACCCTATAACCATATATATTCTTAGTCTTTATTGAAAGACCAAGTACTTGGTACCATAGAGGTGTCTGAGGGGGGTCATGCCCCACCCCCCTCAAATGACCAAATACTTGATATCTTGAAAACCATCGAGATCCCCACCCTATAACCATATATATTCTTTGTCCGTATTGTAAAACGAATCAATTGGGTCCATAGAGGGATCTGAGGAGGTCATGCCCTACCCCCTTAAATGAAATGAAATCCTATGATGAGACGAAGCTTTGGTACCTGAGAGGGGTCTGAGGAGGTCATGCCCCACCCCATAAAATGACCAAATAACCAATGAGATCCCAGCCCTATAACCATTTATATCCATAGTCCTTATGGTAAGCCAGATCATTTGGTACCATAGAGGGGTCTGAGGGGGTCAAGCCCCAACCCCTCAAATCACAAAATACTTAATATCATTGAGATCCCCACCCTATAACCATCTATATATTCTTAGTCCTTTTTGTAAGACAAATCATTTGGTTCCATAGAAGGGTCTGTGCCGATCATGCCCAAACCCCCTTCAAATTACAAATATTTTTATCTTGAAAACCATTGAGATCACCATGCTATAACCATATATATTCTAAGTCTAAATCATTTGGTTCCATAAAGGGGTCTGAGCCGGTCATGCCAAAACCCCCTCAAATTAAATAATATTTGATATCTTGAAAACCATTGAGATCCCCATGCCATAACCATATATATTCTAAGTCCTTATGATAAGACGAAGCATTTGGGTACCATAGAGAGGAAGGATTCCATGGGGGTCATGATTGGGAAACTTCATTTGGGAGACTATGTAACAGGTTTCATTGTTACAATATTACTTGTTGGTAATAAGCAAGATATGATGGACATGATGTATTGTGGGATACATTTTCAAGTCCATCAAACATTTACTTCCTGTTTGCTATAAACTTTATATTTAACACATGGGATAGTTGTGAAAGCAGGGGTATCACTGATAAGTGAGCATTGGCTCACAGATTTCTTGCTTCTTCTATCCAAAACGTAGATGTTTGTGCTCACAGGGCATGCTAATAAGAAAAAGTCATTGGACCAGTCAAGTTACTTGATGATAAATGAAGCTATTTTGGGAGATTCTTAGAAATGCCACAGGCCTTTTAGGTGCTTGATCTATTTGCACTGACATCTTTAATTACTTGTAATTATACCAATCCTGAAGTGTACCTGTAATAACCTATTAAAACAAGCTGTTAGGATCAATACTATTTCCAATTAAATAAACGTTCTTAAGATTGATCTCCTGGTGCTAAATTCAATAATTGTATAGCTAATGATATTCTCAATGTACAAGTGTTCTATGTGTATGTAAAATTTAGGGGAATACTGTAAAATAAAACGAAAAAGTTACTATTACTAAACTTGGCTTTGGTTACCAAATCAAAACCAATCATTATGTCAAGGGTCTTGTGGCATGGTTTTCAATTTAAAACCAGATTGTCAGGGGTCTTCTGTCTTAACTTGTGTCGATGGTTACCAAATTAAAACCAGATTGTCTGGGGTCTTGTGGCTTAAGTTAACTTGTGTCCATGGTTATCAAATTAAACCAGGTTGTCAGGGGTCTTGTGGCTTAACTTATGTCTATGGTTACCAAATTAAAACCAGATTGTCTGGGGTCTTGTGGCTCAACTTGTGTCCATAGTTACCATAAAATTGAAACCAGATTGTGAGGGGTCTTGTGGCTCAACTTGTGTCCATGGTTACCATAAAATTGAAACCAGATTGTGAGGGGTCTTGCAGATATATTTGTATGGGACCAAAATATATTGGTCAAAACATGACTTTTACACTGATAATTAAAAGCAGCCATAGATAATTGTATACAAAATATTGTCAGGAGTCTAATTGTGGATAATATCTGTTGGTTAGCAGTTCTTCTATCTTTGAAGTAGAAAATAAGACGAAATTTGTTTGGTGAAAACCAGATTGATATAACTGTGGGGACAGCTGAAAAAACAAAACAAATAAAAAACACTATGTTTTCTTGAATTTGACATCAAGGTCTCAGTAAAGAAGTACTTTTAAAAGTCGTACTACATCAGTCTATTTGGATGTGATCATTATTGTAATTATATTTATTGGTGCATCAATCTAAAGTTGTGGAGAGGCAAAAAAGATAAAATTGATGTAAAAGAAACTGAGTAATGTAGATTTATTGTTGTAGATTGCAGTGTTTAAAAACTGACAAAATTGCCAACTGAAGATTTATCAGTTAATCTTTGATCTTTGTTAAAAATTCCATTAAAATTTCTATAAAGATTTTTTCAGGACTTGACGTAATAGATTTCCTCTTTTTTTAACCTCTTAGATAGGAGAGCTATAGAAAGCTTTACTGTTATGATGTAATCAATTTAATATAAGTACAGTTTGTTTTTTAGCCAGATTCCCTAATACCACTTGGTATTATTTAAAGGTATAGTGTCTACGATTTTGGCAACATTTTCAAAGACATTTATTTCAGTCATTACAGTTTGACTTCCCCAAAAAAATAAGATGAATACATGAAATTTTGCAATTCATTTAATAATTAGCTTATATTTTGGATTTAAAATTTGGTCTTGAATTATTATCTTCCAGACAAAAATTTAAGTGTTCCACCCAAAGGCATGCCAATCAAAATGCACTAAGCTGCCTTATCCAATGGTTTTGAACTATTTTCAAAACAATTCACAGCATCATAATTACCTCTGACCAGAGCACACATGTTCCTTTGTTATTAATTTGATTGACAGCATGTGGGGAGTTACACAGTATATAAGTTTCCATTTTCTTTAAGCAATTAATGGCTAATTAGTGTACCTGATTTAAAATTTTAAGTGTTCATCTATCATTATTTATAATTTTATAAGTTGCAAGTACAAAATGCAAATAAACAAAATTTCATCAAAATGGTAGACACTATCCCTTTAATATTTCATCTATTTCTGACAGCCATTGATCAGCAAGTGCTAACATTCCATCCAATTCATAAAATAAATGCAAATTGGAAGCAATAAAGAACAGGTTTATAGTTTGAATGTGTATTTTTATGGCCTGTAAAATTTCAATATTGTAATTTTATGTAGATACAGCCAGATGCATATGATAGTTTTCAGTTAGTGCCCTTGACAGATATTTTAATGACTTGTTAAATGTCACAGACCAAACCTTGTTTGAGCATGCATGTGCTTCTTGTTTTCTACAATTATGAAAAGATATAACAATCACCCCCCGGGTATCATCCCTTGGTTTTATATCACCCCCGGGTATCATCTCTTGGTTTTATCTCTTCCCTTGACAAAGGTGAATGAGATGCACCATTTATGGTCTTAAAAAACTTTGCATTTGGACAGAAACATTTTGTGGCTCTATAAAGCCCCTTTGTAATATAGATCAAGAAGTTGCAGTGGATCATGACAAACCTGTGGCAGGGTGGGAGTAAAGTGTTTTATCATTGATTAGTTTCAAACCTGTGATTTTCATTTATCGTGACAAAGGTATTGATTACATTGAAGTTTACAACAGAATTTTTTTTATTGATCTCAGCAATGAAACATGAAAACAAATCTTTAATCTTTGCAGGAGGTTTAAATTATGACAAGCCTCTTATAATTACACATCCCCTGCAGAGTTTTTCCATCTTTTTTTAGAAGATTCGCTTCATTTGTTTCCTAAATAAATAAACTTGCTGAAAACATTAAGAACATTCTAATGAGGAAATAGGTCCTGTCACATTACAACTGATGGCTTCAGAAAAAAAGCAGATCATTTCACTTATTCCTTTTTGCATAACCATGATAACTTTATGAATGAAAATAATAGAATTTCATTCATATAAATGGCAAATCTATGCATCCACTGATCAAGATTCTTTAAAATGAAATAAAACACCAAAAAATGAGATGAGACATTTGTTTTTATGTGCTCTCTGGATTTCTTACCAAGATGTATTCCTTATTTATTAGAGAAGGAATTATTATTTTATCAAGTCATCAATTTTAGTTTTAATCACTGCCCACAAGCATAACAAATGTCCCCCATTTATTGTCAGGAATTAAATGATAGAGGTCAATCTCTAGTTACCCTGCCTCTCTATAAACTTGAAGGTTTTACTTCAGTAGCATGTTCAAACCATATCACATTCATCTTTTAAAACAATATGACCAACTTTTGATTTCTTTTTCAGGACACATGTAGTTATCAGATGGCATCTTTATATAGATCTGTTGGCTACCATGGAAATGATCTCCACCTCTCACCCTCCTTGCCAAATATATCATTAGGTCGACCACCATCCTCATCGGTAAGGTTAAGTTCAAGGCTGATAGGAAAAGGTGAACAAAGGTCAAGAGAATTTTTATTATTACTAAGCCAAAAGACAATAACAAATCAAACAGGAAACCAACAATACAAACAGGTTTTCATGTAAAACAAAATTGAGTCAGTATTACAGTAATAAGCTAAAAAAGAATTTCACAACATTTGATAGGTAAAATATTTCATAAAATTCACCTTTTGTTGGTGACATCACTTCAAAGTTTCACTCAAATGTATATTTGTTTTTGTAATTTAAAAAGAATTATGAATACAGAAGGAAACAAAGTAGACATTCATTTGAAGATCCAATCTGACTGCCAGAAACTTACTTTAAACTTTTCTTATGAAGTGACTTAATTTATTGTAGGGTACAAACAACACATCACCACAGTCAGACAGTGAACTAAGAACACTAGAAACAGGCAGAATGAATATGTCCCATCCCCACCAATCAGGAGTTCCGTACTTCCCACCATCTGTCCATGGTATGTTCTCCACAAATCAGGATAATTGTAATATGTTTTCCTCCCCAATTAGGTGTGCCACAATATCTTATAATGATAAATTCTCTACAAATCAGTTATAGTGTACTTAGTTATCTGCATCAAACAGGATAATAGTACATAAGGAATATTTGGCATTTTGTTTTGGTGTTGAATTTATCACGGCAAGTATCAGTCGAGCCTGATAGGGCTAGCCTGATATGTAAAGCTGTGATCAAATCCACCTCAAAAGCAAAATGCCAAATATTTCTTATGTACTGTTATCCTGTTTGATGCAGAATGTGAACACTAAAAGTCAAAAACTATTAACACCACAGTTCTGAAATTTTGTACAGCTACTAAGTAGCATGTCATAATTTGCATATTAAAATTTCATGCAAAAATGTGAAATAATTTTGGAAAAAAACTTCATTTTTTATCAAAATTCACAGATTTTGAGAATAGGATTTTGTGAACACTAAAACTAAAAAAAATGGTAAAAATACAGTTCTGAAACTTTGTACAGCTGCTAAGTAGCATGTCATGATATCCATATTAAAATTTCCTGCAAATCTGATTAATATTTTTGAAAAAAACTTATAATCAAAGTTCGTATGATTTTGAAAACACTTAGATTTTTTGCCGAGGGGCCCTCTTTTGACTTTGTCAGTATTCTAGTTTCATTTTATGAAGAATCTATTTTAGCGAAGGCGGTGATGCGACAATTTTATGAATGACGTTCTTTATAAATTGAAATGAGGGAACATATACCTGCGACGTCAATGCATAGCAATGCCACATGCCTCCTTAGAAGTGACCTGTTATTTTTTATATCACAGCCAGTATGTGATACAGGTTATCTCAACTGGCAAACATCAAAGGAAAATAAGTTTTCTGCATCAGTTAGGAGCTCTGTGAACTTGGGTCTTTCTTTGGGTCATAAACGTCTTTGGAAAATGAATTACTTGAAAAGTGTGATACTTAGGCACCAGATTTTTTTTATACAGACACGATGAGTTGTGGTCTGTGGAACTTGTACCATGCCATGTGACCTTAAACCCATTTTCATGCTTTAAAGACTCTGTAAACTTGGTCTTTGGTGGTTGTTGTCTACAAAAGGCCTAGATAGACTGCAAATGAGTTTGTAGTGGCGCCTACAGGAGAGAAATGATTTTAGTACCCACACTAGTCTTGTTGTGGGAAATTTTTATGGCCACCTCTGAAAAAAGAGGGGCATATATTGTTCAGGTTTTATTGTCATTTTCTTCATTCATCTATCTGTCCATCTCAAATCTGTTTTATTTTGATTTTCCATGTGACAAGGTTGGACATATTCTTGTTTATTAATAATTAGCATTCTCAATAAATTTCAGGTATGGAAGGAGAAGTACCACCTCACCACCCAGCCTACATATCTACTCAAATGAAACTACTTGAGGAAACGCGGAGTCAAGGAAAAATGGTTGCACCTCATGTCAGTCCCTACACAGCTAGCTCATCTACTGAAAGTCACCCATCACGCATCCATAGGTAGGTGTCATAAATTATAGGTTTTAGATTAAAGTTTGTACACTTTAATCAGAGTTAAAGGATACTGTTGTACACTTCAGTCCCTTATAATAATAACTTTATATAAATAATATTTTACATGATTTGTGACAGAAATGAAAACAGAGAAGTACAAATAAATGACAAAATAAAGTCTATGAGACTCCTATCCTCAGTTCTGATGACTGTTTAATGAAGGAGGCAAGGCTCTGGGTTAGCCAAAAATTTGTAGGAGATAGTATTTTAATTAAATTATCATGATAAGAGGTATTAGTGGGATTTACATTCACAATATTGAAATCTGTCAGTAATTTATTTCTATAATCTTGGTTGTGGTTGCAATATAAAAAGAAGTGTTATACAATGTAATTATGTATTAACTGTTAGTGAAATGCTACCCTACCGTACAGCATAGATTTTGTCTGTATATTTTTTGCTGTTTTGCTGTAGAGTTATTTGACCACATTATGGTAACAAAAATGGTAACTGGTTTTGAATAATTTTGATACAAATTCCTCAGAAACATTCAACAATTGTAAATATTCTTTGTTATGAACAAATAGTTTTTTATTCTTTCCCCCCAGACCACTCCATTTTAACTTTAGGCTTACCTTAAAGTAAAATTACAGAAATCATTAGTTGGATCTTCATGAAATTGTATACACTAATACAGCACATTTGAAGCAAAAATCATTCACTTCAAACAAATATGTGCTTAATTTCTTCTCAGGGTCTTAGCAGAAACATTTGCTTGTTTTGAATGCATAATATGTAATATAATTTGTATTTCCTTATAGACACAAGCCATTAGGATGTACCCAGTCAATGTATCTTTGATTTTGTCTGTATTTTAGACACATGCCATTAGGACGTACCCAGTCAATGTATCTTTGATTTTGTCTGTATTTTAGACACAAGCCATTAGGACGTACCCAGTCAATGTATCTTTGATCTTGTCTGTATTTTAGACACAAGCCATTAGGACGTACCCAGTCAATGTATCTTTGATTTTGTCTGTATTTTAGACACAAGCCATTAGGACGTACCCAGTCAATGTATCTTTGATTTTGTCTGTATTTTAGACACAAGCCATTAGGACGTACCCAGTCAATGTATCTTTGATTTTGTCTGTATTTTAGACACAAGCCATTAGGACGTACCCAGTCAATGTATCTTTGATTTTGTCTGTATTTTAGACACAAGCCATTAGGACGTACCCAGTCAATGTATCTTTGATTTTGTCTGTATTTTAGACACAAGCCATTAGGACGTACCCAGTCAATGTATCTTTGATCTTGTCTGTATTTTAGACAAAAGCCTTTAGGACGTACCCAGTCAATGTATCTTTGATTTTGTCTGTATTTTAGACACAAGCCATTAGGACGTACCCAGTCAATGTATCTTTGATTTTGTCTGTATTTTAGACACAAGCCATTAGGACGTACCCAGTCAATGTATCTTTGATTTTGTCTGTAGTTTAGACACAAGCCATTAGGACGTACCCAGTCAATGTATCTTTGATCTTGTCTGTATTTTAGACACAAGCCATTAGGACGTACCCAGTCAATGTATCTTTGATCTTGTCTGTATTTTAGACACAAGCCATTAGGACGTACCCAGTCAATGTATCTTTGATTTTGTCTGTATTTTAGACACAAGCCATTAGGACGTACCCAGTCAATGTATCTTTGATTTTGTCTGTATTTTAGACACAAGCCATTAGGACGTACCCAGTCAATGTATCTTTGATTTTGTCTGTATTTTAGACAAAAGCCTTTAGGACGTACCCAGTCAATGTATCTTTGATTTTGTCTGTATTTTAGACACAAGCCATTAGGACGTACCCAGTCAATGTATCTTTGATTTTGTCTGTATTTTAGACACAAGCCATTAGGACGTACCCACTCAATGTATCTTTGATTTTGTCTGTATTTTAGACACAAGCCATTAGGACGTACCCAGTCAATGTATCTTTGATTTTGTCTGTAGTTTAGACACAAGCCATTAGGACGTACCCAGTCAATGTATCTTTGATCTTGTCTGTATTTTAGACACAAGCCATTAGGATGTACCCAGTCAATGTATCTTTGATTTTGTCTGTATTTTAGACACAAGCCATTAGGACGTACCCAGTCAATGTATCTTTGATTTTGTCTGTATTTTAGACACAAGCCATTAGGACGTACCCAGTCAATGTATCTTTGATCTTGTCTGTATTTTAGACACAAGCCATTAGGACGTACCCAGTCAATGTATCTTTGATTTTGTCTGTATTTTAGACACAAGCCATTAGGACGTACCCAGTCAATGTATCTTTGATCTTGTCTGTATTTTAGACACAAGCCTTTAGGACGTACCCAGTCAATGTATCTTTGATCTTGTCTGTATTTTAGACACAAGCCATTAGGACGTACCCAGTCAATGTATCTTTGATTTTGTCTGTATTTTAGACACAAGCCATTAGGACGTACCCAGTCAATGTATCTTTGATTTTGTCTGTATTTTAGACACAAGCCATTAGGACGTACCCAGTCAATGTATCTTTGATTTTGTCTGTATTTTAGACACAAGCCATTAGGACGTACCCAGTCAATGTATCTTTGATCTTGTCTGTATTTTAGACACAAGCCATTAGGACGTACCCAGTCAATGTATCTTTGATTTTGTCTGTATTTTAGACACAAGCCATTAGGACGTACCCAGTCAATGTATCTTTGATTTTGTCTGTATTTTAGACACAAGCCATTAGGACGTACCCAGTCAATGTATCTTTGATTTTGTCTGTATTTTAGACACAAGCCATTAGGACGTACCCAGTCAATGTATCTTTGATCTTGTCTGTATTTTAGACACAAGCCATTAGGACGTACCCAGTCAATGTATCTTTGATCTTGTCTGTATTTTAGACACAAGCCATTAGGACGTACCCACTCAATGTATCTTTGATTTTGTCTGTATTTTAGACACAAGCCATTAGGACGTACCCAGTCAATGTATCTTTGATTTTGTCTGTATTTTAGACACAAGCCATTAGGACGTACCCAGTCAATGTATCTTTGATTTTGTCTGTATTTTAGACACAAGCCATTAGGACGTACCCAGTCAATGTATCTTTGATTTTGTCTGTATTTTAGACACAAGCCATTAGGATGTACCCAGTCAATGTATCTTTGATTTTGTCTGTATTTTAGACACAAGCCATTAGGACGTACCCAGTCAATGTATCTTTGATTTTGTCTGTATTTTAGACACAAGCCATTAGGATGTACCCAGTCAATGTATCTTTGATTTTGTCTGTATTTTAGACACAAGCCATTAGGACGTACCCAGTCAATGTATCTTTGATTTTGTCTGTATTTTAGACACAAGCCATTAGGACGTACCCAGTCAATGTATCTTTGATTTTGTCTGTATTTTAGACACAAGCCATTAGGATGTACCCAGTCAATGTATCTTTGATTTTGTCTGTATTTTAGACACAAGCCATTAGGACGTACCCACTCAATGTATCTTTGATTTTGTCTGTATTTTAGACACAAGCCATTAGGATGTACCCAGTCAATGTATCTTTGATTTTGTCTGTATTTTAGACACAAGCCATTAGGACGTACCCAGTCAATGTATCTTTGATTTTGTCTGTATTTTAGACACATGCCATTAGGACGTACCCAGTCAATGTATCTTTGATTTTGTCTGTATTTTAGACAAAAGCCTTTAGGACGTACCCAGTCAATGTATCTTTGATTTTGTCTGTATTTTAGACACAAGCCATTAGGACGTACCCAGTCAATGTATCTTTGATTTTGTCTGTATTTTAGACACAAGCCATTAGGACGTACCCAGTCAATGTATCTTTGATTTTGTCTGTATTTTAGACACAAGCCATTAGGATGTACCCAGTCAATGTATCTTTGATTTTGTCTGTATTTTAGACACAAGCCATTAGGACGTACCCAGTCAATGTATCTTTGATTTTGTCTGTATTTTAGACACAAGCCATTAGGACGTACCCACTCAATGTATCTTTGATTTTGTCTGTATTTTAGACACAAGCCATTAGGACGTACCCAGTCAATGTATCTTTGATTTTGTCTGTATTTTAGACACAAGCCATTAGGACGTACCCAGTCAATGTATCTTTGATTTTGTCTGTATTTTAGACACAAGCCATTAGGACGTACCCAGTCAATGTATCTTTGATTTTGTCTGTATTTTAGACACAAGCCATTAGGACGTACCCAGTCAATGTATCTTTGATTTTGTCTGTATTTTAGACACATGCCATTAGGACGTACCCAGTCAATGTATCTTTGATTTTGTCTGTATTTTAGACAAAAGCCTTTAGGACGTACCCAGTCAATGTATCTTTGATTTTGTCTGTATTTTAGACACAAGCCATTAGGACGTACCCAGTCAATGTATCTTTGATTTTGTCTGTATTTTAGACACAAGCCATTAGGACGTACCCAGTCAGCACCTTTACCACTTGGTCATCCATTCTTACAACAACAGAACATGTTACTGCAGCAACAACACTCTCAGCAAGTCAAGCAGAATATCAGACAAGTCATATTACAACGTGCAGGCATGGAGAATGTCGATGAGGAGACTGAGGCTAAACTTCAACAGGTAACTGGCAAGATCTATAATCACAAAACAGTACATTTGCTTTTTCTCCCCCTTAAATAAAGCTGGAGATTAGGCTTAGAAAAGTATTCAAACACAACTTTAATGTGAGATTAATCAAATTAAAACTGTTCACAGCTCTGAAAAATATTTCAAATGCATTCTGATTCATATTTGTAGGAAATGCGAGAGTCAAGGGAACAGGATGCTGATGATGTCATTGTCGTCAAGGAGAGTAAAATGGAGGATTCTTCTAGTGAAGCATTCAAACCACATCATACATTCCCAAACCATCCAAGGGAGACAGTCAAACATCGTCGGCACCATCATCATCGACCATTAGCCAGAACACAGTCCAGTCCTCTTGTAACGTTCTCTAATTTACCTAAACAGACATCAGACTCGGACCCAACTGTGACTCGGTACAGATACACAACAGGTTTGTCTTGTGACCTGAAATATTGATATTTAAGTGTTTTGTGATGTTTAACAAATTACATGTAGTTATTTTTTATTCCCTTAGTTTAAACATATTTATTTATTCTGGATTGGGAAACAAGCTTGATGCTTATATAAATCCAGCTAGCAGATTGCGAGTGTGGCCTTTGTAGCGGCCCCCATTGAGCCTACTCTTATCAAAATCTACAAAGGGATCTTTAACGTGCATGGGGTATTGCTCTCCGCATACACGGGGAAACCTTTTTGGTCCCTTCCGAAGGAATAGCATTGTTCCTTGAGACCATTCTCGCAAATAGTGTCAAGAGAGAGTCGGAAAATTGGTTCATGAAATTTTCACCCCGGACGAGGATCAAACCACAAACCTTGGGGTTAGAAGCCAGACACGTTAACCACTACACCACCGGCTTTTATTCCCTTACTAATGCAAAAATTAGGGAGATACATCCAAAAATACTTGTGAACAGAAAAAGCACAAAATTTCAGTACTATTTCATATAAGGATCAGGCTGGGGATGGGACAGATTAATGGGTATTGATGCATTCATTTAAACATAAAACCAAACTAAATTCTGTTTTTACCTTAAGAAATATAGTTTGTGTCTAGATATATTTTGACTGGTTATAAAGTTTTATAAATTTTAACTAGTTATATCTCTTAAAACCCAAGACTGATTTAAAAAATCAATGGTCAAAATAAACTAGACTGGGGTTGCTTTATCTATTTCTATTGAATTTTTTTGGTGTTTTTGTTATCAATGTGCCACCCTTTATGTGGTATCTGCCTGATTCTTAGAAAAAGTAGTACTTAAAAAGCATTCTGAGAATACTTTAACCTTACTGTACTGACATTACTTTAACTTTACTGCACTGACATAATTCTTCCTTTACAGCAATGCATACTGTGACAAAGCACACCTGTTCCTTTCATTCTTAATGATGCTTAATTAATGTTGGCTAACTTCCTTAAATGTTAGAAATAAAGGCAATAACATGAATGATCAATCTATTATTTCTTAGAAGATTAAGCAAATTGATAATTATATCATGGAGAATTTCATGACTTGATTTAGTGTTGACTTTGTACAGACGTGGCAAATGAAACTAGGTTTTGTTGCACCAACCCTTCCCTCTTTCATTTGGATCCATTCTTTGTTTTCTCACAGCAATTTAAGAGGTCATTTGATATAGAAGCCCTATCAACATGTACTGCTATAACTTTTCAGGTTTAGCATATGATTCAATAATGCAGAAACATCAGTGTACTTGTAACAACAATTCAAATCATCCAGAAAATGAGGGTAGACTACACAGTATATGGTCACGATTACATGAAACAGGACTAACCACGAGATGTGAGGTTGGTATTCATCAACTTTTGACATTCAAACACAAAGTATACTTCTTGGAAGATTTCACTTTAAGAACTTTGAAAGCTTGAAGATGGCAGTTTGAGAATGAAATTATACCCCCACTCGTAAGAGAGGGGGCTATATTGCAATCACCTTGTCCGTCCGTCCGTCCGTCCGTCCGTCTGTCCGTCTGTCCGTCCGGTTCAATTTCTCTGCTTCTATTGGATGGATTGGTTTCAAATTTGGTACACAGCTTCAGCATGATGAGTTATACTATGCCTACCCTTTCCAAGTCAGTCCATCTTCTACTTCCTGTTTTCCAAGCCGACTTAGACTTTTTTAGGGAAAAAAAAAATTGAAATGTGAAATTTTTCGTAACAGATTTCTCAGCTTCTACTGGATGGATTGGTTTCAAATTTGGTACACAGCTTCAGCATGATGAGTTATACCGTGCCTCCCCTTTCCAGGTCAGTCCATCATCTACTTCCTGTTTTTCGAGCCAACTTAGACTTTTAAGGGTAAAAAATTTGAAAAGTGAAATTTTTCGTAACAGATTTCTCGGCTTCTACTGGATGGATTGGTTTCAAATTTGGTACACAGCTTCAGCATGATAAGTTATACCGTGCCTCCCCTTTCCAGGTCAGTCCATCATCTACTTCCTGTTTTCTGAGCTGACTTTGACTTTTTATGGGTCAAAAATAGACAATTTTTCTTAACAGATTTCTCGGCTTCTAGAGAAGGGATTGATTTCAAATTTGGTATACAGCTTTAGCATGATGAGTTGTACCGTGCCTCCCCTTTCCAGATCAGTCGGTCTTCTACTTCCTGTTTTCTGAATGGCCGAGTGGGGGTATGCTTAGCATGACTAAGTGCAACCCCTTGTTTTCCCCAGTTCACTGATTTGACATAAAAGAAAAACACGACTAAACAGATGCCTTTAACTTTTTCCGCTCAAAAATGGAATTATTATATTCCTTGTAACTTTTGCCATGTATTGATGTAAAATAAAGGATATGTCACAGACTTTGTTTTTCAGATACCATTGATAAATTTTGCCTACAAGTGAATATTGCAATAGAATCTACGCATTTCACTATGTTCAGACAAAATTTTCAGTGCACAGGATTTTTTTTTATGATGTCGTCATTTTTAACACAATGTCCCATTTATAATGTTTTGCATTACCCGTTATTCTTGCTAATATTTATGTTCTGTTTAAATTGGAAGACTACATTAACTTTTTATTAAAATTTTAAAATAAACAGATTGTTAAGTATTTAAAATTTGTGAATTTTTTTTGTTAAATAGAGAATAAAAAGTAGGAAGGCCAGTATGGAGGAGCTACAGAGTTGTCATACAGAGGCACACACGTTATTGTATGGAACCAATCCATTGAATCGGCAGCGATTAGATCCTAGCTTGTTTGGTAAGTCATACAGAGACACACACATTATTGTATGGAACCAATCCATTGAATTGTCAGAGGTTAGATCCTAGCTTGTTTGGTAAGTCATACAGAGACACAAACAAACCAATCCACTAAATAATTTTCAAAGGTCAGATCCTAGCTTGTTTGGTAAGTCATACAGAGACACAAACAAACCAATCCACCAAATAATCGTCAGAGATTAGATCCTAGCTTGTTTGGTAAGTCATACAACAAACCAATCCACCAAATAATCGTAAGAGGTTAGATCCTAGCTTGTTTGGTAAGTCATACAGAGACACAAACAAACCAATCCACCAAATAATCGTCAGAGATTAGATCCTAGCTTGTTTGGTAAGTCATACAACAAACCAATCCACCAAATAATCGTAAGAGGTTAGATCCTAGCTTGTTTGGTAAGTCATACAGAGACACAAACAAACCAATCCACCAAATAATCATCAGAGATTAGATCCTAGCTTGTTTGGTAAGTCATACAGAGACACACACATTATTGTATGGAACCAATCCATTGAATTGTCAGAGGTTAGATCCTAGCTTGTTTGGTAAGTCATACAGAGACACAAACAAACCAATCCACTAAATAATTTTCAAAGGTCAGATCCTAGCTTGTTTGGTAAGTCATACAGAGACACAAACAAACCAATCCACCAAATAATCGTCAGAGATTAGATCCTAGCTTGTTTGGTAAGTCATACAACAAACCAATCCACCAAATAATCGTAAGAGGTTAGATCCTAGCTTGTTTGGTAAGTCATACAGAGACACAAACAAACCAATCCACCAAATAATCGTCAGAGATTAGATCCTAGCTTGTTTGGTAAGTCATACAACAAACCAATCCACCAAATAATCGTAAGAGGTTAGATCCTAGCTTGTTTGGTAAGTCATACAGAGACACAAACAAACCAATCCACCAAATAATCATCAGAGATTAGATCCTAGCTTGTTTGGTAAGTCATACAGAGACACAACAAACCAATTCACCAAATAATTGTCAGAGATTAGATCCTAGCTTGTTTGGTAAGTCATACAACAAACCAATCCACCAAATAATCGTCAGAGATTAGATCCTAGCTTGTTTGGTAAGTCATACAACAAACCAATCCACCAAATAATCGTAAGAGGTTAGATCCTAGCTTGTTTGGTAAGTCATACAGAGACACAAACAAACCAATCCACCAAATAATCGTCAGAGATTAGATCCTAGCTTGTTTGGTAAGTCATACAACAAACCAATTCACTGAATAATCGTCAGAGATTAGATCCTAGATTGTTTGGTAAGTCATACAACAAACCAATCCACCAAATAATCGTAAGAGATTAGATCCTAGCTTATTTGGTAAGTCATGCAGCTAACCAATCTACCAAATAATTGTCAGAGGTTAGATCCTAGCTTGTTTGGTAAGTCATACAACAAACCAATGTACCAAATAATCGTAAGAGGTAAGATCCTAGCTTGTTTGGTAAGTCATACAGAGACACAAACAAACCAATTCACCAAATAATCGTCAGAGGTTAGATCCTAGCTTGTTTGGTAAGTCATACAGAGACACAAACAAACCAATTCACCAAATAATCGTAAGAGGTTAGATCCTAGCTTGTTTGGTAAGTCATACAGAGACACAAACAAACCAATTCACCAAATAATCGTAAGAGGTTAGATCCTAGCTTGTTTGGTAAGTCATACAGAGACACAAACAAACCAATTCACCAAATAATCGTAAGAGGTTAGATCCTAGCTTGTTTGGTAAGTCATACAGAGACACAAACAAACCAATTCACCAAATAATCGTAAGAGGTTAGATCCTAGCTTGTTTGGTAAGTCATACAGAGACACAAACAAACCAATCCACCAAATAATCGTCAGAGATTAGATCCTAGCTTGTTCGGTAAGTCATACAACAAACCAATTCACCAAATAATCGTCAGAGATTAGATCCTAGCTTGTTTGGTAAGTCATACAGAGACACAAACAAACCAATCCACCAAATAATCGTAAGAGATTAGATCCTAGCTTGTTTGGTAAGTCATACAACAAACCAATCTACCAAATAATCGTAAGAGGTTAGATCCTAGCTTGTTTGGTAAGTCATACAGAGACACAAACAAACCAATTCACCAAATAATCGTCAGAGGTTAGATCCTAGCTTGTTTGGTAAGTCATACAGAGACACAAACAAACCAATTCACCAAATAATCGTAAGAGGTTAGATCCTAGCTTGTTTGGTAAGTCATACAGAGACACAAACAAACCAATTCACCAAATAATCGTAAGAGGTTAGATCCTAGCTTGTTTGGTAAGTCATACAGAGACACAAACAAACCAATCCACCAAATAATCGTCAGAGATTAGATCCTAGCTTGTTCGGTAAGTCATACAACAAACCAATTCACCAAATAATCGTAAGAGATTAGATCCTAGCTTGTTTGGTAAGTCATACAGAGACACAAACAAACCAATCCACCAAATAATCGTCAGAGATTAGATCCTAGCTTGTTCGGTAAGTCATACAACAAACCAATTCACCAAATAATCGTCAGAGATTAGATCCTAGCTTGTTTGGTAAGTCATACAGAGACACAAACAAACCAATCCACAAAATAATCGTCAGAGATTAGATCCTAGCTTGTTTGGTAAGTCATACAACAAACCAATCCACCAAATAATCGTAAGAGATTAGATCCTAGCTTGTTTGGTAAGTCATACAACAAACCAATTCACCAAATAATCGTAAGAGATTAGATCCTAGCTTGTTTGGTAAGTCATACAGAGACACAAACAAACCAATCCACCAAATAATCGTCAGAGATTAGATCCTAGCTTGTTCGGTAAGTCATACAACAAACCAATTCACCAAATAATCGTCAGAGATTAGATCCTAGCTTGTTTGGTAAGTCATACAGAGACACAAACAAACCAATCCACAAAATAATCGTCAGAGATTAGATCCTAGCTTGTTTGGTAAGTCATACAACAAACCAATCCACCAAATAATCGTAAGAGGTTAGATCCTAGCTTGTTTGGTAAGTCATACAACAAACCAATCCACCAAATAATCGTCAGAGGTTAGATCCTAGCTTGTTTGGTAAGTCATACAACAAACCAATCCACCAAATAATCGTCAGAGGTTAGATCCTAGCTTGTTTGGTAAGTCATACAGAGACACAAACAAACCAATCCACCAAATAATCGTAAGAGGTTAGATCCTAGCTTGTTTGGTAAGTCATACAGAGACACAAACAAACCAATCCACCAAATAATCGTAAGAGGTTAGATTCTAGCTTGTTTGGTAAGTCATACAGAGACACAAACAAACCAATCCACCAAATAATCGTAAGAGGTTAGATCCTAGCTTGTTTGGTAAGTCATACAGAGACACAAACAAACCAATCCACCAAATAATCGTAAGAGGTTAGATCCTAGCTTGTTTGGTAAGTCATACAGAGACACAAACAAACCAATCCACCAAATAATCGTAAGAGGTTAGATCCTAACTTGTTTGGTAAGTCATACAGAGACACAACAAACCAATCCACTAAATAATTTACAGATATAGACATATTTGAACTGCCTGGGAGAAAAGCAATAATTAAAGTTACTTTTGAAGGTCAAGTGCTTGATTGGGAGGTTATATATCAAAGAAATATACATGTCATGATTTTGTTGTTCCGAAAATGGCTATCCCAATATTTTGTGATTAGATTTGTTATTCCTTGATAATTTTTTTCTTTCAGAAAATATGCGGTTCTTCTTGTTGCCATGTGGTGGTATAGGTGTAGACTCAGACACAGTCTGGAATGAAATGCATACGTATATAGCAGCCAGAACGGTAAGTCTAGATCATTTTCAGGATATTATGTGGAAACCCAATGGTGTATTATTATTTTTTGTTCACTTGTCTGTCAGACTCTGTCCTCAATTTTTTTAATGCCTAGTTTGTAGTAGATGGTCACACTTGTCTTCACATGACATGCTGGAGGGCCATTAAGTATAACTCCTGTCCCTCCGTATGAATTTCCATTAAGCTTTCCACAGAAACCATACACATGAATTATCTAAAATTTGTCAGGATGGTTCAGTATGACAAACTGTATGTCTTACACAAATTTCAGACCACTCTGACGTCTACTTCTGTTTGGAACTGAGCCAATATGAAATTTAACTTAAAAATTTCTGTCAAGCTTTTCTCAGAAACCATACATAAAAAAAAATTGGATTTTGTAGTGTGCTAAGGGTACTTTTTTCTATTGCCTGCAAAGTAAAATAAAGGAATCACTTTTAAACTATTGATTAGTTTGACATGATTGTAGTAAATCATTTATGTGTTCAGCAGTTTTACACAAGTTTGTTCACAGTTTTCCCTCTTAATTTGGCATGTATCTCCATGCAAGCTCCATGTTATTGTTCTGTATGTTGATAATAAAGGTCATAATTCTGCAAAACTCAAATGCCCTAGAAGAAAAGGCAAAGACACAAGAGAGAAATGAAGATCACAATGGTGATTTCATGCTTGCACCTCATATACTTCTTGTAAACCAATAACTTAAAAAATGCAGGCATGAAAGACTGAAATTCTGGTTTATTGTTTTGCAGGGCTTTGGTTACAAAAGATAAGAATTATATGACTTTTCTTATAGCACATTAGTACTTTACAAGATTATCCTTTAGATTTCCAGGAAGTATTTTGCCTTTTAAAACAGCACACAAAAATGTCAAAGAAGCAATGTATAATGGCCAAATAAAATATCTTTTGAGACTCATTATGTAATATCTTTGGAAACAAAACTGGTACAGAATTGGAATATATTGAGTTTCATAGGAGATACCGGATTGATTCAATATGGAATGCTGTAAAACAAGGACTAGATCATAATGTTCAAGAGCCCTTCAAACCTGATCTTAATGTTAAATCTAACCTGAAAACTCTTTCATATACACAAAAACTGCTCTTGAAAAGTTCAAGATAAGAAAAAATGAATATTTATTTTCACAAGTTTAGTTCTCATTTGGGCCCAGCATGGAGGATGTGGTATCTTATGGTTTTCACTAGATATTTATGTCTCCCCCCACTTTTGTGGGGAGACATATTGTTTTTGTCATGTCCGTCCGTCCGTCCGTCTGTCCGTCCGTCTGTCCGTCACAAAGTTTGTCAGCGCAACTCCTCTGAAACTACTGAACCGAATTCAACGAAACTTGGTATATAGGAAGGACACCATATGTAGTTGTGCATATTTCCAGGAAATTTCTATCCTCAAATTTTTGTGGGAGTTGTGGCCCTTTGAACTTAGAAAATTGCTGAAAATCCTCAAATATCATCTTGTCAGAGCAACTCCTCTGAAACTACTGAACTGAATTCAACGAAACTTGGTATATAGGAAGGACACCATATGTAGTTGTGCATATTACCAGGAAATTTTGGTCCTCAAATTTTTGTAGGAGTTACGGCCCTTTGAACTTAGAAAATTGCTGAAAATCCTCAATTATCATCTTGTCAGCGTAACTCCTCTGAAACTACTGAACTGAATTCAACGAAACTTGGTATATAGGAAGGACACCATATGTAGTTGTGCATATTACCAGGAAATTTTGATCCTCAAATTTTTGTAGGAGTTACGTCCCTTTGAACTTAGAAAATTGCTGAAAATCCTTATTTATCATCTTGTCAGCGCAACTCCTCTGAAACTACTGAACTGAATTCAACGAAACTTGGTATATAGGAAGGACACCATATGTAGTTGTGCATATTACCAGGAAATTTTAATCCTCAAATTTTTGTAGGAGTTACGGCCCTTTGAACTTAGAAAATTGCTGAAAATCCTCATTTATCATCTTGTCAGCGCAACTCCTCTGAAACTATTGAACCGAATTCAATGAAACTTGGTATATAGGAAGAACATCATATGTAGTTGTGCATGTTACCAGGAAATTTTGATTCTCAAATGTTTGTGGGAGTTATGGTTCTTTGAACTTGGAACTTTTGGGGGAAACGGGGGGAGACATCGTTTTTGTAGGCAAAAACAAACTTTAATTGTTTCTAAATCTGTGTCTCGGTCTTTCCACAAATTTATTAGGTACCAGTATACAGTTCTTAAATTTGCCTCAATGCTGGATTTTGGCTTCCCTGTTCCAACCTTTTGGCTTTGAGTACTTTTCATTCAATACTTTTGGTTTTTGACCTTCCTATGTTTTGATTCAAATGCTGCTGATGGGAGGTTAACTCCTGGAAATATCAATAACAATTCTGGATGTTTCCCTGCTTTGTTTAAATTTTGAGGGAATCAATATTATTGTTCCACTCTTGAACAATCGATAATGTGACGTCACCATGTAAACAATAAACCAAAAATATAATAGAAGTATTGTGTCCCTTTCTAGAGGAAAACATCTGAATTGAAATCCCTCATGTTGTTGTTTCCCTCTGGCAATCCCTCGGGAAAACAACATATCCCCCCTGGATTACAATTCGTGATGTTTCTCTCTACTGTGGGCCACGATTGTATAATATAATTAGATAAGAAAAAAGTATATCCATTTCTACATAGTGATTTCTTATTTTAGTATATGCCATAAAATCAGGATATATTCATTGGAATATCAGCTCCTACATCTTATTTCTTTTCTCTTCATAACGTTATTAAAGAAAGCATTAAAACACATACCAACAATGTCTTCTCAAAGGTCATTAGCTAAAATATCAATTTCTGTTCCTTATAGAGTTGTCCAATCAGGAAGAGGGATGACATTTTTATGATAGTTTAATTTCATTTGAACTGAACATGTTTATGCACTGGAGTTTTGTAATCTCTTGAGATGAGGAACTTTTTAGGCCTACGCCTCTTTCTTCTACTGACTGTGGGGGAAGGGGCATTGAGTAAAACAGGTTGTGAACTTGCAAAGGTTAAAATGAGAATTAAGGTGGTAAAAATATGTTGTTTGTCTGATATTTATGAAATCTGATTGAAATGATTTTTTAGACCAAGATTCAGTCATAAAATATCCATTTCAAGGATTAATTTGTTATAGCAGAAATAAGATCCGTGATCCCAAGTACTAAACTTAATATTTGATCATGTATATAGAATAAGAATTTTTTTAAATAGAAAAAAAAAGATATGTTTGGGGGAGTTTATAGTATAAACACAGTTTGTAATTAGATTCTCAATGCTCTGCCAAAAACAAACTCTGCTTCAAGAACATCATTATTTTCTGTTTTTTTCTATTTTCCCCAATTAAGAAAAATATTATATTATGTAAATCAATAGTCTTAGAAGATATCAAAGCACTCTTGTCTTAATCAATGAAATAGAATTTGTAATTGACCTAGAAACATTGTTTATAATATCAAGTAGTTCATCACTGACTTTGGCTTTATAGTAGTAAAAATTATAGCTGTTTTATATCCTCAGTAACACCTGTTCTCAGGTTCTGATGTAATACAGTCTGTTACCATGACAACCAGTACCAACATATAAACAAAATTCTTACTTGTTTCAAAATTATATCTGATATTTAATCTTTCTCCAATGTTTTGTTAATTTGCTTTAAATTAGTCAGAAAATTATACAAAGTATGAACACTCCTCGTATGTAAAGTTCATAATCTCTGAGTTACCAGTGTGAACACCCCACTTCTCCTGTGTAAAGTACATGTTGTCCGGATTACCAGTGTGTACACTCCTTTTCTTTTGTGTAAAGTACATATTGTTGGGGAAAGAAGTGTGAACACTCCCTTTCTCTTGAATAAAGTACATGTTGTCTGGGTAACCAGTGTGAACACTCCTCTTCCATTGTGTAAAGTATATGTTGTCTGGGTAACCACTGTGAGCACTCCTCTTCCATTGTGTAAAGTATATGTTGTCTGGGTAACCAGTGTGAACACTCCTCTTCCATTGTGTAAAGTACATGTTGTCTGGGTAACCAGTGTGAACACTCCTCTTCCATTGTGTAAAGTACATGTTGTATGGGTAACCACCGTGAGCACTCCTCTTCCATTATTTAAAGTACATGTTGTCTGGGTAACCAGTGTGAACACTCCTCTTCCATTGTGTAAAGTATATGTTGTCTGGTTAACCAGTGTGAACACTCCTCTTCCATTGTGTAAAGTATATGTTGTCTGGTTAACCAGTGTGAACACTCCTCTTCCATTGTGTAAAGTATATGTTGTCTGGTTAACCAGTGTGAACACTCCTCTTCCATTGTGTAAAGTATATGTTGTCTGGGTAACCAGTGTGAACACTCCTCTTCCATTGTGTAAAGTACATGTTGTCTGGGTAACCAGTGTGAACACTCCTCTTCCATTGTGTAAAGTACATGTTGTATGGGTAACCACCGTGAGCACTCCTCTTCCATTATGTAAAGTACATGTTGTCTGGGTAACCAGTGTGAACACTCCTCTTCCATTGTGTAAAGTATATGTTGTCTGGTTAACCAGTGTGAACACTCCTCTTCCATTGTGTAAAGTATATGTTGTCTGGTTAACCAGTGTGAACACTCCTCTTCCATTGTGTAAAGTATATGTTGTCTGGTTAACCAGTGTGAACACTCCTCTTCCATTGTGTAAAGTATATGTTGTCTGGTTAACCAGTGTGAACACTCCTCTTCCATTGTGTAAAGTATATGTTGTCTGGTTAACCAGTGTGAACACTCCTCTTCCATTGTGTAAAGTATATGTTGTCTGGGTAACCAATGTGAACACTCCTCTTCCATTGTGTAAAGTACATGTTGTCTGGGTAACCAGTGTGAACACTCCTCTTCCATTGTGTAAAGTACATGTTGTCTGGGTAACCAGTGTGAGCACTCCTCTTCCACTATGTAAAGTATATGTTGTCTGGGTAATCTGTGTGAAGACTCCTTTTCTCTTGTGTGTCTATCTCTCTACATACCTTGTAAGTCTCCTAAATTGCTTGTTATACCCCCACTCTTAATAGGGGGCGCTATTATTGCAATAACCTTGTCTGTCTGTCCGTCTAGTTCAAATTTTCATAAAGGTTTCTCAGCTTTTGCTGAAGGAATTGGTTTCAAATTTAGTCCACAGCTTAAGCATGATAAGTTGTATCATGCCTTCTCTTTCGATGTCAGTTAGTTATTTACTTCCTGTTTCAGGAGCCGATTTAAACTTTTTTAGGGTCAGAAATAGATATTTTATCGTTACAATTTCTCAGGTTGTTGATTTCAAATTTGGTACACAGTTTAAGTACAATGAGTTGTAATGTTGTTCCTGTTTTCTGAATGGTTGAGTAGGGTATCCTTAGCACAACTTAGTGCAACCCCTTGTTTGATCTTGATGAATAAAGTACATCAAAATGAAACATGCATTTAGAGTCTTTGTTGCTGTTTTATAAAATTCAGGAGGGATATGTAAAGTTCAACATGAAGGAGGGGTATCCTTTTGCAAGCTTGATTCGCACTGTAGTCCTTATTAGTCCCCTACCGGACAAAGCCGAAGGAGACTATAGGTTTGCACTCTGTCCGTCTGTCTGTCACGCCTCAGTTTTCCACACTTTTTTTCTAAACGCTTATAGATAATGAACTGATTTTTGGTATGTGAGTTTACCTTGATGAGTTACAGATCAAGTTTAAGTTTCCTGCCGGTCCACAATTTTTTATGGGAGTTATGGCCCTTTAAACTTTGAAAATTCACTAAATTTCAGTTTTCCGCACTTTTTTTCTAAACACTTATAGATAATGAACTGATTTTTGGTATGTGAGTTTACCTTGATGAGTTACAGATCAAGTTTGAGTTTCATGCCGGTCCACAATTTTTGATTGGAGTTATGGCCCTTTGAACTTTGAAAATTGACTAAAATACCAGTTTTCTGCACTTTTTTTCTAAACGCTTATAGATAATGAACTGATTCTTGGTATGTGAGTTAACCTTGATGAGTTACAGATCAAGTTTGAGTTTCCTGCCGATTCACAAATTTTTATGGGAGTTATGGCCCTTTGAACTTTGAAAATTCACTAAAATATCAGTTTTCCACATTTTTTTTCTAAACGCTTATAGATAATGAACTGATTTTTTGTCTGTGAGTTTACCTTGATGAGTTACAGATCAAGATTGAGTTTCGTGCTGGTCCACAAATTTTTATGGGAGATATGGCCCTTTGAAGTTTGAAAATCTATTGCAATTTTCTTTTCTAAACTTTTTTATTGTTCCTTGTAGATAATAAACTGATCAAGTTTAGGTATTCATTTGTTTGACAAATTGATACCAGTGACTGAAATATGAGGCTGGTAGGGGACTAAGTATTGTTTTGCAATACTCTCAGAATGCTTGTTTATTTTATATCAAAAATGCTAACAAGAGATTTATTTTCTGTTTACTCAACAAATTTTTGGCTATAAAATGGTGAAGGGCAGGCACAAGAAATTTTCGTCACAGCCACTTGATATTTGGTATACAGCATCAGTGTGGGGTGCCATTGTTGGTCTGTAACTCACCTACTTCCTGTTAAACGAAATCTTGCCATTTTTGAATTTGTCAGATTTTTGTTTATTCTAAATGGAAGCAGATTTCTGTTAAGTACCAGAATGTGTGACAGGGTTAGATGTTGTGCTTGAGGGAAGTTTTTGTTTCAGGTCAAGGTTATACACATTGTCAGATGTTCTGTGCTTGTTTTGAGCAGGGCAACCTTTTGTTCAAAATTAATATAGAAAATTAGAATAAGCAGGGTGACCTAACAATTTTAAAAATTATTATAAGAAAAATAGCAAAGATTTTTTTAGATTGCATTCAGGGCAACATACTTTTTGAGAAGTGCTTCATACTGTGTTATGATGAATGACCTACTTTTAATAAAAACATGATGTAAAAGGAAACTGAATCTAATCAAGAACTAATCTGTGATATACCGTGATCCTGACTCATAATTAAAGTGGACAGAGATATACAAAGTATTAACAGTCCTTTATGGTATCAAATTAAATGTTGACAAGTCAATATCTTATATATTGGCTTTTTACGTCACTGCTGTATTGACGTCAAGACAGGAAAAAACACTCATTAAGCCGTGGGCTTTGTTTACTGGAAAATAGCGTGTAGAAATCAATACCCCCATTTGTAACGCATTCTTTCCCAAGGTCCAGTAGGCATTGTCATGTAACGATCAGGCAAATAATGAACATGACTTGCACAATGGGCTGGTATTGATTCAAGTTATTTTGAGGTGAAAACTAGATTGCAAAACAAGTCACAAATTCAAAGCAAAAAAATTGTTGTTTATGCAAGTTTTTTTACACTGCCTTAGTACAATGTATCTTGGAGTGGGTTTAATACTATGAGTCAATTTGTTAACTCTTTTTGTGCAAAATTTTGCACTAGTAAACCAAAAGTAAATTTCAAATTCTACTTACTAGTATGTATTTTTCACTTCATGAAACCCTTTACTTTATTCTTTTTAAAGCCAAAATGTGAATACTATCTACTGTCATAACAGTTTTATTTAAGTACTTTCTTACTATGACCTCATGTATGAAGGATCTTTTTGCTTGCTATGTAAATAGACCATGTTGAAAGTGTGTCCCCTTTGGTCATATCTAAATAATGAGATTAACCTTGTAAAGACAGATCCTGTTTTTGACAACACTAATTAAAATGTTTACTGTTGTATAAAGTTCTAAATAAATATTTACACAATGTTGTCACGGTGTCCACTGCCTTATCTGACCATTAAAAAGTCAATCTAAATATAACCTCAGGTCTACATGTACCCAATGCACTTGTCACAAGAGGATATATTATACATGTACCTACTTATCTGGTTTACATAGATAAATGTATTTTAGTATTGGTACATGTATATGACACATATCACTTGGTAATTAAAGTCTTACATGTATAAAGCAAATTTAAAATAATAACTGCAAGATAAACATTTTAAAATGGCTTCCAGTTTCTGTTTTTTTTTCAATAAAAGAAGACAGAAAGTTTAATATGAATGAACAGAATGTGTTATTGCTAGTCTATACATTTGAAAATTGTTACTATTTGATAAAAGCAGAATAGATTTATAATTCATGAATTTATGCATGTTGTGGTAGTCAGAGGCTTTGTGTTTTACTGTGGAATAAGAGAGGTAACTCTAGAAGGATTGATGTTTGAAATTAGTCTCCCAGTCAAAAGTATTACTCTATTTTTTTCACAAGGTTGGGCGGAGCTTACATTTTTCAGTCTTTTAGGTATGATTGAAACGAAGAATCCGGAATTAATTGACCCTTGACCAGCTGGTCAATTAAATAGAGTAATACATCTGATTAAAACCCTTCGGCTTATATTGAATTTCAAAAAAAATTTATTTTACAGGCTGTTGGATGTGTGGTTGATTTGTCCTTAAAAGTAGCATCTAGGGAACTCAAGGTGAGGATATTGTATATATGATACACCATCTTTTAGGGATATGGAGTACATTTCTATGCATGAAACTTTTAAATATTGAAATGCAACAAAGAAAAGGAACAGAACTTTTCTCGCTATATATTAAAGTCACAGAAACCTTAAACATGAAACTATCATTAAAGCTTGCACCTCACTACAAATTTTCTTGTGGCCAATTTATATCATGTCTAAGTCTAAGCACCATAACTTTTATGTTATCTCTAATCACACAACCCATGAATGATTTTATGTATTTGATACTATTTACAGAATGGGTTTGCCGTTGTGAGACCACCTGGCCATCATGCAGAATCACATCAACCAATGTAAGTAATAACTATATTATATACTCATATGTGGTAATCTTTATTGTGATTCACAGAGACCATGTCACATGACATGTAGCCATTCCTTGGGTCAACATGTAACCATTGGGTTGCCTTGTAAAGTCAATCCCTCGTGAGAATTTCCACAAGACATCTCATGTTTTTGCTGTTTTATATATCCTAATAATATTTGATTTCTAATATTTTGACTGACATAGTTTTCATAGTTATGTATGGCTTATCTTTTACAGGGGCTTCTGTTATTTCAATTCAGTGGCAATTGCAGCAAAGCAGTTAAAGGAAAAAATGAAATTAGAGAAGATATTAATAGTTGATTGGGTATGTCATATACGTTTTTCTCTTGCCGGGATTCAAAATCTCCTGACTTTTTCAACCATCTCCCATTCTCCCAACTTTTTGTGTAATATCACACCTTTTCAAGACTTGACTAATTTTTTTTTTTTTTGGAAATTTTTATCGCTCAATCGTAAAACAATTCATGAGTTTCTAGGTATTTGTAAATTATTCAGACACTAATTTCACAGATAAAAATGTTAATTGAAGGTTTATTGCTGTAATTGGCCTGATGATTGCATAAACAGTAGGAATTTAATTGATGAAGCCATGTATTAGCAAACTTTTAAAATCTCCTGCTTTATTGTCCAATCTCCAGCAAAAAAAATTTGAATTTGGCAGTGGTTCCAGGAATTCTGTTGGTGTTTTGATTTAGGATTAACAGTAATTAGTCCTTTTAAAAAAGATAATTTAGTAGTATATAATTCATTGCAGTGATGTTAAAATGTGCTTCTGCTAGACCCCCTATATTAGTTAGATTGGTCCAACAAAAAAACAAAGCAGCATTTTAAGGCTGTTATAAAAATAAAAAAATCACTTCAAGTAAATTGGTCTCAGGTTTAACCTTATCATTTATTGACAGGATGTTCACCATGGTAACTCTACACAACAGATATTTTATGATGACCCTAGTGTACTCTACATATCAATACATCGTCATGACAACGGAAACTTTTTCCCTGGAACAGGTTCTATTGAGGAAACAGGTCAAGGAAAGGGTGAAGGTTACAATATCAACATTGCTTTTGGAGGTGGCCTTGAGCCTCCAATGGGGGATGCAGAATACTTAGCAGCATTCAGGTGAGACCAGATTTCACTTCAAAGGAAGAATGAGTTGAAATTAGGAAAGAATAGATATAATAGCTTGACCTTTTAAATTAAAGTGTTAAAAAGTATGTATCTGTAGCTGTTTTTAGCTCACCTGAACCAAAGGGTCATGTGAGCTATTGCCATCACTTTGCGTCCGTCGTCCGTCCGTTATCCGTTGTCCTTCGTCCGTTACCTTTTTTTTAAGCATCTTCTTCTCTGAAACTGCTTGGCCAAATGCAGCCAAACTTGATATGGTTGTTCCTTAGGGTATTGTGCAAAAAGTTTGCGTTGGGATTTTTGATACGTCAAAAAACATGGCCGCTGTTACTAAAAATAGAACAGAGGGGTCAAATACAGTTTTTTGCAAATAACTCAAAAACGGTGACAAATATCAAAATTCTGGCAAGAATAAATGTGATCAGCACCTAAAGATCTACCTGCCATGAAATTTTCAAGAAGATCCAACAACCGATGTTGGAGTTATTGCCCTTTTTCTAGATTTTTTCAAAATTTTGCACCTAATTAGCCCTATATCAAAAAAACTATCCAAGATATTTTAAAAATTCAAATTGCATATGATTAAGCACATTAAGATCTACATTTCATGTAATTAGGTCAAAGCTGTGGAACCATTTATTTTCGGTGTTATGGCCCTTAAAGCATCAAAATTTACCATTTTTCATTACTTTTTCCCTGAATTTCAAAGATTAACTTGTCTGACACCATCCATCCAACTTCAACCAAACTTGGCACAGTTGTTTAATAGCATAAATGCTACAAGTGTATCGTTCAGATTTTTGATTCGTCGAAAAATATGGCTGCCATGGCTAAAAATAGAACATAGGGGTAAATTGCAGTTTTTTGCTTATAACTCAAAAATGGTTACAGATATCAAAATTCTGATTGGAGACAAAAGTGATCAGCAATTCAAGATCTACCTGCTCTGAAAGCTTCAAGAAGATCTACAATTGATGTAGGAGTTATTGCCCTTTTTCTGGTTTTTTTCAAAATTTTTCACTTATTTAGCCATATATCTTGAAAACTATACAAGATATTTCAAAAATTTAAATTGCATATGATCAAGCACATCAAGATCTACATTTCATGTATTTAGGTCAAAGCTGTAGGACCATTTCTATTAGGAGTTATTGTCCTTAAGACAACAAAATTTACCATTTTTCATTACTTTTCCCCTGAATTTCAAAGATTAACTTGTCTGATGCCATTAGACCAACTGCATCTTAACTTGGCACACTTGTTTAATAGCTTATATGTACAACTCTATTGTTCATATTTTTGATTCCAAAAAAAAAATGGCTGCCAAGGCTAAAAATAGAACATAGAGCGTAAATTTCATTTTTTTGCTAACAACTCAAAAATAGTTTCAGATATCAAAATTGTGCAAGAATCAAAAGTGATCAGCATATTAAGTACCTGTCCTGAAATTTTGGAAAAGATCTGACTGCTGATGTGGGAGTTATTGCCCTTTTTTCTAAATTTTGCACTTATTAAGCCCGATAACTTGAAAACTAACCAAGTTATTTCAGAAATTTAAATCGCATATGGTTAAGCACAATAATATCTACAAAATATATGTATCTGTGTAGTTCAGGTGAGCTATTCAGGCTCCTGGGAGCCTCTTGTTGAGTCTTTAGATTTAACACAGTTCATTGTAATTAAAATTTGCTGGAACATTTTACAAGCATGTTGTGTAAGACATACAAAAACACTCCAGTCTGTTTTGCTATACTTACAATGTGATTCCCCGCATATTTTATTACTATATGACTTTTACTTATATTTGTTATGAACAGAGTGATCAAATGTTAAGATAACCAAATATGATGTTTTGATCGCCACAAAAACTTGATAATATATTTGTAACTTCCATCATTCTTAATAATCTATGTATTTTCATATTAACAGAACGATAGTTATGCCCATTGCCAGAGAATTTCGTCCAGAGGCAGTTCTGGTCTCGTCTGGGTTTGATGCAGCCCAAGGTCACCCAGCCCCACTGGGAGGATACCAAGTCTCACCTGCATGTAAGTTATAGCTTGGTATAAATAATGCAGACAACACTTTCTAAATCATAAATATCTTTAAGCCAAAAAGTAGAAAATATCATTTAAATTTAAGTTATCCTGCTATACCAAATTTGAGATTTTTTCTTTAAAATATCATGGGACCAACAAGTTCTCTTTAGATTTTTTTAAGGTTCTGATTTGCAGGATTTTTCCACTTTTAATTAGTTCTGTAAAGCTTGTGCATTAAAAGTCTAATTAAGATAACTAGAAGGGAGAAACCACCTTAACATGCAGGAAAATCTATGATTCTTTGGTTTTAAATGAATACAGTAGACTCCGCCAAATCGGATATCGAATTTGTCAGGAAAAAATATCCGATTACCCAGGATATCCGATTTGCCATTTCAGGAGATCGAATATCAGTTTTGGTGACCTAAATCCAAGTCTTGTCCAAGTGTTCCATGTTGAGGATGCCATCATATTATATATTTGTTGTATCATGCAAGAATAAAGGATTTAGTGAATAGCTGTTGTTATTTTATTAATTAATAAAGAATTTTCATCAATTTGTGTACTTATATTCCTTCCATAACATGTGTTTTTACTGAGGTCGGCCATCTTTGTTGTTTACATTGTAGAAAATTTATTAATCTCTAACAAGAATCAACATTTTTTTCTATCAATGTACGAGATTTAAAAAGCTGGTATTCTTTCATATTAAATCTAAATGGTAAAATAATGCGTTTCAGGATCACATTTTTATAAAGATGTCAAAATTTGTCTACATTTGTCAATCAAATGTGAGATTATAGCAGCTCATGAATATTCAAAATGGCGACTAGTGATTTACAAAATGTTGATTAGCCATGTGGTTGTCCACACATCGTCTTGGATTTTATTTCAAATCTATTGAGACATCCCTTTCAAGATTGGCATCTTAGTGGAGGAATATCAATGTTTCAAAATTGAAAACCTTCAATAAAGGAAGTCAGTTGAAATGTTAGCATTACACACTTCACATGATTTGTTTACAGTCATGACGTAATAAGTACACCTGTAATTTCAATTACCTACGTGTTACCCACACACTAAATATACACAGACTTCACCACTAATAAATTTTAAATTTATTTTGTACCAACACAATATCATTTTGAAATATATTTTATTATCTGTGCCAACATAGGATTTCAGAAATAACATCTTGAAAGGTTTTCAAAACATTTATATTTTGACTTCCGGCATGTACGATGGTCATAATATTGACAGGTGTGCAAGAAAATAAACACAAAGAAGATATATTTTATTGCTTAAATAAAAACAAGTGTTTGAATAAAATCATCTTTATTAGTAAATACAATATACATTGTTTATTAAAAATCATAAACAGAGAGTTGAATGCAAATGTTGGTGAACACTTATGTCAAACTTCCGGTCATCACGATCTTCTGAAATACAAAAAATATCCGATTTTTATACAAAATGGCAACATTTTGGAGGAATATTCTATCCTATTTGCCGATATATCCAATGTTCCGATATCCTATTTCCCGATCAAAAATATATAGAAAGAATAGGAAATGGTTTGGTGTTTTGAAATTCTATCCCATTTGCCGATATATCCAAGTAGCCGATATCCGATTTCGTGGAGTCTACTGTATATGTTTTTAGATTCTTGTTGCTAAATTATAGTTGACCATTGGAAAAGCCAGTAATTATATTATCAATGATATCTAGGTGTACAAAAATAAAACAAAGTAAAATTCACAGAGAAACTATATGAACTATAAGCCATTTTGTATTGTATTTTGCAGGTTTTGGTCACATGACTAGAGAACTGATGTCATTGGCTGAGGGAAAGATAGTATTAGCATTAGAAGGAGGCTATGAGTTGTCAGCTATTACAGATGCAGCAGAAATGTGTGTTAAAGCTCTCTCAGGAGATGAGGTCAGTGGAATTTGATTGAAAGATGGATAGTTTCTCCATGGATGGTTTCATTTCCCATACATGTGATTCCCCCGCTGGTAGACAAAATTTCTCAACTTTTTTACCCTTCTCCCGTTCTCCTGATTTTTTGTGCAATCTCCCGCTTTTTCAAGACTTGAAAAAAATTAGATTTGATAGATATTTTAATTGTTTAGTCACAAAACATTTCCAGAATTTAAGGGTTTATCAATTAGTCAGATGCTAATTTCACAGGTGAAGTTGTTAATTTAAGGTTTATTGTTATAATTGACCTGATCATTGTATAAACAGTTAGACATTTTGAAGTGAAGCCAGGTATATCTTGCACATGCTAATACCCCTAATTAACATTGAAATGCATTTTAAAGAGTGTTAAAAATCTCCTGCTTTTTTATCCAATCCCAACTTAAATCAAAATCAAAATCTCCAGCTTTGTCATGGCAGATCCGTCACATGTATTTTTACCCAAAATTTATGGATTTGCTTAAATTTAAAAACAGAAATGTACATTTACCTGTATGATTTAAGTCATTGCAATTTACAAAGCTTAACAGTGGATTCCACTTTATGATAATTCGATAACCAATTAGTCTAAGAAATAGTGCAGATAAGCAAATGACCCAAAAAAGTGAAATGTCAATTGTTAACAGAAAATACAAAAAATTGATACAATTTGGCTAATTAGCAAATGTGTTGAGTATTTATAACACTCAGGTGCCACTTTTATTGTATTTCAATGTGTGTAAAAACAAATGTGACATGAAAAAAAGATTGTTAAAACAAGTTTTGATAGCTTTTATCAAACACATTTCAAAGATCTTGTTAGAAAACCTAAGATTTTGACAAGTAGGAATGGGATTTTTGTAAATTTTAAATCAATTAACAGGAATTTTATACTTTTTCTCAGAATTTCTATGCAATTAGATGAAATGTTTTACATTAAAGGTCTAGGAAATTGTTTGATGTTTTAAAATCTTATTGGATATAGAGGATTAGTTAAATAAGAGTAAGTTGATTAAGTGGAATCCACTGTAATATGAATGAAAGTTTACATCATCCTTATTGCACTTGTTAACTGGTTTAATTGTTAAAAGTAAAACTTGAAATTTATGTTTAGATTAAGAATTCCTAAATTAAATTTTCAGCTGCCATCTGTTCAGGAATCAGAATTACAGCGTCCACCATGTCAGAATGCATTGGAAACATTTGAAGGTGTTTGTAAAGCACAAGGTATGATTTGATACATAAAAGACCACTTCAGTTGTTTTACTCTTGTAATCATTTGAAAGACTCGCTATTGAGCAAATTTTTCACAGAAATATCTATTTTTGAATCATAGAACTTATTCACTCATTGTCTTATCTCAAAACCACTTACCAAGTACCAATGATGTGTCAGGTTACTAGCACCAAGGTTCTGAGATGAAAATTTGATGGGACGACAAATGGTTGTCCCTTGTATGGGGAGAGCAAAGAATTCTGCTGTGTGAAATCAATTTCTGAATTTTGTAACACTTTTATCATTCCTTTGTTTGTTTTTAGCCAAGTTTTGGCCAGTGGTGCAGAAATATCATGGTACAATTCAGTATTCATTGATGGAGGCTCAGAAGAGAGAGATAGAAGAGGCAGATACTGTATCAGCGTTAGCATCTTTATCTATGGTGGCAGGAAAACGGAGGTAAGATTTTTACATATCAATAAAGATGAAGGTTGAAATCTTCTTCTAATTTTTTCTTTAAACGAGTTGTAGGCCAATGTTTGAATTATAAGCCCCCTAACTTAGACCAATTCCTTAGCTTTTTATATGAATTATTTCTTTTATTGTAGTAGTTCTATGGAACAGCAATCAGAACCCATGGAAGAAGAGGATTCTTAAGTCTTCAGCAGAGGAACCAGCTGTGTACCATCCAAGTAGATGATCGGAGGTGTAGATTGATGCTAAATTATGATACTTTTTTGCCTTGTCATGTCAGAGGACCATGAACTAAACCAGTGACTTATTTTGTGTCTCTTAGATATTTTGTAAATTTTGATATTAATTTGTTAAACTGTGGTGTCTAAAAATGCACTGAATGTGAAGATATATATATATTTGTGTTTTGTATATACCGTATTTTGCCGTGTATAGTGCGCAGTTTTTTACAATAATTTCCAGAATCTAACATAGGGGTGCGCACAATACATCCCTATATGAGATTTTCATACATTTTCATGAACATCGGCAACGGCAAAAGATCGATGTTTGTCAGACTTTGGACACAAGATTCATCCATGATTGAATACAAGAATCAGAACTCCGTGATTTCTATTGAATCCTGTTCATTATTAGTATCTCTAAATATAATTTATCCTGCTTTTATCAAATAAAAACTTAATTCCAGTGTCTTCATGTGTTTGTTTATATTAATGTCATTTTCATATCGACCGCCATTTTGGTTTAATGTTATTGTTAGTTTGGTAAAACTATTTGTACTCTTAAAAAATACTTCTATCCAATTTCTTTATTCAAAATAAGAATAATTAAATATGATTTTAATTTATTTATTCATTCTTCCTTTACTTGTTTTCTTTCTGGATCAATAATGTGTATTCCCCTAAGTAGCCTCATTTAAATAATTCTAAAAATAGAATGGTTTGTTTACATGATTGTGTATTTTCTTTCATGTAATTATTTGAGCAACAGATAGCCATTTTCTTATTGTTTTGTGAATAAATACTCATCCCAAGCTGGAGATAATTTAGATTTACTGGTAATTATTTGTTTTGACACCACCTTTGCAATTTGCACAAAACATCGATCTTTTGTAAACAGGCTTGGACAATTAACAATTAAAGCCATTCAGCTGTAATACTTCAGGATTGTTTGAATAGTAATTTGTTGATCATCACTGTTTTGACACCTTTATTGTTTTCATCAAAAGATGTGAGCTTGGGTTAACACTTGTTGTTTGTTGATTGAAAAGGGGGACCATTACCGGGATTTACGATTTCGCTCTCATAATAAAATACACAAATAGTATAACAGTTTATTTTTATTTTCACAATAATTACAAAACAATTTTATTTTCATTAAAAAAATCTTCATCTGTAGTCTTTCTACCTGAAAAAAGAGACAAATTTTGAGGGTTCCTTGTCATAGAAAATGATAGCGCATTTTACACAAAACTTCGTTTTTTCCCCAGATTTTCATAATGAAAAGGGGGTGCGCATTGTACATAAATGCGCACTATACACGGCAAAATACGGTAGTAAGATTTAGTGTAGATTTCCCCAATGTAAAGCCTTAGTGCAATATACTACTGTGATAGTAAATTAGGTAGATGAACCCTGTATATTTCCTACCATAGAAGAGTTGTCCACCTTGATTCATTGTTATCCCCCTTGAACACATTCTTATTTGCCTTGTCCCTTAGTCAATATTTGACGCATGTACTGTTTTTAGTGAGGTGTAGCAATTTTTTGTTGATTGGATTTAATGATTCTACCATTTAATGGATTATTTGTTCATTGAGCCTATTTTAAAAGAAATGAATTATTGGGGTAATATTTTTTTCTTTTATTTGAACCTCTTTTAAACATATTGATAGGTTCAATTTCTGTTATATAAATTTGCATTATCATTGATTCATGGGTGACATTTTATATCATGGTGTGATACAGGGTCAATTACTGATCTGTTGTTTTCTCATGTTTTATTAATGACATTATTTGAATTTGTAAATTTATTGGTTTGTTTGGATATTGTAGGAGGATAAAATATTTTTTTCTGCCAAATTTGTTAAGAATTTGTTAAATTAGATTTTAAGAGTATATTATGTGTTGTTTCTGCTTTCATATTTTAAAAAGAAGTGTTAATGTACAAATTTGTCTACATATTTATCCAAGTTTTTTTTTGTATAGTATATTGTACAAATGTCTCTATTCTTGTGGCATTTATAGTTGACATTCAGCTTTGTAATGCTATACATTTTGTATCAGTATTAAAATATCTTTTTTTAAACAGGGACTTCAAAACAGATTTAATTTTTAACATTTTTGATTTTAAAAATTATAACAATACTGGTATAAAGCTAGGATTGCTTAAAGAGAAAATGATTTGTGATAAATTATATGATAAACTACTCTCTAAACAGACTTAGGAATGATGGCGCTAGATTAATAGTTTTGGAGACAAGGGTTATTCCCTGGTGAAAAGATTTTTCTTTTAAATTTGCTGCTAAATAGACAAAATTAAAGTTTTCTTTTTTAATTTTATATCATTTTTGCATAAACATACATGCATCATATCGGTAATAAATAAGTAAAACTGAGCATGAAAAACATTCCCTTAAGGAATGTAACAGAAGATAAATTTTCATATAAACATATTGAGGAAATTAGTACTTCCTTATACAGATATTGAGAAATAACAAATAAGTAAAACTTAGTGATCAAAAAGTTGATATTTGTCAACATACATGAAACATTACCAATCCATTTAGTTGGGCTATTTTGACAATCTTTTCAAAGTTTTTAATTATATAGTTTATAAGTGTCAAAATATTTTGCAGCAATTCAGGTTGTACCAAATTTATTTTGTATCAACAGATCCATGGCTATTTTGAAAATAAAGATCCATAACTAATAAAATGGAATAAATTGGTATATTTGGTCTTGCAATGTAATCTGTTGAAATTTGTTAGATATGGACAATTTGTTGTTAATTTTGTAACATATGGTCTATAAAATCAAATGTGAAATTATAGATGTTTATGTATAGAAACTTGATTGTGACCAATGTCATGTTATCTTCAACACTCCAAGTGATCATGCTTTGCTTCATCCCCCTGTTCTTGTAATGTCCAGCCAATTAAGATGTGGAATTGATAGGCAAAATCCCATTTTGATATAAATTCATATAAGTTCCAATCAACTTTTAAGAATCAAAAGTAAGACAAACTATGAATCAATTTTTTTGGTCAAAGGCACAGTAACACAGTTAGAACTGTTAAAAGGTATAGCTTGTGTTTAAAGAAATAACACTAATTTGGTCAATTATCTTATCAGAATTATTTCATTGTTGGGCAATCATGCCCAGTAATAGGGATTTTATTCTATATGAAAAAAAAAATTGTTTTTGTAAAAGAAAAAAGCTTTATTATTTATTTCTTAAAAATTTATACTTGCAATATATTTGGCATTTTTTGTGATCATATTGTATAAAGGTATTGTATAATGATAATGGTTACACATTGGGTAGATTTGAATGTATATATTCTTATCATGATTTTTGTATATCATCGCAAGTGTGCATGTAAACTATTCCTCACTTCAAATTTTGCAGCAATGTTAAGTCAGTGTTCTCATTTTAAACATAAATATTCATGTTACCATGGCATTAGATAATCTCATGATTACTGATGCATTGTGGGTCAAGTTGTAAAATTCATTATTTTGCTTTTGAAGCAGAGCCCTTCAAACCACATATAATTTTTTGTTGTTAGTAGTGCTACTATAACATTATATATTTCTTAAAATTGTTTAGATGATGTTTGGTCAACTTTCTCGTAAAAAAATCTTTGTCAAATTTGTGAAATAAATTTTGTTGACTAAGTAGTTTTGATGTTTGTTTTCTTTTTATATGGCATCACCCAATGTAGCCTAATGAAACTTTTCACAGAGGGAGTACCCCATGAGTAAAAAAGAACATTTCATAGATCTTTGATTATCTATCAGCTAAAATCGATTAATAAACTCACTGTTTTCCTCCATTTGAAGTGGGTATTCTGAGTGACTTTACTTCCAATATTGGTTATTTCTTGGTCAATTCATTATGTCGCCTGCAACGTGTTAGGGGTTACTTTGGTACTATCTGTCGTCTCGCGTCGTCCTGCATTGTCACAAAAATTTCCATCGCCGTTTTCCAGGCAACTACATGCCACAGCCTCTTGATATTTGGTATGTAGCTTCATCACATAGTACTATGAAATGTAAAGCGATTTTATGCCCGAAAAATAACTACCGGTACTTCCTGTTTGACGAATATTTAACGTTTTATATATGATGGACATAGATGCCACAGCCTCTTTTTAGCTCAACTGACCCAAAGGGTCATGTGAGCTATTGTCATCCTTAGGCGTCCGTTGTCCATCCGTCATTAACTTTTCTTCAAACATCTTCTTCTCTGAAACCACTGATGGGATTGCTTTGAAACTTTGTACACTTGATCTTTAGGATGTCCTCTACCAAGTTTGTTAAATTTGTGAATGTCAACCAACCAACATGGCCGCCGTTACTAAAAATAGAACAGGGGGGTCAGACCATAGTTTTTAGCTTGAGGCTCAAAAAGTATAAGAGATAAAGAAAATCCGAAGCAACCCCCTTCTTCAGCATCAAAAGCTCTACAAAACTCTTCATTTAGTCAAAGTTGTAGGATGACTCCTTATAGGAGTTATTTCCCCTTAATCGTCAAAATTGACCATTTTCACAGTTTTTAGCTCACCTGAAGGGTCAGGTGAGCTATTGTCATCGTTAAGCGTCCGTCGTCCGTCCGTCTGTCCTTCCTCCGTCGTCCGTCCGTCTGTCCTTCGTCCGTCGTCCGTTAACTTTTCTTCAAAGATCTTCTTCTCTGAAACCACTAAAGGGGTTGCATTGATACTTGGTATACATGATCATTAGGATGTCCTCTACCAAGTTTGTGAATTATATACATGTCAACCAACCAACATGGCCGCCGTTGCTAAAAATAGAACAGGGGGGGTCAGACCATTGTTTTTGGCTTATAACTCAAAAAGTATAAGAGATAGAGAAAATCCAAAGCAACCTTCCTTGTTCAGCATCAAAAGCTCTACGAAACTCTCCATTGAGTCAAAGTTGTGAAACGACTCCTTATAGGAGTTATTGCCCTTTAATCGTCAAAATTGACCATTTTTGCAGTTTTTGGACTGTATCTTGAAATCCGTTAGAGCTAGAGGAAAAGTTAGCATTGCAGAATTGTTTAGCTTATTGAGATCTACAAAAATGATTTCAGGGTCTAAATTGTCAGATCAGCCGTTTAAGAGTTATTCCCCTTTAACTGTTTTTTCCATTAATTTACACTGATTTTAAAAAATCTTCTCCTCTAAAATCACTGAAGGGATTGCATTGATACTTGGTATACATGATCTTTAGGATGTCCTCTACCAAGTTTGTGAATTATATACATGTCGACCAACCAACATGGCCGCCGTTGCTAAAAATAGAACAGGGGGTCAGACCATTGTTTTTGGCTTATAACTCAAAAAGTATAAGAGATAAAGAAAATCCGAAGCAACCTTTCATGTTCAGCATCAAAAGCTCTACGAATCTCTCCATTGAGACTAGTTGTGAAACGACTCCTTATAGGAGTTAATGCCCTTTAATCATCAAAATTGACCATTTTTGCAGTTTTTGGACTATATTTTGAAAACCGTTAGAGCTAGAGGAAAAGTTAGCATTTCTTGGTCTAAATTGTCAGATCAGCCGTTTAAGAGTTATTCCCCTTTAACTGTTTTTTTTTCCCATTAATTTACACTGATTTTAAAAAATCTTCTTCTCTAAAACCACTGAAGGGATTGCATTGATACTTGGTATACATGATTTTTAGGATGTCCTCTACCAAGTTTGTGAATTATATACATGTCGACCAACCAACATGCCGCCGTTGTTAAAAATAGAATAGGGGGGTCAGACCATTGTTTTTGGCTTATAACTCAAAAAATATAAGAGATAGAGAAAATCGGAAGCAACCTTTCATGTTCAGCATCAAAAGCTTTACAAATCTCTCCATTGAGTCAAAATTGTGAAACAACTCCTTATAGGAGTTAATGCCCTTTAATCATCAAAATTGACCATTTTTGCAGTTTTTGGACAATATCTTGAAAACCGTTAGAGCTAGAGGAAAAGTTAGCATTGCAGAATTGTTAAGCTCATTCAGATATACAACATTAATTTCAGAGTCGAAATTGTCAGATCAGCCATTGAAGAGTTGTTCCCCTTAAACTGTTTTTTCCATTAATTTACACTGATTTTCAAAAATCTTCTTCTCTGAAACCACTGAAGGGATTGCTTTGAAACTTGGTACACTTGATCTTTAGGATGTCCTCTACCATGTTTGTGAATTACATACATGTTGACCAACCAACATGGCCGCCATTGCTAAAAATAGAACAAGGGGTCAGACCATTGTTTTTGGCTTATAACTCAAAAAGTATAAGAAATAGAGAAAATCTGAAGCAAAATTTGCTTGTTCAGCATCAAAAGGTCCTTAAAGGAGTTATTGCCCTTTAACTGTTTTTTCTATTAGTTTAAACTGATTTCCAAAAATCTTCTCTGAAACCACTGAAAGGATTGTTTTGCAACTTTGTATACTTGAAAGTTTGTGAAATTTATTCAAACTTTGGCATAAGAGATCAGGTGAGCGATTCAGGCTCCTGGGAGCCTCTAGTTTTACTTCATCTTGAAAACTGTAAGTGCTAGAAGAAAAGTTAGCATTGCAAAATTGTTCAGCTCATTAAGATCTACAAAAATGATTTCAGGGTCAAAATTGTCAGATCATCCTTTTAAGAGTTATCCCCCTTTAAGTGTTTTCAATCAATTTCAACTTGTTTTTTTTTCAAATGGAAAGCTTTATAAACTTTGTATTCTTCATCTTAAAAATGTTTTCTATCCTTACTAGTTTCTTTAATGTTACTTACAAAGTACATGTAGACCATGTTGTACACTAGGTAAGAGGCTTTAGCATAAGAGATCAGGTGAGCGATTCAGGCTCCTGGGAGCCTCGTGTTATATGGTATGTAGCTTCATCACATAGTACTATAGAGTGTAAAGCGATTTTATGCCCGAAAAATAACTACTCCCTGTTTGACGAATACTAATGTTTTAGATAAAATGGACATAGATGCCAAATTTTCGTCGCAGTTTTCCAGGCCACTACATGCCACAGCCGATTTTATGCCCGAAAATTAACTACTTCCTGTTTGGCGAACAAACATAGATATGCAGGCGACATATGCCTTCTGCGGAAGGCTCCATCTAGTTAGTTAATACTTATTGACTGGGTATGTGTTTCATTATTCCATAGAAACAGCAGATTTTAACTAAATAAACAAATAGCCACCATGTACAAAATCTAGAACTTGTGCATATATGGTGTTTAAAAAATATTCAATGAATTTAAAGGGGAAAAATCTTGCATTGGAAGAACTTTAAAGTGTTGCACAGAAAAGCTGTGCAAATACACCTTTATGAAATCATTTGCGTGACGTAACATGAGTAAAATATATCAATCAAAATTGATCAATGTAAACAATTGCCTGAAGGCATGGCATAATGACATCAGAGGGCAAATAGTTGTGGCGAGGGGTAATAGTTCAATGCTACTTAACAAGAAAACTTGATGAGAATATTGTATATGCATTTTTTTAAGAAAAGCAACACTGAGGTATAATAATTGGAGATATTGTTTAATTTGAGAACGCATTAATGAGCACACCATTGTTGTCTCACTTGAGAGATTTTCAAAAGCAAGACAAAGGTGGCAGAGGCGGCATAACCTTTTTTGTAAGAATTTTGTGGAAAATGAATTTCTTGAAATATTTTTAGATATCTGATATTTAATTGGTATACAGACACTTTGGGTCATAGTCTACACAACTGACACCATAATAAGGACCTTGACCCCATTTTCAGGTTTCGTAACTGCAAACCAATATTTATTATGTCTTTTGGTTGCATATACTGTTTTGTAATACTTTTGTGGAACACGAATCACTTGAAAAGAATGATACTAAATACATAGATATGACCTTGACATTATTTTTACCCCCAATGACTCTGTAAATTATACCCCCACTTAGAAGAAAGAGGGGGGTATACTGTTTTACCCTTAAGCTTGTCCGTCTGTCCGTCCGTTCGTTCCTCCGTAATATAATTTCCATCACAGTTTTCTTAGCAACTACATGACGCAGAGGTCTTATATTTTGTGTATAGCCTTTTCCTATAGTACCGTATGGTGTATACCGATTTCATCCTCCTAGATCAACTACTTCCTGTTTACCGAACACTTAGGTTTTTACACATAGTGTACATACATTCAAAATTTCCGTCACAGTTTTCTCAGCAACTACATGATGCAGAGGTCTGATATTTTGTGCATAGCTTTCTCCTATAGTACCATATGGTGTATACTGATTTCATCCTCCTAGGTCAACTACTTCCTGTTTACCGAACACTTAGGTTTTTACACATAGTTTACATACATTTAAAATTTTCGTCACAGTTTTCTCAGCAACTACAAGAGATAGAGGTCTGATATTTTGCATATAGCTTTATCCTATAGTCCCATATGGTGTATAGCGATTTTATGTTCCTAGGTCAACTACTTCCTGTTTACCGAATACTTTGATTTTTGCACATAGTGAACATGAATGCAAAATTTTCGTCAAAGTTTTCTTAGCAACTTCAAGAGATAGAGGTTTGGTATTTTGCATTTAGCTTAATCGTATAGTGCCATATGGTGTCATGATAGCGATTTTTTTGCTCCTAGGCCATTACTTCCTGTTTACTGAGTATTTAAACTAGTATGCATGGCATAGTTTGGGGAGCGGGGGTATCACTAGTGAGCATTAGCTCACAGATTTACTTGGGGTTTTTTTTTTGCCTGCGTAACAGAGGGGGTGACATAGGTATTACTTTACCAATGACAACTTTTATGAGCGCCTCCATATCTCAAGAACCGTAAGTCCTTAAAAGTTGATGAAATTTGGTAAGCATATGCTCCAGTAGTAGCCTGGCACAATTGCATCCATCTTTTACCCTTGACCTTGATTTTACGGATGAGTGACTGAAATTGTAAGCAAAGTTAAAGTTCATAGCACAAGAACTATAATTCCTAGGTTGATGAAACTTAATATGCCTATGCCCCAGTAGTACCCTAGCGAAGTTACATCCCCATCTTTTGACCTTGACCTTGATTTTCTGGTAAATGACATCAGAAAGCAAATACTTGTGGCAAGGGGTAATCGTTGGAAACTAGTTCAATGCTACTTAACAAGAAAAAGTTAAGTGACTTTAACAATTTCAGTTTATATGATGCCATTGTAAAGGTTTTATGGGCACCTCCTTTAATCTCAAGAAAAAGTTGTAGGTTGATGAAACTTGATATTTCAATGCCCCAGTAGTATCTAAGCAGTTTCATTGCCATCTTTTGGCCTTGACCATGATTTATTTCACTGGTTGAGTGACTGACAATTTTCAATACATTACAATGGTATTTTTTTATGAACAGCCTCATACCTTAAGAACTCTTTAAGTCTTAGGAAAATGAAAATTGGTATGCACATGTCCCAGTAGTAGCCTATCTAAGCTGCATCATTATCTCGTGACCTTTACTTTGGTTTTCTTGTTTAGTGATTGACAATTTTCAGCCTTACAATAGCAATGTAAAAGAGCCTCATACCTTAAGAAGATTAAGTCCTTTTTATGAGCACCTATATATCTCAGAAACTATATTTTCTAGGTTAATGAAACGTGATAAGTTGTTTTGTCACATCTAGAGTGTAACAGCTAATCATCTTTTGAACTTGGCCTTGGGTATTCAGTTGAGCGACTTTGATAATTTTCTTTGGTATTTTGAGAAATTATAGAATTTAAGTTTGATATAATTACAACAATAATTTTGAAAATAGGTAAAATAAAGGTAATAACAAAACTACCGAACTTGAATGATCAATCTCATAGTCCAGAGAAAATGACAAAAACGAATCAGTCATACCGGATAATTTGTGGATCGCAATGGTCCTGACTTGGTACAGGCATTTCAAACGAAATGGTGGGTTAAACCAGGTTTTATGGCGCCAAACCTCCCTCTTCCATTGCGATCTTAAGATCCGGTAATGACCATAGAACACAACATAGTTTTGAGACACAATAGGGATATTGAGGTGATCATCTCAGTACAGAAGACCAGTCAAACACTAATTAAAACAATTAACTATCATATCTTTTAACTCAATTTTGAACTTTTCTACTAGTGGCTGATAACGAAGAAAGATTTTTTTTAGTGATCGTATGAGACGTATTTTCTTATAGCCCTGCTCCAAAAGTCGGTCACGAAGAAATCGGTGTCTGATAAAAAAATCTGTGAAATGTGTGCAAGCTCTGGCATATCGAATAAGTTGTGAAATGTAAACACCGTATGCAGGAGAAGTAGTTATATTGCTCTTTAGATTAGGAAAATTAATAATTTGAAAATTAAAATCGTCTCGCTTATCGTAAATTTTTGTACTGAGATGACCACCTGGGTCAAATTCGAGATGCAAATCCAAGAATGAATGTAATGAATAAACTTCTGTAGGATGTATATTTTTGGGAAGTGGATCCTGGAACAAACAGTGAGTAGGATTAGCCGTGTGGCTTTTCATACAAACTTTTTTTTTCATCCAATCAAAATGCACAGGTACTACATTGTAATTGAGTGCTAATTGAGTATCGTTTCTGTATTGACCAAATAACCTTTTTTTAATGAAAACTAATAAATTCATTTTTGGTATTATTTTAGATATAAACTGTTAGGGTACTCATTTTCATTTAAAGATAATTTTTAATGAATCCATTTTTAAATATCAAAATATTAAGTAAATCTTAGATCCTGTACAATCTTATTCCAATCCGCTCTCTTCCGATAAGAAACTTTTCAGCTTTTTTGATATGATTTAAAAAAAGAAAGAAAAAAAACGCAAATATACAGATATGAAATAAAGATGTTTACCCAAATATATGATTAAAACTAAGGGTTAATTTCTAAAAAAAAGGGAAATTCGATTCTTTATAAAAGATTTGTTTCCAACATACCCGGTAATCATTTATCATTCATGGAAAATAATTTGATATAAAGAGTTGTAAGGCCCCTATTTTGAAACGATTTTTCAAAAATTAAGATTTAAAACATTCTAAGAATAAAAAAATAACTGCAATCTGATTGGAGGAAAAAAATGAACTAGGAACCACCATTTTTAATGCCATCTATGAAAGAATGGGGCATGTAGTGTCCGTACGTTTGACTCAGTCCGTCCCAAATGTTGCGATGGGGCATTAAGTCTTTTGGACATATTGTTCATATCGCTTGCTAAAATTTTTATATAATTAATTATTAAAAAAATCTCCATTGAGCTGAAACTGTTAGGTGACCCTTTTTAGGGGTTATGCCCCTTAAAAGGTTGGAAATGGAGCTCCATAGACTAGGGCGAAACTGTCCGATAAACCCGTTTGAAATGGTCATATATGCTACTAGTTGAGAACTCGGAAAACACTTGAGGGGAAATTTATAACCTTAAAATGAAATAAAAAATGGCATGAATTTGAAACATGGCAATAAGCATCTTTCAGAAAAGAAAAGTAATTGCATGTCGTACCATAATTTGGTTGCCTACTTTAGAGTTCTCACTCCATATGTGTTGGGATTTAATAGTAGTTGCTGCTATTTATCTACAAATACCGATGTGGACAACGAATGATGTAACTGAACAAATTGTAGCACGCGCGCGCGATGTGTTAAAAGAAAACATTTATATAAAAAGAACGGACACAGTTCGACCGTTTCTGCTGTAAAATAGACCTACATTCCTTTAAATGTATTGCTTTAACGCTTGCGTCAACTGTTACTATCAGAGAAAAAAAAACTTTCCCAAGAAAACATATCACAAACCAAAAGTATTCAGGCACAACAAACAATCAGAACTTATAGAATTCTGTATAAAATGATGATTTATTTGCATATTACAAATTTGGTCTTTTCTCTAACGTAAATACTACACGAGTGACGACAATGTACAATCGATTTATCAAAATCTAGCTCTGGTCGACGTCGGTTTCTATGACATAAAGTTTAGCGTTGTCGGATTTTTCAGGTTCTGCCTTGCACCCGACCCAAAGTTTGACATATGACTCGAATGCTAAACTCCAAGGATACTTGATTCCAAGCTTAAGGGTGCTGATGTGGCATATGATATCACCATCATGGTCCAGTACGTGCACTGTGTGGTTTGCACAGTCAGAAATAAGTATCCGTCCTAACGAATCGCAGACGATATCCCGCGGGTCAAAGGTCGTCTTCTGGTCAACTGTTGAAGTACCACTGTATGTATACCTCAATGTTCCAGTTTGGTCTAAAACAACAAGTCGGCCAGTGAAAGCTCCAGATTTATCAATGACACAAACGTCACCTGATGTGTTTTCGAACAACCGATTCGGATAAGTAAAAAGTCTCTTCGTACCGATGAACTGATATTCAGATTTTATATTTTTGTCGGAAGAAAACCTTATTACTTTGCGCTGACTGTCCACCTTAAAACTGTACCTATGGCCTTCAACGATTGAAACTAAAATGTCTCCTTTTGCTGTTATGTGCAAGCCTGTTGGAAACAAAGGAGAAAGATCCAGATACGGATCTGAGTTTCCGTTTACCGTGGAAATTCGCTGAATGGAACTATCATCCGGACAGCTCACCAAGATGGTGTCGGACGCGAGATAGGCAATGCCATCTGCTCTAACCTCGAGCTGACTGACATCCTGCAGGTCATCGTTATGGTTCACTAAAGCAATAGAGTCACTTCCAGAGCAGCCAATCCAGGAATAGCCTCCACTAATGGGACAAACTGATGAAATAAAGCGAAAATTGGTCTCCAAGACTCCAGCAACTGATGTTTCGATTTTAACGCCGTTTATCGTTTCACATACGCTATCCCCGCCGTTTGCGTTTGTTGAAAATGAAAGTTGACCAAGACAAATATCTAAATCTAGATCATTCTTGTCGAAGTTGGGAGATTGGACTATTGGAATACTCTTGGAATAGTCTATGGATTTCAAAGTACATTTTATCTCATTTGCTGTCCGAATAACACCTATCCGCTCACAAATTGACAAAGACTTTTGAATAGATTGCTGGCACTCAGTAAGCTTTGACTTACATTCATTGAGTTCAACTTCAGACAAGGACAATATCTCTTCGCTTTGAGAGAAATGCTCATCAAGCTCGTCAAGTAAGTTGTCTCGTCTTTTTTCTAAACATTTCTTTTGAACCTCGGTAAGTTGTATTATTCTTTCTTTCAAAAACTCTATCTCGGACTTTTTATGTCTTCGTTTGAACTTCGCTCGTTTTATTTGAATCCCTATGTCTTTCAATGAACAGTTTTCCAATTCTTCCAAAGTGGCTTCAAGTTCGTCCACTTTAGTGTCATAGACGGAATTGATCTGTTCAAATAGATGCCCGGTATGAATCAAAGCAATACACTTAGAACAAACGAGACTATCACAGTTTTTACAGTACATTATCACATCACAATCGTCATGTTCTGTACATTGAACGTACTTTGTAAAAGGCTGACTTTCGCGTACTCCGTAAATATGTACAATTTTATGTGTTCTTGTCGCTTTACCTCTGGAATGGACCCTTCTACAGTTTTCACAGAGGTTTTCCTGGCACTCTAAGCACCTTGAATGGACACCCACACTTGTTTCACATAAGCTACAAACTGGAGGACTATCGACCAAAGAAGAAACACATCTACTTCTCTTAGCCATGCTGTTTTAATGAATAAGGAAGTTTTTTATTTAATAATTTTAATTTGTTTATATATGAATTTTCCGCCCAGAAAGAACAAATGAAGGAAATAATTTCAAACTATTGATACACTTCCCCGAAGAGCTAATTATTTCATATAATTTAAAAGTATGTCAAATTATAGCGGAAACGGTTTATAAAAAAATAATTGAGAAGGAAGTTTGATTTAAATGTCAAATCATATAATTCCTATAATATCCATGAAATAATTTCCGTGAATGAATTATTTTAATTTCCAAAAAATATAAATATCCATCAGTGGTTTGTGTTGTGAGAAACGGGGTGAAAAGTTTTGTTTGTTACAGTCAAGAACTTGTGAATGCTTTATCGAAGAATATACACTTAAAATCCTTAAAAGGCAAAAAAAGATTTAGTACTATTTTCGGCCGACTCGTACATCTTTAAAATGCTGACATGTAATACATTGTACAAAACACCATGCAGATTTGTAGCTCGGGCATCGCTAGACTCCATTCAGTGTACAAATTTGTAGCTCGGGCATTGCTAGACTCCATCCAGTTTACAAACAAGTCGCTCGGGCATTGCTAGACTCCATCCAGTTTACAGATTTTAAACAGCTGAGCGGTTCGCACCGGTACTAAAGTTCGGGGAAAACAAGCTCACTTTTCAAATGTAATCAAACACAAAATAAAGTTGAAATACATATGGAATAATCCACATAAAACAATACAATATATTCTAAAAGACGGCTTTCCGTAAACTATTTATAAATTGACTTTAAAACGTACGACGTCAGTACAGTTACAATGTCGGATTCCAACTGCCCTTTATAACATTCAAACATGGATTACCTTAGAAATTTTTAAAAATAGAAAATAGCACTAAATTGACAAAAGAGGATTTAAGACTTAGCTATGTTTAAACAAGACCGGATACAAAATAAGAATTTCTGAAATATGTCTCAATCAGTATAAAAGCAACTGACGGATTAAATAAAAGATAAAGTGACAATTTCAATCAATAAGAATCCATAAAAAGAGTTTTCACACTATCCCATGGGAACATAATTGATGAATTTAAAAGGTCCAAATATTTTACTGAATTAAATAAGTATTAATCGAGAGATTCCACTGTCCCAATGAATTATCGCATTTTTCCGCTGTCACAAATTTGTCGCTCGGGCAGGACATTGCTTAACTCCAGTTGGTTTACAGCTTTGTAGCTCGGGCATTGCTAAACTCCATTCGGTTTACAAATCTGTAGCTCGGGCATTGCTAGACTCCATCCAGTTTACAAATTTGTAGCTCGGGCATTGCTACACTCCATTCGGTTTACAAATTCGTAGCTCGGGCATTGCTAGACTCCATCCAGTTTACAAATTTGTAGCTCGGGCATTGCTAGACTTCATCCACATTACAAATTTGTCGCTCAGGCATTGCTAAACTCCATTCGGTTTACAAATTTGTAGCTCGGGCATTGCTACACTCCATTCGGTTTACAAATTTGTAGCTCGGGCATTGGTAGACTCCATCCAGTTAACAAATTTGTAACTCAGGATTGCTAGACTCCATCCAGTTTACAAATTTGTAGCTCGGGCATTGCTACACTCCATTCGGTTTACAAATTTGTAGCTCGGGCATTGCTAGACTCCATCCAGTTAACAAATTTGTAACCCAGGATTGCTAGACTCTATCCAGTTCACAAATTTGTAGCTCGGGCATTGCTAGACTCCATCCAGTTAACAAATTTGTAACTCAGGATAGCTAGACTCCATCCAGTTTACAAATTTGTAGCTCGGGCATTGCTAGACTCAATCCAGTTTACAAATTTGTCGCTTGGGCATTGCTAGACTTCATTCGGTTTACTAATTTGTAACTCGGGCATTGCTAGACTCCATTCGGTTTACAGATTTGTAGCTCGGGCATTGCTTAACTCCATTCAGTTTGAAAAAATTGTACACGTAGCTGGGGAATTGCTAGACTCCATTCGGTTTACAAATTGGTAGCCTGGGCATTGCTGGACTCCATCTAGTTTACAAATTTGTCGCTCGGGCATTGCTAGACTCCATTCAGTTTCCAAATTTGTAGCTCGGGCATTGCTAGACTCCATCCAGTTTACAAAATTTGTAGCTCGGGCATTGCTACACTCCATTCGGTTTACAAATTTTTAGCTCGGGCATTGCTAGACTTCATTCTGTTTACAAATTTGTAGCTCGGGCATTGCTAGACTCCATCCAGTTTACAAATTTGTAGCTCGGGCATTGCTAGACTCCATCCAGTTTACAAATTTGTCGCTCAGGCATTGCTAAACACCATTCGGTTTACAAATTTGTAGCTCGGGCATTGCTACACTCCATTCGGTTTACAAATTTGTAGCTCGGGCATTGCTAGACTCCATCCAGTTCACTAATTTGTAGCTCGGGTATTGCTAGACTCCATCCAGTTAACAAATTTGTAACTCAGGATTGCTAGACTCCATCCGGTTTACAAATTTGTAGCTCGGGCATTGCTAGAATACATCCAGTTTACAAATTTGTCGCTCAGGCATTGCTAGACTTCATTCGGTTTACTAATTTGTAACTCGGGCATTGCTAGACTCCATTCGGTTTACAGATTTGTAGCTCGGGCATTGCTAAACTCTATTCAGTTTGAAAAATTGTACATGTAGCTGGGGCTTTGCTAGACTCCATTCGGTTTACAAATTTGTAGCCTGGGCATTGCTGGACTCCATCTAGTTTACAAATTTGTCGCTCGGGCATTGCTAGACTCCATTCAGTTTTCAAATTTGTAGCTCGGGCATTGCTAGACTCCATCCAGTTTACAAACAAGTCGCTCGGGCATTGCTAGACTCCATCCACTTTACAGATTTTAAACAGCTGAGCGGTTCGCACCGGTACTAAAGTTCGGGGAAAACAAGCTCACTTTTCAAATGTAATCAAACACAAAATAAAGTTGAAATACATATGGAATAATCCACATAAAACAATACAATATATTCTAAAAGACGGCTTTCCGTAAACTATTTATAAATTGACTTTAAAACGTACGACGTCAGTACAGTTACAATGTCGGATTCCAACTGCCCTTTATAACATTCAAACATGGATTACCTTAGAAATTTTTAAAAATAGAAAATAGCACTAAATTGACAAAAGAGGATTTAAGACTTAGCTATGTTTAAACAAGACCGGATACAAAATAAGAATTTCTGAAATATGTCTCAATCAGTATAAAAGCAACTGATGGATTAAATAAAAGATAAAGTGACAATTTCAATCAATAAGAATCCATAAAAAGAGTTTTCACACTATCCCATGGGAACATAATTGATGAATTTAAAAGGTCCAAATATTTTACTGAATTAAATAAGTATTAATCGAGAGATTCCACTGTCCCAATGAATTATCACATTTTTCCGCTGTCACAAATTTGTCGCTCGGGCAGGACATTGCTTAACTCCAGTTGGTTTACAGCTTTGTAGCTCGGGCATTGCTAAACTCCATTCGGTTTACAAATCTGTAGCTCGGGCATTGCTAGACTCCATCCAGTTTACAAATTTGTAGCTCGGGCATTGCTACACTCCATTCGGTTTACAAATTTGTAGCTCGGGCATTGCTAGACTCCATCCAGTTTACAAATTTGTAGCTCGGGCATTGCTAGACTTCATCCACATAACAAATTTGTCGCTCAGGCATTGCTAAACTCCATTCGGTTTACAAATTTGTAGCTCGGGCATTGCTACACTCCATTCGGTTTACAAATTTGTAGCTCGGGCATTGGTAGACTCCATCCAGTTAACAAATTTGTAACTCAGGATTGCTAGACTCCATCCAGTTTACAAATTTGTAGCTCGGGCATTGCTACACTCCATTCGGTTTACAAATTTGTAGCTCGGGCATTGCTAGACTCCATCCAGTTAACAAATTTGTAACCCAGGATTGCTAGACTCTATCCAGTTCACAAACTTGTAGCTCGGGCATTGCTAGACTCCATCCAGTTAACAAATTTGTAACTCAGGATAGCTAGACTCCATCCAGTTTACAAATTTGTAGCTCGGGCATTGCTAGACTCAATCCAGTTTACAAATTTGTCGCTTGGGCATTGCTAGACTTCATTCGGTTTACTAATTTGTAACTCGGGCATTGCTAGACTCCATTCGGTTTACAGATTTGTAGCTCGGGCATTGCTTAACTCCATTCAGTTTGAAAAATTGTACACGTAGCTGGGGAATTGCTAGACTCCATTCGGTTTACAAATTGGTAGCCTGGGCATTGCTTAACTCCATTCAGTTTGAAAAATTGTACACGTAGCTGGGGAATTGCTAGACTCCATCCAGTTTACAGATTTTAAACAGCTGAGCGGTTCGCACCGGTACTAAAGTTCGGGGAAAACAAGCTCACTTTTCAAATGTAATCAAACACAAAATAAAGTTGAAATACATATGGAATAATCCACATAAAACAATACAATATATTCTAAAAGACGGCTTTCCGTAAACTATTTATAAATTGACTTTAAAACGTACGACGTCAGTACAGTTACAATGTCGGATTCCAACTGCCCTTTATAACATTCAAACATGGATTACCTTAGAAATTTTTAAAAATAGAAAATAGCACTAAATTGACAAAAGAGGATTTAAGACTTAGCTATGTTTAAACAAGACCGGATACAAAATAAGAATTTCTGAAATATGTCTCAATCAGTATAAAAGCAACTGACGGATTAAATAAAAGATAAAGTGACAATTTCAATCAATAAGAATCCATAAAAAGAGTTTTCACACTATCCCATGGGAACATAATTGATGAATTTAAAAGGTCCAAATATTTTACTGAATTAAATAAGTATTAATCGAGAGATTCCACTGTCCCAATGAATTATCGCATTTTTCCGCTGTCACAAATTTGTCGCTCGGGCAGGACATTGCTTAACTCCAGTTGGTTTACAGCTTTGTAGCTCGGGCATTGCTAAACTCCATTCGGTTTACAAATCTGTAGCTCGGGCATTGCTAGACTCCATCCAGTTTACAAATTTGTAGCTCGGGCATTGCTACACTCCATTCGGTTTACAAATTCGTAGCTCGGGCATTGCTAGACTCCATCCAGTTTACAAATTTGTAGCTCGGGCATTGCTAGACTTCATCCACATTACAAATTTGTCGCTCAGGCATTGCTAAACTCCATTCGGTTTACAAATTTGTAGCTCGGGCATTGCTAGACTCCATCCAGTTCACTAATTTGTAGCTCGGGTATTGCTAGACTCCATCCAGTTAACAAATTTGTAACTCAGGATTGCTAGACTCCATCCGGTTTACAAATTTGTAGCTCGGGCATTGCTAGAATACATCCAGTTTACAAATTTGTCGCTCAGGCATTGCTAGACTTCATTCGGTTTACTAATTTGTAACTCGGGCATTGCTAGACTCCATTCGGTTTACAGATTTGTAGCTCGGGCATTGCTAAACTCTATTCAGTTTGAAAAATTGTACATGTAGCTGGGGCTTTGCTAGACTCCATTCGGTTTACAAATTTGTAGCCTGGGCATTGCTGGACTCCATCTAGTTTACAAATTTGTCGCTCGGGCATTGCTAGACTCCATTCAGTTTTCAAATTTGTAGCTCGGGCATTGCTAGACTCCATCCAGTTTACAAACAAGTCGCTCGGGCATTGCTAGACTCCATCCACTTTACAGATTTTAAACAGCTGAGCGGTTCGCACCGGTACTAAAGTTCGGGGAAAACAAGCTCACTTTTCAAATGTAATCAAACACAAAATAAAGTTGAAATACATATGGAATAATCCACATAAAACAATACAATATATTCTAAAAGACGGCTTTCCGTAAACTATTTATAAATTGACTTTAAAACGTACGACGTCAGTACAGTTACAATGTCGGATTCCAACTGCCCTTTATAACATTCAAACATGGATTACCTTAGAAATTTTTAAAAATAGAAAATAGCACTAAATTGACAAAAGAGGATTTAAGACTTAGCTATGTTTAAACAAGACCGGATACAAAATAAGAATTTCTGAAATATGTCTCAATCAGTATAAAAGCAACTGATGGATTAAATAAAAGATAAAGTGACAATTTCAATCAATAAGAATCCATAAAAAGAGTTTTCACACTATCCCATGGGAACATAATTGATGAATTTAAAAGGTCCAAATATTTTACTGAATTAAATAAGTATTAATCGAGAGATTCCACTGTCCCAATGAATTATCACATTTTTCCGCTGTCACAAATTTGTCGCTCGGGCAGGACATTGCTTAACTCCAGTTGGTTTACAGCTTTGTAGCTCGGGCATTGCTAAACTCCATTCGGTTTACAAATCTGTAGCTCGGGCATTGCTAGACTCCATCCAGTTTACAAATTTGTAGCTCGGGCATTGCTACACTCCATTCGGTTTACAAATTTGTAGCTCGGGCATTGCTAGACTCCATCCAGTTTACAAATTTGTAGCTCGGGCATTGCTAGACTTCATCCACATAACAAATTTGTCGCTCAGGCATTGCTAAACTCCATTCGGTTTACAAATTTGTAGCTCGGGCATTGCTACACTCCATTCGGTTTACAAATTTGTAGCTCGGGCATTGGTAGACTCCATCCAGTTAACAAATTTGTAACTCAGGATTGCTAGACTCCATCCAGTTTACAAATTTGTAGCTCGGGCATTGCTACACTCCATTCGGTTTACAAATTTGTAGCTCGGGCATTGCTAGACTCCATCCAGTTAACAAATTTGTAACCCAGGATTGCTAGACTCTATCCAGTTCACAAACTTGTAGCTCGGGCATTGCTAGACTCCATCCAGTTAACAAATTTGTAACTCAGGATAGCTAGACTCCATCCAGTTTACAAATTTGTAGCTCGGGCATTGCTAGACTCAATCCAGTTTACAAATTTGTCGCTTGGGCATTGCTAGACTTCATTCGGTTTACTAATTTGTAACTCGGGCATTGCTAGACTCCATTCGGTTTACAGATTTGTAGCTCGGGCATTGCTTAACTCCATTCAGTTTGAAAAATTGTACACGTAGCTGGGGAATTGCTAGACTCCATTCGGTTTACAAATTGGTAGCCTGGGCATTGCTGGACTCCATCTAGTTTACAAATTTGTCGCTCGGGCATTGCTAGACTCCATTCAGTTTCCAAATTTGTAGCTCGGGCATTGCTAGACTCCATCCAGTTTACAAAATTTGTAGCTCGGGCATTGCTACACTCCATTCGGTTTACAAATTTGTAGCTCGGGCATTGCTAGACTCCATTCTGTTTACAAATTTGTAGCTCGGGCATTGCTAGACTCCATCCAGTTTACAAATTTGTAGCTCGGGCATTGCTAGACTCCATCCAGTTTAAAAATTTGTCGCTCAGGCATTGCTAAACTCCATTCGGTTTACAAATTTGTAGATCGGGCATTGCTACACTCCATTCGGTTTACAAATTTGTAGCTCGGGCATTGCTAGACTCCATCCAGTTCACTAATTTGTAGCTCGGGTATTGCTAGACTCCATCCAGTTAACAAATTTGTAACTCAGGATTGCTAGACTCCATCCGGTTTACAAATTTGTAGCTCGGGCATTGCTAGAATACATCCAGTTTACAAATTTGTCGCTTGGGCATTGCTAGACTTCATTCGGTTTACTAATTTGTAACTCGGGCATTGCTAGACTCCATTCGGTTTACAGATTTGTAGCTCGGGCATTGCTAAACTCTATTCAGTTTGAAAAATTGTACATGTAGCTGGGGCATTGCTAGACTCCATTCGGTTTACAAATTTGTAGCCTGGGCATTGCTGGACTCCATCTAGTTTACAAATTTGTCGCTCGGGCATTGCTGGACTCCATTCAGTTTCCAAATTTGTAGCTCGGGCATTGCTAGACTCCATCCAGTTTACAAATTTGTAACTCAGGATTGCTAGACTCCATCCAGTTTACAAAATTTGTAGCTCGGGCATTGCTACACTCCATTCGGTTTACAAATTTGTAGCTCGGGCATTGCTAGACTCCATCCAGTTTACAAATTTGTAGCTCGGGCATTGTTAGACTCCATCCAGTTAACAAATTTGTAACTCAGGATTGCTAGACTCCATCCAGTTTACAAATTTGTAGCTCGGGCATTGCTAGACTCCATCCAGTTTACAAATTTGTAACTCTGGATTGCTAGACTCCATCCAGTTTACAAAATTTGTAGCTCGGGCATTGCTACACTCCAATCGGTTTACAAATTTGTCGCTCAAACATTGCTAAACTCCATTCGGTTTACAAATTTGTAGCTCGGGCATTGCTACACTCCATTCGGTTTACAAATTTGTAGCTCGGGCATTGCTAGACTCCATCCAGTTCACTAATTTGTAGCTCGGGCATTGCTAGACTCCATCCAGTTAACAAATTTGTAACTCAGGATTGCTAGACTCCATCCAGTTTACAAATTTGTAGCTCGGGCATTGCTAGACTCCATCCAGTTTACAAATTTGTAACTCAGGATTGCTAGACTCCATCCAGTTTACAAAATTTGTAGCTCGGGCATTGCTACACTCCAATCGGTTTACAAATTTATAGGTCGGGCATTGCCAAACTCCATCCAGTTTACAAATTTGTAGCTCGGGCATTGCTAGACTCCATCCAGTTTACAAATTTGTAGCTCGGGCATTGCTAGACTCCATCCAGTTTACAAATTTGTCGCTCAGGCATTGCTAAACTCCATTCGGTTTACAAATTTGTAGCTCAGGCATTGCTACACTCCATTCGGTTTACAAATTTGTAGCTCGGGCATTGCTAGACTCCATCCAGTTCACTAATTTGTAGCTCGGGCATTGCTAGACTCCATCCAGTTAACAAATTTGTAACTCAGGATTGCTAGACTCCATCCGGTTTACAAATTTGTAGCTCGGGCATTGCTAGAATACATCCAGTTTACAAATTTGTCGCTTGGGCATTGCTAGACTTCATTCGGTTTACTAATTTGTAACTCGGGCATTGCTAGACTCCATTCGGTTTACAGATTTGTAGCTCGGGCATTGCTAAACTCCATTCAGTTTGAAAAATTGTACATGTAGCTGGGGCATTGCTAGACTCCATTCGGTTTACAAATTTGTAGCCTGGGCATTGCTGGACTCCATCTAGTTTACAAATTTGTCGCTCGGGCATTGCTAGACTCCATTCAGTTTCCAAATTTGTAGCTCAGGCATTGCTAGACTCCATCCAGTTTACAAATTTGTAACTCAGGATTGCTAGACTCCATCCAGTTTACAAATTTGTAACTAAGGATTGCTAGACTCCATCCAGTTTACAAAATTTGTAGCTCGGGCATTGCTAAACTCCATCCAGTTTACAAATTTGTAGCTCAGGATTGCTAGACTCCATCCAGTTTACAAATTTGTAACTCAGGATTGCTAGACTCCATCCAGTTAACAAATTTGTAGCTCGGGCATTGCTTAACTCCATCCAGTTTACAAATTTGTCGCTCAGGCATTGCTAAACTCCATTCGGTTTACAAATTTGTAGCTCAGGCATTGCTACACTCCATTCGGTTTACAAATTTGTAGCTCGGGCATTGCTAGACTCCATCCAGTTCACTAATTTGTAGCTCGGGCATTGCTAGACTCCATCCAGTTAACAAATTTGTAACTCAGGATTGCTAGACTCCATCCGGTTTACAAATTTGTAGCTCGGGCATTGCTAGAATACATCCAGTTTACAAATTTGTCGCTTGGGCATTGCTAGACTTCATTCGGTTTACTAATTTGTAACTCGGGCATTGCTAGACTCCATTCGGTTTACAGATTTGTAGCTCGGGCATTGCTAAACTCCATTCAGTTTGAAAAATTGTACATGTAGCTGGGGCATTGCTAGACTCCATTCGGTTTACAAATTTGTAGCCTGGGCATTGCTGGACTCCATCTAGTTTACAAATTTGTCGCTCGGGCATTGCTAGACTCCATTCAGTTTCCAAATTTGTAGCTCAGGCATTGCTAGACTCCATCCAGTTTACAAATTTGTAACTCAGGATTGCTAGACTCCATCCAGTTTACAAATTTGTAACTAAGGATTGCTAGACTCCATCCAGTTTACAAAATTTGTAGCTCGGGCATTGCTAAACTCCATCCAGTTTACAAATTTGTAGCTCAGGATTGCTAGACTCCATCCAGTTTACAAATTTGTAACTCAGGATTGCTAGACTCCATCCAGTTAACAAATTTGTAGCTCGGGCATTGCTTAACTCCATCCAGTTTACAAATTTGTCGCTCGGGCATTGCTAGACTCCATCCAGTTTACAAATTTATAGGTCGGGCATTGCCAAACTCCATCCAGTTTACAAATTTGTAGCTCAGGATTGCTAGACTCCATCCAGTTTACAAATGTGTCGCTCGGGCATTGCTAGACTCCATCCAGTTTACAAATTTATAGGTCGGGCATTGCCAAACTCCATCCAGTTTACAAATTTGTAGCTCAGGCATTGCTAGACTCCATCTAGTTTACAAGATAAAAACAGCAATAGGCGCAATATCTGGCATATCTCAAAACATATTCAAGAACACAGGTAACAGCCTTCAATGCAAATGCAAAATTAATCGCTTCTTGCCTTTCATTTGATACGTAAGCTATTCCATGGCCGTATCTTCTCCTACTGAAATCGCTTCTTGCCTTTCATTTGATACGTAAGCTATTCCATGGCTGTATCTTCTCTTACTGAAATCGTTTCTTGCCTTTCATTTGATACGTAAGCTATTCCATGGCTGTATCTTCTCCTACTGAAATCGCTTCTTGCCTTTCATTTGATACGTAAGCTATTCCATGGCCGTATCTTCTCCTACTGAAATCGCTTCTTGCCATTATTTGATGCGTAAGCTATTCCATGCCTGTATCTTCTCCTACTGAAATCGTTTTTTGCCTTTCATTTGATAGGAAAGCCATTCCATGGCTGTATCTTCTACTGAAATCGCTTCTTGCCTTTCATTTGATACGTAAGCTATTCCATGGCTGTATCTTCTCCTACTGAAATCGCTTCTTGCCTTTCATTTGATACGTAAGCTATTCCATGGCTGTATCTTCTCTTACTGAAATCGCTTCTTGCCTTTCATTTGATACGTAAGCTATTCCATGGCTGTATCTTCTCCTACTGAAATCGCTTCTTGCCTTTCATTTGATGCGTAAGCTATTCCATGGCTGTATCTTCTACTGAAATCGCTTCTTGCCTTTCATTTGATACGTAAGCTATTCCATGGCTGTATCTTCTACTGAAATCGTTTCTTGCCTTTCATTTGATGAGTAAGCTATTCCATGGCTGTATCTTCTCCTACTGAAATCGCTTCTTGCCTTTCATTTGATGCGTAAGCTATTCCATGCCTGAATCTTCTCCTACTGAAATCGCTTCTTGCCTTTCATTTGATGCGTAAGCTATTCCATGGCTGTATCTTCTCTTACTGAAATCGCTTCTTGCCTTTCATTTGATACGTAAACTATTTCATGGCTGTATCTTCTACTGAAATCGCTTCTTGCCTTTCATTTGATGCGTAAGCTATTCCATGGCTGTATCTTCTCTTACTGAAATCGTTTCTTGCCTTTCATTTGATGCGTAAGCTATTCCATGGCTGTATTTTCAACTGAAATCGCTTCTTGCCTTTCATTTGATACGTGAGCTATTCCACGGCTGTATCTTCTACTGAAATCGCTTCTTGCCTTTCATTTGATACGTAAGCTATTCCATGGCTGTATCTTCTACTGAAATCGTTTCTTGCCTTTCATTTGATGCGTAAGCTATTCCATGGCTGTATCTTCTCCTACTGAAATCGCTTCTTGCCTTTCATTTGATATGTAAGCTATTCCATGGCCGTATCTTCTCCTACTGAAATCGCTTCTTGCCTTTCATTTGATGCGTAAGCTATTCCATGCCTGTATCTTCTCCTACTGAAATCGTTTTTTGCCTTTCATTTGATAGGAAAGCTAATTCATGGCTGTATCTTCTCCTACTGAAATCGTTTCTTGCCTTTCATTTGATACGTAAGCTATTCCATGGCTGTATCTTCTACTGAAATCGCTTCTTGCCTTTCATTTGATACGTAAGCTATTCCATGGCTGTATCTTCTCCTACTGAAATCGCTTCTTGCCTTTCATTTGATGAGTAAGCTATTCCATGGCTGTATCTTCTCTTACTGATATCGCTTCTTGCCTTTCATTTGATACGTAAGCTATTCCATGGCTGTATCTTCTCCTACTGAAATCGCTTCTTGCCTTTCATTTGATGCGTAAGCTATTCCATGGCTGTATCTTCTCCTACTGAAATCGCTTCTTGCCTTTCATTTGATACGTAAGCTATTCCATGGCTGTATCTTCTACTGAAATCGCTTCTTGCCTTTCATTTGATGAGTAAGCTATTCCATGGCTGTATCTTCTCCTACTGAAATCGCTTCTTGCCTTTCATTTGATGCGTAAGCTATTCCATGGCTGTATCTTCTCCTACTGAAATCGCTTCTTGCCTTTCATTTGATGCGTAAGCTATTCCATGCCTGTATCTTCTCTTACTGAAATCGCTTCTTGCCTTTCATTTGATACGTAAGCTATTCCATGGCTGTATCTTCTACTGAAATCGCTTCTTGCCTTTCATTTGATGCGTAAGATATTCCATGGCTGTATCTTCTACTGAAATCGCTTCCTGCCTTTCATTTGATACGTAAGATATTCCATGGCTGTATCTTCTACTGAAATCGCTTCTTGCCTTTCATTTGATACGTAAGCTATTCCATGGCTGTATCTTCTACTGAAATCGTTTCTTGCCTTTCATTTGATGCGTAAGCTATTCCATGGCTGTATCTTCTCTTACTGAAATCGTTTCTTGCCTTTCATTTGATGCGTAAGCTATTCCATGGCTGTATCTTCTACTGAAATCGTTTCTTGCCTTTCATTTGATACGTAAGCTATTCCATGGCTGTATCTTCTACTGAAATCGTTTCTTGCCTTTCATTTGATACGTAAGCTAGTCCATGGCTGTATCTTCTCCTACTGAAATCGCTTCTTGCCTTTCATTTGATACGTAAGCTATTCCATGGCTGTATCTTCTCCTACTGAAGTCAAAATTACAACCAAGTTCCAGATTATTCAAGACCCAAAGGCACTCTAGCTACCTATACGATTGACAATGACAAACAATTACGCATTCTCAAGGCTTCTTCTTTTTTTATCTAAGTTTGACATATGATTATTTGTTTCTCCTTTGAATTATAATTATTTATACTATATACATATATTATCTACAGACATGACATATATATAAAGGCTGGACCGATTAATTCACATCGGGAACCGAGTGAAAAAGCTGTGTCCAAAAACGCCTGGGAGTGAGCTGCTGAAAAGGTAAGGATAAAGATCAGAAACATGCTGTGGGAGAGACACAGAAAGTTGCTCCACTCCGTCAATCCATTGTTAGAGTAAATTTGACTTACGAAAAAGCACAATACTACTTTGACTTCAACCTCCGCCTTTCGCTTTAATTCTATTTGCTTTTATTTAATCATTCATCTCATACCGTTACCTTTCCCCTTATAATTAGTTTAATGGATGCCTTTCGTTTCTAAAACACCCAAATTTATCTTCATAAATTGCATCTTGGTCTCAAAATCGGGCTCTTTTGTAGCTAAAAAAACTGTTGTCTGCTTAAACCTTCAGTTCATTTTTAAAGTTATACAAAAGTTTCTATCAAATGGAAGTTGTTACAGGGTTATAGCTATTTGAAAGTAAAAATAGCATTTTTTCAGGTTTGAAAATTTTGATGACAGATAGATAAATGCTGTAGTTTGCCTTGGTTCATTTGGCTCTTTGTAATTGCCCATGTATAGGGGAATAGTCACTACATGTACAGGTCCGTACACAGGATTTTGCAAAAAGGATGCAAAAATCGAGTGTAGAATAGAGACTACTGCAGATTTAACTTGTTGCTTGCCATAGGGACTTATCATTTTTTACCTAGGAGGGGGGCTGGTCATTTTGAAATCAAGCTTGTCATTTTTTCTTGATCTCCCCAAATCATTTCATGAAAAAAATTTGATCACGCTATAAAAATGATAAATAATATGAACCCCCCTTATAACCTTAAACTATATATAACATGTCGAAATATATCAACTTGCAAACACTTACTTCGTTAAGTCGTTTCATATCAAAGATAATTATGACATGATATAGTTTTTTTGTAGACTCAAACAGTCATATTATATAAGAAGCATATTTAATGTTCACGAAAAAGTCATAATGCTAATAGTATATTAATAATCTTAATTTCCAATAATTCTTGTCGGATGGACAAATTCCATTAGACCCAGACAGGAACTGGTGACTATTAAGCAACTTTCTGCATCTGTATTTTTAGATGTTGAAACAAGTGAAATCATAAAGCACGTCGCCAATGCCCCCCCCCTGCTGCCGCATTAAAGTTGAAAATTTTACTAAAATTTATCAAATCCAAATGGTGTTTTGATATAATCAACTACACATCATGGCAAACAATCCAGTAAATTTCATTAAATTCTGTTCAGCAACCTCAGTGGAGTTGCACGCACAAAGTGTTCTTATGACCTAAAATGAACAGTCGGTAAAGGTAAAATATTAAAAACGAAAGAATATAGTCCAATAACAGTCACTAACTCCTATAAATATTAATCGAAACCGGGCGTTACAAGAATATTCCTAGACCAGAAAGACTCTGCAAATGTTGCAACATCCTTGAAGATGAATTTCACTTTTTCCTTAATTGTACATATAACGATAATTTGCGAAATCTGTTTTTCGAAAACATAAAAAATAACCATAACAACCAATTCCCCAACTTAAGCCCTATTGATAAAATACTTTGTTTATTAGTCCCGAAAAATGAGTTATTGGCTGTGCTTTGTGCTTTGGTTTGTGCTTTGTTATTGATTATCATTAGGGGGAAGGTTGGCGCCAAAAAACTAGTTTAACCCCGCCACATTTTAATGTGCCTGTCCTAAGCCAGGAATCTTTATCAAAGCTTATGTTTGTATTTAGTCGAATTTTTGTTAATTGTTTTTTGTCAAGAAGAGGGTCTTTCAATGCACTTTGGGATTGGGCTTGAATCATATGTATTTTATTTTCAATCCAGGGGCCAATTGAAAAACAGCGAGCAGCGACCGCTGGTCACATTGAAGGCTGCTGGCTGTTTTCCATTGTGGATATTTAAAATATACGTTTATAATGTAGGTTGTGTCGCGTACACTTATTCCACATCTCATTTTCTTCTATGATCTGTGTGACTTTATTCAACAGTCATTAGAATTGAGAAACAGGTCCATGTCAGCTAATGCTTAATTCTACTTGATATTTTTTTTCTTTTAATGTGATGTTATTGTGTTTTATTGATATTGTTGTATATTCATTAGTTTTAGATTGTATTGCTTGACCCTAATAGGTGTAATATTGCAATAAAGATATATGTATATATAAATCAAATAAAAATGGTGTTGCAATATGAACATAGCATGACAAAAAAACCTACAAAATTTCATCAAATTATGTTGAGCGGTCTAAGAGGAGTAGTGTCCACAACAGTTTGATGGACTGCCGAAGACCATGACAAAATTCAAGACTTCTATATTAGAATCTTGACTTTTATCGGATTAGTCTGATGATCCTTTTGACTTGCATACTGTAAAACATAAAGGTCCAAATGGTTCTTATGATGTGTGACTTGTGTTTTTCAAAACTGAGATGATAAAATAAATTTGTTATATTATTATAAGTCTTAAATTAAGACACCAGGTTTCTAAAATTCCTTGTACTTCACATGGTCCATATCCTCGGTACTGGATGTTGGCTTCATGCTAGAACTATATAGTGGGAACAAGTAGATTATTTGAGGTTTTAAACTTGCAAATGCTGGTGATGGACAAGAGGTAACTCCTTAACATATGCATTATAATAACTTGACTTGCAATACATAAAACACTGAGAGGTTATAAGCATGTACCTAGAAAATCACAGAGAAAACACACAATTATAAAGAACAAAATGGTTTTATTTGTAGATTGTTAATGATATTTTAAGACATATAGCATATCTAAATGCTGTATTTGATACTCTTTGGTACTTAACTTTAACTAGAATTATAAAACAAATGAACCCCCTAGAAGAAATATACAGATTATAGATTTCTATATATGAAAAATCTTGAACCCCCAACATTCTAAATAATCTTGAAACCCCTTTGTAAAATGGCAAAAAAATGATTCCCCCCTACATTTTGACCAGCCCCCTCCCAGGTAAAAAATGATGAGTCCTTAGCTGCCAGCTCTTTTTACCTCTACACAAGTTTCCATAGGGTGGAATTTTCAGATGATGCTTCAAAAAAGGTCACAAATAGCGTTTTTATGATATTTGTGCTGTGAATGAGAACCTTAGCAGATGATTTCTTAAACTTTCAACTCATAGAGCTCTACAGATGTATCCATTAGGTCGACTTTGTCGAATGCCACTTGTATGAGTTAAATTCAAAATTGTTTGTTTTTGTCTTATATATCAAAAGCTGTAGTCAGAATATAATTAGCTACATGTGTAAATGAGCCGTACAGAAGTTCCCTTCCAACGCCGAAATATTTTGTTCATTCTTTTTGGTATTGAAGTCAGGTAAACGATTGTTTTGTGATTGCTAAAGAAATGTTTAAATTAATAGATTTAAGGATCGATGTGTCATTTGTGTACCTGGGCAAGAAAGTATTAATTGCGTTTTGAAGACTTGTGCTGTAAAAAGTGCCTGATTTTGGAAACAATCTTTAATCTTGAAGACATACAAGATTTTACCTATAGAATTCCAATCTGGGAGTTAGTAAACATTGCTATTGAATACATGTACAAAAATGATTTTATTGATGATTATTTCTTTCCAAGGACAGGGCTTGTCAGAGCTCCATCTTTGTTTAGATTTGTCGTGAAATACTCGTGGTAATGGTTACCCTGTAAGGGAAGGAAAATATTGTTTACAAACAACACAAAGACTTGAACAGCTGGGGAAATATCAGATATATACAAGTCCTTTAAAATAGTTTCAGAATTTCTTTTTTTTTCTGTCTCCAATAGTTTTTCCCTGCATTGTTTCTATTTCTATTTTTATTTTTTTTAGACTAGTCTACTTCAGACATGGGTTTCTGTAGACGGTATAAACTAATGACTTTTCCTTATCAGATTTTTTAATTGTCAAAACTTGATCATTTATTGTAAAGTGACTTTAAATTAACTGCAATAATTTGGTGTGTCCTATTGTTGTAACCCATTATTACATATAATCTTACATGAGATCCAGGGCAATGAAATTCTGAATCCAGATGCCATTCTAATTGTTTTTGTCCTGGAGCTTCCATCTGAAATGGTACAATACATTACCACACTTAACAATTAATGCTTGGATACAAAACATTACCTTACTTAACAATTAATGCTTGGATACAAAACATTACCAGACTGAACATTTAATGCTTGGAAACAAAACATTACCACACTTAACAATTAATGCTTGGATACAAAACATTACCACACTTAACAATTAATGCTTGGATACAAAACATTACCTTACTTAACAATTAATGCTTGGATACAAAACATTACCAGACTGAACAAATAATGCTTGGATACAATACATTACCAGACTGTGCAATTAATGCTTGGATATAAATTAATGATATTTTTGTTTTTATTTATTTATTTTTTTTTTGTCTATTTGTCTCATTACAGCTCTTCTTATGTCTATGTATGTTTGAAATCATGATTGTTTATAATTGTAATAGCCCCCTGTGGGACTATAATTGGCAAATAAATATCTTATATCTTATATATATTATTATCGAGGCAATTGGACCTTCTTCAAAAGGAAAACTGATTGCTTAAATTTAAACAAAGAATCAATTTTTGTTTACCTATTTGCCTATTCAATACAGTTTCATTTTTAAAACTTGTGTCTTAGAATTTTTAATTAGAACAATACTGTTGAAAAAAATAACCATATCTTCCCATTTTTTCACATTAATAACACGGCTGCACCAGTACGTGAAGATACACTAGTTCATGTGTATACTTTTAACTTTTTATCAGAGTACCAAAAAGGAATGTAACTTTACCATGTTATTCCATAATGACAATGCAGCTGCTCCGTGACCTTTGGCATTGAAATGGAAACAATCTGGAGAGAAGTAGCTAAGGTCAATCATGCTGGTACCTTCCTGATATACAAAATGAGATCGTTACAAACCCAATATAAGGAATAACACAATGTTCTAATGCTACCTTTCAAAACCAACTTAATTGTGACTAATATATGATATGACTACAGACTAGTTCTTGGTGTTGTTTTAATTGAAGTCCAATTTTCAGATTATCACATTATAATAAACTCTGACATGTCTGATGCTCCTTTATAAGACAAATGGTTGCAAAGTCACAGCAAAAGTGTTCTCTTTTTATATACCATCTATGTAAAAGAAATGTAACTTCAGTGATAAGATAAACCATTAAAGGGTAAAAACAAACTAAAGAAATAATGGTGCCACTCATACCTTTGTTGGTGGTCTGGTGTTGGTGAAGAAGGGTTGTAGTACAACAATGAAGTCGGATCTGTCATCGTACTTTCCACTGTCTACCACCTTCTTAGTTTCTGCCTGGTATTGCTTAGTCAAGGCGTCAAGCATAGCGGCATTATTCTTATCCTTACCACACTCACAGACCATACTGAAATGCACGTGTTCATAAGATTCAACAGACAGCTTACCAGTTGATCAACTTGTATTAGTGAGGGAATATTTATTATAATTCCTATCTTATTTTAAACATAGCAGACTAGAGGCTCACCGGAGCCTGAATCGCTAACCCAGGAACTAATCTAAAGATCAAGTACACTGGGTTTTAATTTTTTTTTTCAAACAGAATTGAAAGAAAGCAGTAAAAGGGAGACAACCTTTAAAATGTTAAGTTGAACTTATTTTAAAACCAAGTGTACATATCTTCAGTGGTTTTAAAAAAGAGAAGATTTTTGAGAATCAGTTAAAATGGAAAGAAAAAAATGTTACAGTGGGATGACTCTTATACGGTTGATTTAAAAATATTTTGACCCTGAAACCCTTTTTGAAGACCTCAATGAGCTTAACGATTCTGCAATGCTAATTTTCATCAAGCACTAACGGTTTTCAATTTGAAGTCTAAAAGCTACGAAAATGGTAATTTTTTGACGATTACGGGGAACTAAATAAGGAGTCTTCCCACAACTCTGAAAATATAAAAATACCAATATTTGTTATGTGTTTAGCACCCTTTGGATCAGGTGAGCTATTGTCTAGAACGGGGAAGCCATAGTTTTTGGCTTATAGCTCGAAAAGTATTAGATATAGAAAACCCGAAGCAACCTTCCATCTTCGCCATCAAATGCTACGTTGATTTCCTTTTATCGTCGAAAATGACCATTTTCGAAGTTTTTTTTTTACTTTATCTTGAAAACCGTAAGTGCAAGAGAAAAAGTTAGCTATGCAAAAGATTTCAGGGTCAACAATGTCAGATTAACCGCTTAACTTTATGAATGCAAAACATGTTCAATAAAGGTAATAACAAAATTACTGAACTTGGAAATCAATCTAAAATGTCCAAAGACAAGAGAAAACAAGGAACACTTACCGGATAAATTGCTGTATCTTCTCTTACTGAAATCGTTTCTTGCCTTTCATTTGATGCGTAAGCTATTCCATGGCTGTATCTTCTACTGAAATCGTTTCTTGCCTTTCATTTGATACGTAAGCTAGTCCATGGCTGTATCTTCTCCTACTGAAATCGCTTCTTGCCTTTCATTTGATACGTAAGCTATTCCATGGCTGTATCTTCTCCTACTGAAGTCAAAATTACAACCAAGTTCCAGATTATTCAAGACCCAAAGGCACTCTAGCTACCTATACGATTGACAATGACAAACAATTACGCATTCTCAAGGCTTCTTCTTTTTTTATCTAAGTTTGACATATGATTATTTGTTTCTCCTTTGAATTATAATTATTTATACTATATACATATATTATCTACAGACATGACAAATATATAAAGGCTGGACCGATTAATTCACATCGGGAACCGAGTGAAAAAGCTGTGTCCAAAAACGCCTGGGAGTGAGCTGCTGAAAAGGTAAGGATAAAGATCAGAAACATGCTGTGGGAGAGACAGAGAAAGTTGCTCCACTCCGTCAATCCATTGTTAGAGTTAATTTGACTTACGAAAAAGCACAATACTACTTTGACTTCAACCTCCGCCTTTCGCTTCAATTCTATTTGCTTTTATTTAATCATTCATCTCATACCGTTACCTTTCCCCTTATAATTAGTTCAATGGATGCCTTTCGTTTCTAAAACACCCAAATTTATCTTCATAAATTGCATCTTGGTCTCAAAATCGGGCTCTTTTGTAGCTAAAAAACTGTTGTCTGCTTAAACCTTCAGTTCATTTTTAAAGTTATACAAAAGTTTCTATCAAATGGAAGTTGTTACAGGGTTATAGCTATTTGAAAGTAAAAATAGCATTTTTTCAGGTTTGAAAATTTTGATGACAGATAGATAAATGCTGTAGTTTGCCTTGGTTCATTTGGCTCTTTGTAATTGCCCATGTATAGGGGAATAGTCACTACATGTACAGGTCCGTACACAGGATTTTGCAAAAAGGATGCAAAAATCGAGTGTAGAATAGAGACTACTGCAGATTTAACTTGTTGCTTGCCATAGGGACTTATCATTTTTTACCTAGGAGGGGGGCTGGTCATTTTGAAATCAAGCTTGTCATTTTTTCTTGATCTCCCCAAATCATTTCATGAAAAAAATTTGATCACGCTATAAAAATGATAAATAATATGAACCCCCCTTATAACCTTAAACTATATATAACATGTCGAAATATATCAACTTGCAAACACTTACTTCGTTAAGTCGTTTCATATCAAAGATAATTATGACATGATATAGTTTTTTTGTAGACTCAAACAGTCATATTATATAAGAAGCATATTTAATGTTCACGAAAAAGTCATAATGCTAATAGTATATTAATAATCTTAATTTCCAATAATTCTTGTCGGATGGACAAATTCCATTAGACCCAGACAGGAACTGGTGACTATTAAGCAACTTTCTGCATCTGTATTTTTAGATGTTGAAACAAGTGAAATCATAAAGCACGTCGCCAATGCCCCCCCCCCCCCCCTGCTGCCGCATTAAAGTTGAAAATTTTACTAAAATTTATCAAATCCAAATGGTGTTTTGATATAATCAACTACACATCATGGCAAACAATCCAGTAAATTTCATTAAAATCTGTTCAGCAACCTCAGTGGAGTTGCACGCACAAAGTGTTCTTATGACCTAAAATGAACAGTCGGTAAAGGTAAAATATTAAAAACGAAAGAATATAGTCCAATAACAGTCACTAACTCCTATAAATATCAATCGAAACCGGGCGTTACAAGAAAATTCCTAGACCAGAAAGACTTTGCAAATGTTGCAACATCCTTGAAGATGAATTTCACTTTTTCCTTAATGGTACATATAACGATAATTTGCGAAATCTGTTTTTCGAAAACATAAAAAAATAACCATAACAACCAATTCCCCAACTTAAGCCCTATTGATAAAATACTTTGTTTATTAGTCCCGAAAAATGAGTTATTGGCTGATCTGTGTGACTTTATTCAACAGTCATTAGAATTGAGAAACAGGTCCATGTCAGCTAATGCTTAATTCTACTTGATATTTTTTTTCTTTTAATGTGATGTTATTGTGTTTTATTGATATTGTTGTATATTCGTTAGTTTTAGATTGTATTGCTTGACCCTAATAGGTGTAATATTGCAATAAAGATATATGTATATATAAATCAAATAAAAATGGTGTTGCAATATGAACATAGCATGACAAAAAAACCTACAAAATTTCATCAAATTATGTTGAGCGGTCTAAGAGGAGTAGTGTCCACAACAGTTTGATGGACTGCCGAAGACCATGACAAAATTCAAGACTTCTATATTAGAATCTTGACTTTTATCGGATTAGTCTGATGATCCTTTTGACTTGCATACTGTTAAACATAAAGGTCCAAATGGTTATTATGATGTGTGACTTGTGTTTTTCAAAACTGAGATGATAAAATAAATTTGTTATATTATTATAAGTCTTAAATTAAAACACCAGGTTTCTAAAATTCCTTGTACTTCACATGGTCCATATCCTCGGTACTGGATGTTGGCTTCATGTTAGAACTATATAGTGGGAACAAGTAGATTATTTGAGGTTTTAAACTTGCAAATGCTGGTGATGGACAAGAGGTAACTCCTTAACATATGCATTATAATAACCCTGAGAGGTTATAAGCATGTACCTAGAAAATCACAGAGAAAACATACAATTATAAAGAACAAAATGGTTTTATTTGTAGATTGTTAATGATATTTTAAGACATATATCATATCTAAATGCTGTATTTGATACTCTTTGGTACTTAACTTTAACTAGAATTATAAAAAAAATGAACCCCCTAGAAGAAATATACATATTATAGATTTCTATATATGAAAAATCTTGAACCTCCAACATTCTAAATAATCTTGAAGCCCCTTTGTAAAATGGCAAAAAAATGATTCCCCCCTACATTTTGACCAGCCCCCTCACAGGTAAAAAATGATGAGTCCTTAGCTGCCAGCTCTTTTTAGCTCTACACAAGTTTCCATACGGTAGAATTTTCAGATGATGCTTCAAAAAGGTCACAAATAGCGTTTTTATGATATTTGTGCTGTGAATGAGAACCTTAGCAGATGATTTCTTAAACTTTCAACTCGTAGAGCTCTACAGATGTATCCATTAGGTCAACTTTGTCGGATGACACTTGTATGAGTTAAATGGCCTTTTATTTTCAAAATTGTTTGTTTTTGTCTTATATATAAAAAGCTGTAGTCAGAATATAGTTAATAACTTTTGTTAGCTACATGTGTAAATGAGCCATACAGAAGTTCCCCTCCACCGCCGAAATATTTTTTTCATTCTTTTTCAGGTGTTCATTGCGTTTTGAAGACTTGTGCTGTAAAAAGTGCCTGATTTTGGAAACAATTTTTAATCTTGAAGACATACAAGATTTTACCTATAGGATTCCAATCTGGGAGTTAGTAAACATTGATATTGAATACATGTACAAAATGATTTTATTGATAATTATTTCTTTCCAAGGACTGGGCTTGTCAGAGCTCCATCTTTGTTCAGATTTGTCATGAAATACTCGTGGTAATGGTTACCCTGTAAGGGAAAGAAAATATTGTTTACAAACAACACAAAGACTTGAACAACTGGGGAAAAATCAGATATATACAAATCCTTTCAAATAGTTTCAGAATTTCTTTTTTCTGTCTCCAATAGTTTTTCCCTGCATTGTTTCTATTTCTATTTTTATTTTTTTTAGACTAGTCTACTTCAGACATGGGTTTCTGTAGACGGTATAAACTAATGACTTTTCCTTATCAGATTTTTTAATTGTCAAAACTTGATCATTTATTGTAAAGTGACTTTAAATTAACTGCAATAATTTGGTGTGTCCTATTGTTGTAACCCATTATTACATATAATCTTACATGAGATCCAGGGCAATGAAATTCTGAATCCAGATGCCATTCTAATTGTTTTTGTCCTGGAGCTTCCATCTGAAATGGTACAATACATTACCACACTTAACAATTAATGCTTGGATACAAAACATTACCTTACTTAACAATTAATGCTTGGATACAAAACATTACCAGACTGAACAATTAGTGCTTGGATACAATACATTACCAGACTGAACAATTAATGCTTGGATATATTATTATCGAGGCAATTGAACCTTCTTCAAAAGGAAAACTGATTGCTTAGATTTAAACAAAGAATCAATTTTTGTTTACCTATTTGCCAATTCAATACAGTTTCACTTTTAAAACTTGTGTCTTAGAATTTTTAATTAGAACAATACAACCATATCTTCCCATTTTTTTTCACATTAATAACGCGACTGCACCAGTACGTGAAGATACACTAGTTCATGGGTATACTTGTAACTTTTTATCAGAGTACCAAAAAGGAATGTAACTTTACCATGTTATTCCATAATGACAATGCAGCTGCTCCGTGACCTTTGGCATTGAAATGGAAACAATCTGGAGAGAAGTAGCTAAGGTCAATCATGCTGGTCCCTTCCTGATATACAAAATGAGAACGTTACAAACCCAATATAAGGAATAACACAATGTTCTAATGCTACCTTTCAAAACCAACTTAATTGTGACTATTATATAATATGACTACAGACTAGTTCTTGGTGTTGTTTTAATTGAAGTCCAATTTTCAGATTATCACATTATAATAAACTCTGATGCTCCTTTATAAGACAAATGGTTGCAAAGTCACAGCAAAAGTGTTCACTTTTTATATACCATCTATGTAAAAGAAATGTAACTTCAGTGATAAAATAAACCATTAAAGGGTAAAAACAAACTAAAGAAATAATGGTGCCACTCATACCTTTGTTGGTGGTCTGGTGTTGGTGAAGAAGGGTTGTAGTACAACAATGAAGTCGGATCTATCATCGTACTTTCCACTGTCTACCACCTTCTTAGTTTCTGCCTGGTATTGCTTAGTCAATGCGAGAAGCATAGCGGCATTATTCTTATCCTTACCACACTCACAGACCATACTGAAATGCACGTGTTCATAAGATTCAACAGACAGCTTACCAGTTGATCAACTTGTATTAGTGAGGGAATATTTATTATAATTCCTATCTTATTTTAAACATATCAGACTAGAGGCTCACCGGAGCCTGAATCGCTAACCCAGGAACTAATCTAAAGATCAAGTACACTGGGTTTTAATTTTTTTTTCAAACAGAATTGAAAGAAAGCAGTAAAAGGGAGACAACCTTTAAAATGTTAAGTTGAACTTATTTTAAAACCAAGTGTACAAAGGTTTGAAAGCAATATCTTCAGTGGTTTTAAAAAAAGATTTTTGAGAATCAGTTAAAATGGAAAGAAAAAAATGTTACAGTGGGATGACTCTTATACGGTTGATTTAAAAATATTTTGACCCTGAAACCCTTTTTGTAGACCTCAATGAGCTTAACGATTCTGCAATGCTAATTTTCATCAAGCACTAACGGTTTTCAATTTGAAGTCTAAAAGCGACCAAAATGGTAATTATTTGACGATTACGGGGAACTAAATAAGGAGTCTTCCCACAACTCTGAAAATATAAAAATGCCAATATTTTTTATGTGTTTAGCATCCTTTGGATCAGGTGAGCTATTGTCTAGAACGGGGAAGTCATAGTTTTTGGCTTATAGCTCGAAAAGTATTAGATATAGAAAACCCGAAACAACCTTCCATCTTCGCCATCAAATGCTACGTTGATTTCCTTTTATCGTCGAAAATGACCATTTTCGAAGTTGTTTTTTTTTACCTTATCTTGAAAACCGTAAGTGCAAGAGAAAAAGTTAGCTATGCAAAAGATTTCAGGGTCAACATTGTCAGATTAACCGCTTAACTTTATGAATGCAAAACATGTTCAATAAAGGTAATAACAAAATTACTGAACTTGGAAATCAATCTAAAATGTCCATAAGACAAGAGAAAACAAGGAACACTTACCGGATAAATTGAAGATCGCAATGGTCTTGACTTGGTACAGGCATTTCAAAAGATATGTTGGGTTAAACCAGGTTTTAAGGCGCGCCAAACCTCCCCTTTCCATTGCGACCTTTGGGTCCGGTAGTAACACAAAACATAACAGGTTTATGAAGACATATTAGGGATGCTAAGGTGATCATCTCAGTACATCAACCAGCCAAACACTTATCAAAGCAAGAACTAACCATTTCGTCTAACATGATTTTGATTTTTTCTACCAGTGGCTGATAACGAAGAAAGATTTTTTTAGAGATCGTATGAGACGTATTTTCTTATAACATTGGTCTAACAAGTCGGTTACGGAATAAAAGCATACATCACATTACAAAATACAAATACAAAGATGAAACATACAACATGAGTATTAATGAATTGATATAAATGTGAATAAAAATGACTGATATTTAAGCCCCTGTGATTGCAACAATCATGAATACATACCTGTGAACAAGACTACAGATAAAGCCTCCGTTCATGGCTGCAATAGGGGCAATGTCAAAGATTTGTACTACATTGACGAAGGCTTTAGGAACATTAGCGTGAAGGATATCCAAAGCTTGTTTGATGTTGTTAGCATAGTTTACAGCGCTGTATCTGTTCTGGAATTAATCAGTAAAACTTATAATACTATTATATTGCACGAAGCCCACTTTAACATATCAAACTGATCTACGAAGTAGCTATTATTTCGCATTAAAAAAAGTAGAAACTTGCCACACTCCCATCCTCGGTAACTGGTTAGGCTAGAAACAAGGTTGTTCTTTTAAAGATTTCGTTACAATTGTACATGACCTTTTTCAAAGAAGTTTTGTCATATACTTTTAAAGTTGATGTTAAGAGCCATTCTCTGTAAAAATCAAAGAATTTGTCACATGATGGGACATAGAAAGTCACAGATTTTAATGATTTTTTTAAAAAGCATACTTATAACAAAATTAATCTCAGTTCATTTCATTGACTACCGAAGCCACAGTGGCCATTTTGAACTTTGGAATTTGATATGTAAAAACTAAAAACTTGGTTTTTAAGTTTCTATCTTAGGATTTAAATTATTCCTATAGTGATTTTCGATTTGATAGATTTTCATCTTTTCATATAAAATCTTAATGAAACAAAACCCTTATTAGGGAATCCCACAGAGTTAAAAACTGTCGCTGTTATTCAATAAATAATAAACATTAACTGAGGCCACTTTATCTATCAGTATATCCAGAATATTTTGTTAAACAAAAATCACCAAAAATCTGTCCTGTAATGTCGGTTCTTTTGGAAAATGGGTCTTGAGATCTTAGACTGGTTTTAACTTGACTATAAACTACTAACTAGATCATTGCATGCATCACAGAGATCATTTCCACCCACAAACAGAGTGATCAGTTTCCAGTCGTCGTTGTATCGGACATGGGTGTCGGCCTTAAGACTGTTGATCAACATATGGGCTTGTTCTGGCATATTACTGTTAAAGAAAGGATGGCAACATCACAGAATGGTGATGAAAGAATCTTAATCGTCCAAACGAACAAAGTAGGAGTAAATACGGTTTTAACATGCTTCAGATGTGATAATCCCAATGGTACTGACTTATTCGACGAATTTCGAAAAAAAGTTAGATTCAATTTGTAATCTAATTTTCCATTGCAGAAAGCTTGCGAGTTGGCTCAAATAGTGCTGTGATATGGTTTGAAAGTATTTGATTAAGAACCACCGTTACCTTCACATGTTACATGTACAAATTGATACAAGTTTTGTACAATCATTATATACATATTTTATCTGCTACTTACTATGAAGTGTCTCCAGGATGAGCTTTGTTTAATCTTGATCCGGCAGAACCCCGTGATCCAGAACCGGTAGAATACCCATAGATATATTGTCCAAACTTCTTCAGGATATCTGAATATCGTGAAAACAAATGCTGATGATGAGTTTGGACTTTGTATAGTTTTTTAATAATCCTATTATGTAAATTCCAGTGAGTGAATTTTGTCAAAAACTAAGGACAAATAACGAATAACACGAGTTGTGATTGAAGTATGGTTGGTTTTTTTTTTAAAGTTGTATGTTTCTTTCTGTTTTGTTTTTGTTTTTTTTTTGTCTGCCGAATTAGTCCATGCATTCACAAGAATGTACCAATGCTTTATTTACGCATTGCTTCTTGTGAAAGAGAATCTAGCTAGGCATTTGTATGATAAATATATGTATATTTTCGAAAAATTGACAGTGTCCTATCAAGCCATTCATATGACAGAATACCTACTTGGAAGAGTAAGGACACCAGCATCAAGTGAACCATCACCGCCAATTCTGAAAAAAATGAAGTAATGATACAATATGGGGAAAAAAGTTCAAATTGAAATTCAACGATTAACAAGAGGCTCACATGAGACATTTTCGCTCACATGGTCCTTACTCCAGAAGGTTTCATCTATAAAGGGTCATTAGACAACTTTGAGCTTCTGTACACTTATGAAGAGCTTACTGAGCTGCAGATTTAACCAATTAACAGCTTTGCTGTAGCTGCAATAGTTTTATTTTTTTAGTTGCTGTATCTGCAATAGTGTATTTCTATATGACAAAAAAACATGCTATTTTGACAATTAAAGGACCATCAATCCTGTAATGGGCCATCTGAAAACTTCAAACCAAGAAAGACTTTTGTAAAACCTAAATGAGCAAGCACACCTTTTATCTGTCTGTTACCCTATGTTTTATTTTTAGCAACACCGGAATGAGGGTCGTTTGCTGCCAACATGTCATAGATTTTCCTGCAGAGTTTCATTAAAATTTGTGAGTGGTTGCAGAAGAAAAGATTTTTTAAATTGTTCACGGAAGCATAGCGATGGTATAATTTAAGTGGAAGGCCCGAAGAGGGGCACTCCCTATATAAATGGTACCGGGGATGTTCCGAGAAACGGGGTTGCATTTTTTGAAGATTTGCCTGGAATAGGGTATTAAAATGTTATCTCTTCTTAGAAGGGGTCACAGAATGGGGTTTTCTCATTAAAGTATCTGAAATCTATCACTATATGGTCTTATCATGTAAATGTATGTATAAAACTGTTCTTTTCAAATATGATATGTAACATATTAAATAAATATGTGTATAGTACTGTATTGATAATAGCATTGATTGACAAATTAAAATTTAAAGAGTCTACAATTTCGTCCAGGTCCGATCTTAATCGGACTAAGTGTATTTTAATATTTTTAAAAGTCGAACTGAAGAAGACCAGTTTTTGACTATCATAATTAACTGTGCACTTGGTCTATAGCAAATTTAACTCTATAAGCCTGCAGACAGCTTTTCATTTGAATCTGTCTGTATTTTATTGTTCATGAGTACAAAATGTTTATAACTTACGACCAAGAATGTCCTCTGTATTCTATCAAATCACCAAAGATGTTGGAGGCCAAAATACCATTCCCAGCCTATCAAAACAGAAACAAGCGACACTAGACTATATGTACCCTTAATTTAATGAATTCTATTTCATCAATTAGGATTTTATATTCGATATCATTTTCGACCAGTATTATGTAATGAAAAAGAGTCTTTTCATTCCACTCGTAATATTTGTCCCCAGAATTCCAATTTCAAACCCCTGTCGGTTTCCCTTTTCGTATTGCTTCAAAGTAACAATTCAACCTATGAATGTCGGGCACGTATATACATGTTGTATCGGTATTTGTTTGATAACTGGCCCCGCACTTGTGAACTTCAGTTACACATGTGCAGCGACATCGACACCTAGCTAAGAATCCCATGTTAACCGGTGCTAGGGGTCGTCCTAAGTTGCAATAAGGTGTGAGTGTCTCCAATAACTCCAAATATTTTAGGGTACAGATGTGCGGCCCAGAAATGTTGTACCCCACCCATTCATATATACGCCTGCTTAAAAAAGACACCCATTCATATATTTTCAATGCATTTAAAATTACATACAATATGCTTCAATTTGGCATATTTTATAGATATTCTATTAAAATCAAAGTTCGAAGGGTAGAAGTTACCAAATGCATGTACAATTAGGGTCACAAGTAGGCAAAACGTGGATGTTCGGTCAATCTTTTTCTATTGATACATGACCTTTGTGAAAAGTACACCTTATCTATGCAACATCTGAAAATTGCACCCTTTTCACATGTTGGACACCCTAAAAAGTAGACTCTTTTGGGCCGAACATATGTACCTACCTTTATAACGGAAGTACGAAGTACCCCCTCCCCACCGTGGAGTGTCTGCTCCACGTCAAAGGTCTCCCTGTGACTTAAGGATGATGTACAGCAAGAAAAACGCCATTCTTTGGTAAGATCATATCAATATTTATTTATTTATGATTTTGTGTCCTGTTTATCTACTTCTACTCTTTTAGAATTGAAACAAAAATTACACAATACTACGACATCTTAACATGTTTTTATAACTTACTGTCAATGAATCTCCCAATGCAGCAACAACACGGATGTCTCCAGGATGCAGTTCGTGGACTAAAATACATAACATGGTATTAATCAGTATAGAATGGAACTAATTGAGCCGTAATCTAAATCGTAATGATTGATATTATCATGATATTATTTCGTAAACTAAATCGTAATGGGATTCTCAAACTCAGTTCCGAAAGAAAGTGTTAGTTTGTTGGGCATTATAAGTATCAATATTCAAATGTATTTTGTTAGTCAGAATGTTCTTTGTTCTGAGCTCGAAAACATTTGACATCAGAAGAAAAGGGAATGCTCAACCCTAAATTTTGTTTTGTCCTTTGACTCTTAAATTATTAAGCTTCTTCATTACCTCATACATGATATAAGCTTTAATAAGTGTAAGTTTCATGAGGATTCACAAGAAATGCTGCAAAAAAAAAATGTGTCCTTGACCTTTGAGCTCATATTGATAGGCTCCTTTCTTACTTCATAACCGTTTTATGGATTTTCATATAGGAGTTTTAAAGTTATGCTGTATGTAAAACCCGTTTTCACTGTAGGAGTATTAGATTTTTCAGTGTAGAAGTAACTGAGTTTGAGTAACCTTGACCATTGATCCCAAAATCAAGAGGCATTTTCTTACATCCTAATCTTAAATGTTTGCAAGTTTCATGAAATTCTAATACCAATGTTGAACTGGATAAAGGATGGGCGGTGGGGTGAAAAACAGAGCTCTATACTCCTCCGCTTTTGCGAATTGTGGGAGGGGGCAAAAATTGTACCAGGAGACAACAAGTCATTCCTCGAAAATTCTTAAAATTGATATAAACTATTGATACCGTTGACAGCATGATGACCATTGTGAGGATTGCTGTTGTGGCAGTTGAAACGTGGAACTGGATAATATGTTGCACGCTTATTTTTTGTGTCCTGCATTAAAAAAATATCTTTATAATTTCAAATTTTAGGAAATATAACCTGCCAAAAATACAAGTATACTTACAAATATAAAAAAACATATTTGTAAATAACACAACATGCTTAAAGTAGATGTAAAACAATTTGCCCTTTATAATACGTTTGACGCTAGCTTTATTTTGGGAATGATATGAAAATGTTTCTAGCAATGTATATTTTTTTAAGCTAAGCCAGTAGCAAATTAACTTTGTTATAAGGCATTCACTATTCTATATATAATTAGGATTCACTAACATTTTTTTTACCAGAAGGAGAAAACATTACGATATTTTCTTACTTAGTCTTTCGAGTTTCCAGTGTTTCCCAGTTTTAATACTGCGTTTCAGTCACATACGTATAGGTGAAAAAAAAATAAGTAAGAGACTATTTTCCATGCACTTACCACTCCTGGCCACATCTTGACGTGGTCTTTCCACATTTCCATTAGCGTGCTGTTATTTGGGAGGGTCTCGTTAAAGAACTTGACATAGTTCTTCCAAAATTTGCTGGCTCCTGTAAGCAAAAAAACTTTTGTTTTATACAAGATTCTTAGATAAGGCGCTAGTGATCTTTTTGTACTTTGTATTGCTTTTTATGAATTTGGGGATTTAGACATGGTTATTTGTTTTAACTTTAAATGTTATGGTTCTATTTTCATCATTCGTTATAAAACGCACGCACGGTCGTACACCTTATGCAATATCGTTCGTTGCCTGATTTTTCTTAACGATTTATAAGGGACCGACCATTTAACTTGAAAGGGGGCCTTGGTTATTTCCTAAAAAATATTCTGAAATATTTTTTGATGAAAACAATATTTTGGCAGTTCAGGGTAAGAAAAAATATTGTGAAGAAGGATTTTTGCCATATAAAATAATGCTAATAATGAAAAAAAATATTCTGTCGCGATGCCTTCGAAAAATAAATATTTTTTTAAAGCTCTGCGCGGAAAACAATTTTTCTGACAAAAACAAAAACACCAGGGCCTCCCCCTTCAAGTTAAATGGTCCGTCCCTAACAACGCTACGGACGGAAGTTCCTGTGTGACTATCTATCAAAGAGGCTAGAAGACACACACGTATTTAAAATACAAAAGCATAACCACATTTGTACATGCATATGTATGTAGTTCACTCTTGCTGTTTGAATGTAATGAATTTTGACATATATTAGAAGTTTGAGCTTTAAATAACATCTTCCCTTTTAAGCTAAGACCGACACATTACCAAAATATATAATAAGCCGAATTTAAAAATAATATTGATCATTCACTTTTAAATAAAATTTACCTACCATAGGAACTAGCAACATATGAAAGAAATATAAGAACTAAGAGGCGACCCATCTTGTCAGCTTAGATTCGAACAATTCTGGGAACAATAATGAAATTCGGTCCTTATCTTTTTCGTGACTGACTTTTCTTTATTTATGTCCGTTAAGGAGCTAGGTCAAGGATCCGACATGTTCAAACCGTTCTCGGTTTATCAGTCAAAATACATGTACAATCCTATTTAGATATATAAGAGGAATGTGGTTGTCAGCTGGTGGTTATGTTTTTCGATAACTGCTTTTCCTCGTTGCAAGCTTCCCTGAAATCCCTTTTACAAGATTTTATAAATATAATATCTTTATTGCAAAATTACAACCGTTAGGGTCAAGCAATACAATCTAAAACTAACGAATATACAAACAATATCAATAAAACACAATAACATCACATAAAAGAACAAAAAAATCAAGTAGAATTATGCATTAGCTGACATGGACCTGTTTCTCAATTCTAATGACTGTTGAATAAAGTCACACAGATCAGCCAAAAATTCATTTTTCGGGACTAATACAAATTTTATTTTATCAATAGGGCTTAAGTTAAGGAATTGGTTGTTATGGTTATTTTTTATGTTATCGAAAAACAGATTTCGCAAATTATCGTTATATGAACAATTAAGGAAAAAGTGAAATTCATCTTCAAGGATGTTGCAACATTTGCAGAGTCTTTCTGGTCTAGGAATTTTCTTGTAACGTCCAGTTTCGATTAATAGACAGTGATCGCTAGTTCTAAATTGCGTTATAAGTTTACGTTTAAAAAAATTGTTTCTTTCAAATAATTTTCCATTTTTAAATAAATTTTAGAAAACTATAAGTGGCAGTTGCATTGAAAGTAAATTGGGTTTATTTTCTTGTAAACTTTTAAAAGGTCAAAAGAATTTGATTGGATTAACGATAATTTAAACTACGCCTAAGATCGTTAAGAAAGTATTGTCGAATACAGCAAAAACCGGAATACAACAATGAAGTTAATACACTTTGCAGTTGCACAAACACCACGTTAATGGATATTTGATAATCTGACAACAGTATTCAAAGATTGAAACTTGGGTAAAATTTTAGGGCAAAAACAGGCCTTAATGCCCCTACTCTTTTTCGATCCGAATATATCAATAAATTTATTTATAAGTATTAACTGTAATATTTTTTTTTGTTTATAGAAGCTTTCTCCGTAACCGACTATTAGACCAAGGTTATAAGAAAATACGTCTCATACGATCTCTAAAAAAACATCTTTCTTCGTTATCAGCCACTGGTAGAAAAATTCAATATCATGTTAGACGAAATGGTTAGTTCTTGCTTTGATTAGTGTTTGGCTGGTTGATGTACTGAGCTCATCACCTTAGCATCCATGATATGTCATCACAAATTTGTGTGTTTTGTGTAACTACCGGACCCAAAGATCGCAATGGAAGAGGGGGGATCGGAGCGCCTTAAAACCTGGTTTAACCCACCATTTCTTTTGAATTGCCTGTACCAAGTCAGGATCATTGCGATCTTAATTTTTTCCGATATGTCTTCTTTGTTTTGTCTCATCTTAAAGGACACTTGAGATTGATTCTGCAAGTTCGGTAATTTTGTTATTACCTTTATTTAACCCCTTTTTGACCATTTTTCTAAAACGATAGGGTCACCAACATCCAAATGCTATAGGAAGCTTCCTTGAGTACATTAAACATATATTATAAATGAAAATTTCATAACAGTCTGTCAACATTCACTAGCTGATCATAAGTAAAAGCACATAAACCAAATGCGCACAGACGACATTGCCGTAACATTATATGATCGAAACATTTTTACGGTCGTATAGAAACTAAACTTATAAGTCGATTTTAGATCTTTTACTTTTGATTTGGCATTGTGTTATATACACGCACATGTAATTGCATGCTTGGATTTTGGTTTAAACTTTGACCAGAACATCTCTCATAATACCAAAATGTATTGATATATGTCAGCGGACAAACAATGGTTTCATGCATGATACAATTAACTAAAAAAATCAAAACAAATAAATTCTTTAGCACTTAAAAGTTGTTTGCATAAATTCAATAGTACGGGCCTACATGACGGCTATTATCCTGATGATGGCATAAATAACGAAGACAGGACATAAAGCAAATAACAAACAATCGATCAATGATTGAAATTCTAAAAATATCAAAGAAATCAAAAGTTATGCTACAAAGATTTGCAACAAAAATTCGTTATTTACACTTTATTTCTAAGATCTTTTTGTGATTGAAAATTTTGCATGCACGCGGGAGAAACTGATAGAATTATTTTGTTGGTAAATGGATTGTTAAGCTTTGAATTTTTGGAAAACGTATTAATTCGGCTCTTAAAAAATGCATTTTACACATGAAAATGGTTACATATGAAAATAAAAATACATGGAAAGGTAATACGTTCTTTAGAGTAATTGATTAAACAGGGAAAATCTGGGTCAATTAGTTAATCAGTGAAACATGGACAAAGGTTTCCGAGACATACACATAAAAGTAAATTTATAGATATTAACCATTTTTGAAGTCGCCTATAAGGTATATTTTATATATGCAATGAATTTTGTGATGATTGCTGATTGCTTTAAATCAAATTATATAGATATTATGATATCTATCGAACAATAAAACAGCATAAGCATAAAAAAAATTGGGAAACTTCATATTTAGCCCATAGGTTATGGAAAACGGATATTCATGTGCTATTCCACCACCGTGAGTTTTATATGATACATATTAATAAATGGTCTATCGCCGCACCACAACGGAGGGACTAAGTATGTAATCATCTGCTTTGAAATCGTTCAACGAATTTTGCTGAATCATATGTGGTTGTTAAATCTGCCTTTCAATTGCCTCCTTCGTCGTTTCAAAGATTACGCAATGTTGACTGATGCGCATGCCCTACTTATCCTAGAAATCGAAAATTATAGGCTAAAGGTTCTTTTAATACATGTGGATGATTTATTTTTGTTTAAACAAAAGAAGATACATTGGAGACAGCAATACTGTTAATATTAAAAATTCTAAATTGTTTTAAACTATTTTCAGGTGAGTCTGATTGATTGTTGTTTGTTTAATGTCCCGTCAGCGATATTGCAGCCATAATCGGGACATTAAACATCTTGTTCACATGGAGGCTATCTTAGCTTTGAAGTTTTCAATAGTGTCCAGTCTACAATGTCTGGTATTAGTGCATTCCTAGCACGAACTGTTATGGGAAAAAAATTAAATTTCCTGGTATCGATTCTGCTGTTTTCTGTTTGAAATGCTCTGTTGTTCCTTGTTCTTAATGTTCTCAGGTGTCATGTTAGCCTTTTGAGTTTAAGTATGGCTACAAGCCCTCGATTAATGTTATATGAGGAGTTTCGAATCCCTTGTACGGTCTTGTATAGGGGTTATCACTTTATACTGAGTATGATATTGCGTACACTGGATCTTTCTTTGTAACTGTTGGTGTATAGACTCAATTTGATTTTTATTGCACTGTTTATATATGTCAAAACAGTACTGGCTGATTCAACTAGGAGTCTTTCAAGTGAAATATATGTCTTTTCTTCCATATCAATTAATGATATCAGATTTCTGCATACGAAGCTGATGGTTTTGTTAGATTTGTTACAGGTGTTGTTTATGTGCTCTTGCCAAAGTAGTTTGTTGGTGAAGGGTGAGTCCAAGATATTTTGCTAATTTACTGCTTTAAGTTTTAAAATATGACCATGAAGTTGATTATTTGGCTCTATAATTAAGTTTTCTTTTATTGATGATAATTCGGGCTGTGTATTTATCAGGGTGTAACTTCATGCACCAGTCTTCTTCCCACTGGTCTAGTTGATTAAGGTCCTCTTGTTTTGCTCGCGCATCTTGAGCATTTGATATTGGCAGGTATCATCAGCGAATAAGCGTATTGTGGAGCTATGACGAGACTGTAGGTCGTTGATATAGTAGATGAAGAGTCTTAGTCCTAATATATTGAACCTGGGGGACACCATGCAGTGTCTACACTGACTGCATTGATCGGATGTTACTCCATCTACTAGTATTACTGCAGGCTGTTTATCATCTGATAGTCAGCTTTGGGTCCATTTTTACGGTTTTGTTTACAACGTCATAATGCTTAAATTAATTTATGAGAAAGCAAGTGTTAGTTTTATCGAATGCCTTTGCGAGGTCTATAATAAGTATGTTCGGTTGTATTTCGTCTTGTAGATTTTTAAATATGTCGTCAACCAGTATATCAATTTGGTCACTATCAGGGGCTTATGTGTCTAATACCGTAATGGAGAAGGTAAGATAGGTTTTTGGATTCTCCATGATTTGTGATGCTGCTGGCGATGCTGTGTTTCAGCATATCGATGTGAGGGATATGGGTGTATAATTTTTTGCTTTGGTTTAAGATTATTTCATGTAGGCTGGTGATACGTTAGCTGTGCGCCAGTTAACTGGTACTTTGCTGGTATCCATAAACAGATATACATACATTTATAGAGGTTTTGATGAGATTTCTTTCGCTAATTCTTTGAGTATTCTCAATATGTAACCTGGTCTCTTAGCTTTACATTGGTAAAGTTGTTCGAGTAATTTGTGATGATTGATTCATCTTCGGATGTTTCTTATGGCTAAGATTCTGTTGGAGTTAGGTCAGTTTTTATTGAAATTGATATGCAATGATGCTAAATGTATTGCATACTAGTACCAAATATTTATGGTGTCCGATAACTGTTTCATCTTTAACAGACTTGAGAAAAAAGGTTAACATTGGTCGAATCAGCAACAAATTTCAAGGGCCAGTAGACCGTGACTGCAGTAGCATACAAATAGATTGCTTTTCATCTGTACTTATGCTAATGTAACTGCATACCAGATATTTTATATCAACATTAATGGTCTACCATTACTTGATCGCATAAAACTTAATTCTTTAAAAACTTTAACTATTATCAACGCCGACGCCAGCGGAATGAATCACGATACCTTGGCTTAGTCTCATCTTTCGCGACATCTGTCAAAAACGTAACTACATGTGTTTTGATACATAACTTTCCCCAATTCTTAGCGGCTTATTCCAAGAATTTCTCAGAAGATTTCTGCTTATACCGTCATAATTAATGAGCTTTCAACAATGTAAATAAATCAGCCTGATTGTATAAGTATTTGTTCCTTTTTGTGTTATAAATACATAAATTTGACACTTTGGGGCTTAGAATCTATTTGTTTTTTAAATACTTTGACACATAGTTCAGAATTTCATCGTAAAACTCCACGTTTGTCCGCTTTTTGCGAAAATTACAAAAAAAACAATTTGAAAAAGTGCCTACACTGGACAAATCCTATAGCCGTTCTTCTTAGAATAGGCATACTTTGTAATGAATTATATGAGCTGCTAGCAGTAAAAAATAAAGAAATGGCATACCTTGTCATGAGTGAAGCGGTTGTTTTGTACGGTTCCCAACACAAAGAGGACTTAGTTCCGGAGTAACCGGATAATTATTCTATCAGTTTAGGACCCATGAATACGGAAAACATATAATTTTGAAATTCATATTGTCGGACTATCGGTGTTTCGGACTAATGGGTGTCGGACTATTGGGTTGTCCGACTATCGAGGTGTCTGACTATCGGGGCGATCCCCATGTCGTCTGACCTCGACCTTGATGTTCACATTTTAATGACTCTGTGACTTATGAATATTGATTTGGTTTTTGTTGTTGTTCAGTTTCGTTTTTATTTTAAGTCCGGTTTTTCAATATATATCTAGAACCACTATAGCTGGTGTTTTATCAGTGGCGTAACAACAATGGTAGCACAAAATTATTCATTTGATGAAACAATCAAGGAACATACATTTGTTTTTTTTTTACTTGAAACAGCTATAAGTACCTACTATTCCAATCAATGTTCTTTGTTTTTTTTAATTTGTAATATAGCTAGACCATGGATTTATCAGTTAAAGTTCTATCATAGACCTGTATATTATATACATTTTTGTAAAGGTCTATGGTTCTATTTTTCGTTTCCTAGAGGTAGTGAGGTTGGTCATTGTTTGTGATACTATTTCTTTTCATCTTTTGGAAAAAAGGTTACAGACATGATAGAAAAAGGGGAGATTGAGTTAAAAACAAATATTCATGTTTATTCAGAGGACAACACACTTATTTGCAAAGATATACCACAAACCGCCAGATGTTAAATGGTGACAAGCATCTCCGAAAATATAAAGAATTCATCATTACAAGAAATACTCATTTTCATTACAACACATTAGAAATAGGTATCTTAAATCTCTAAATCACTCCGTCACACTGAATCACGACCTAATTATATTAGAGTAATGTTTAAGTTTTATGAGCATCTCAGGAACAGTAAGTTTTATTGATAAGGGACAAACATTTTTTTAAAGTTTTTAAAGGTATTGGGAAAATCTGCTAAGTCATCATAGCTATTGTTTCACAATTTAAAATACGTTTAAATACAGAATAAACCTTCTAAAACTTAATTTTATCAGCTTTAAACATTAGTGCTATCCACAAAAAAATGACTGACCTATATTCATATGACTTTAATTGTACAATTCTAAATATATATTAATCATGTTCAGCAGATTCAGACTGTCTGTATATCAATTAACCAAGTTGACACCATGTTTAATCAAAGCGCTAAAGCGTTAAATGGCAGGGCTCAATCTAAGCACTAAAATAAAGAATGATCTGTTTTTCACAAACCTGAAACATAACATTTTTAAGTGAATTGTATTCGTTTTGTCAAAAATCTGTCATTTGGCTCCACCCACTTTAAAGGTTAAAGGTGACAATGCTTAAGAATACATCAACTGGTGTATCGATACATGCATGAAATGTAGTGCACATTTATATCACATTTATAAAAGGGTATAAAAATATACCTGTTCGTTTAGAAAAATTTTTTAACATTTAAAACACTGAAACAATAAAGATGCACGATTTATGTTCTGTAATAGAGCCTCTGGAAGGAATATTGCCTGACCGGTCTACCCTGTCTAGACGATATAGTTATATGAATACATAAGGCTCTTCCTAAAAATGAAACTATGGTATTCCAGAATTCCGACCAGTACCTCCCCGTGGAAGTAGACTGACACTGCTCCAGCGATAACAAAGGATACTTTGGAGCAGCTTGCGATGGCGGTGGTGTGTCATGGGCTGGACGACCCATGGCACATAGCAAGTCTAAAAAAGTCGCTGCAGAGGCTCTTTAGCCTATAGTCACGACTATAAAAACCAATCATCATGAAACTATGACAAGCCTGGTAAGACAAGTAAGTAGTAAAATGAAACTATGACAATCTGGCAGGTAAGACAAATTTGTGTAGTAAAATAAAACTATGACCACCCAGGTAAGACAAGTCTATGTAATAAGGCAGCTAACCAGTTTGTGGTAAAAAGTTCTTATTGCTTTGTTGGGACAAAGAATATCAAATATAAAACTAACTTTTGTGAGCTGCTTTTAAAATAGATCAATCAAATTATTTGAAATAAACCGACTTCAGAATAGTATGCTTCTTTGATAACAAATGTGAAATGATCAAACATCTGATTCATGTTACATCTTGAAATCTGCAGATTTTTAATGCCATTACCTTAATTTCAATATGCTGTGTTTTGTGCAGTTTTTCTCTCTAGGAAGGGTCATTTCCAAAATTCTTCAATAACATGAAAATGCTCCATTTCAAATATAATCATTTGTCAAAAATAACATTTTTAAATTAAATTTTCTATACTATAACAGAAAATATGTTGTTTTTTTTGAAAAACAAGATAGCAAAATGAAATGCTTTGCATATGAATTTTGACATCTCTAAAAGTCCTTAACTGCTTTTACTCCGATGTTCTATTTTTAGCAATAGAGGCCATGTTTTTGTGGAATCAAAAATTCAAACAACTATTTAGTAAAAGACACCCTAAGTAACAACCATACCAAGTTTGGTTGTAGTCCGTTAAACTGTTAAAGCAGAAGATTTTTGAAAAGTTGAATGGACAGACAATGGAGGGACAACAGAGGCCAAGTGATGGCAATAGCCAAAGACCAATGTAGCTTATAATTAGCTTTCCCAAAAATACTGATAGATTTTTATGCAATTTTAATATGCCTATCTTTATTTGATGGTTTAACAGAAACTTTTAAGGAGACTAATTTCAAAAGACTAGGAGAACACATCAAAGCTTAAAATTATCGGTTTAAATTTCAAAATAGACCCCAGACATATGTTGATTATCTTAGGTATAATTTGGTTGCCCAGTTCAGTATATTTAGGTTTTATTGTTCTATGCTCTTCATAATCATATTTTTTTGGGGATTTTTCAATATTTTTGGCAGAGCCTCTGATGAGTCTTGAATAGACGAAACACCCATCAGATGTAGCAAAATTTATTGTCTGGAACTTTGTTGTTTTTTTAATTTTGAACACCCTTAAAGGTTAGCGCTGCTGGTGGAATTTTAATTCCCTGAGGTTAGCCCGCTCCGGCACCAACACTTTGTGTTGGAGAACACATCAAAGCTTAAAATTAGTTGTTTAAATTTCAAAATTGAGTAAACCCTAAGGTTCTTCCTACCCCAGACATAGGTTGATTATCTTAGTTATAATTTGGTTGCCCAGTTCAGTATATTTTGGTTTTATTGTTCTATGCTCTTCATAATCATATATTTTTTTTATATTTTTCAATATTTTTGGCAGAGCGCCTCTGATGAGTCTTGAATAGAAAAAACATCCGTCAGGCGTAACAAAATTTATTGTCTGGAACTTTGTTGTTTTTTTAATTTTCAAGGGTAATGATTTAAAACTGTCTAACAAGGAAGTAAATAATAAAAAGCTTCGCCGAGCGCAGCATGATACGACCGCAACATGTTGAACCCTGTACGTTTGGATAGTCTTATGCTCTGGACACATGCAGCCCATGGTGGACTGACAAAGGTTTTTGACACATGCTTCTCTGATGGACTTTTGACCCAGGGGGTAAAAAAACATTCACTAGCTGATCATAAGTAAAAGCACATAAACCAAATGCGCACAGACGACATTGCCGTAACATTATATGATCGAAACATTTTTACGGTCGTATAGAAACTAAACTAATAAGTCGATTTTAGATCTTTTACTTTTGATTTGGCATTGTGTTATATACACGCACATGTAATTGCATGCTTGGATTTTGTTTTAAACTTTGACCAGAACATCTCTCATAATACCAAAAGGTATTGATATATGTCAGCGGACAAACAATGGTTTCATGCATGATACATTTAACTAAAAAAATCAAAACAAATAAATTCTTTAGCACTTAAAAGTTTTTTGCATAAATTCAAAAGTACGTGCCTACATGACGGCTAAAATCCTGATGATGGCCTAAATAACGAAGACAGGACATAAAGCAAATAACAAAAAATCGATCAATGATTGAAATTCTAAAAATATCAAAGAAATCAAAAGTTATGCTACAAAGATTTGCAACAAAAATTCGTTATTTACACTTTATTTCTAAGATCTTTTTGTGATTGAAAATTTTGCATGCACGCGGGAGAAACTGATAGAATTATTTTGTTGGTAAAAGGATTGTTAACCTTTGAATTTTTGGAAAACGTATCAATTCGGCTCTTAAAAAATGCATTTTACACATGAAAATGGTTACATATGAAAATAAAAATACATGGAAAGGTAATACGTTCTTTAGAGTAATTGATTAAACAGGGGAAATCTGGGTAAATTAGTTAATCAGTGAAACATGGACAAAGGTTTCCGAGACATACACATAAAAGTAAGTTTATAGATATTAACCATTTTTTAAGTCGCCTATAAGGTATATTTTATATATGAAATGAATTTTGTGATGATTGCTGATTGCTTTAAATCAAATTATATAGATATTATGATATCTATCGAACAATAGAACAGCATAAGCATAAAAAAATTTGGGAAACGCCATATTTAGCCCATAGGTTATGGAAAACGGATATTCATGTGCTATTCCACCACCGTGAGTTTTATATGATACATATTAATAAATGGTCTATCGCCGCACCACAACGGAGGGACTAAGTATGTAATCTTTTTTTTAGATACATCTGCTTTGAAATCGTTCAACGAATTTTGCTGAATCATATGTGGTTGTTAAATCTGCCTTTCAATTGCCTCCTTCGTCGTTTCAAAGATTACGCAATGTGGACTGATGCGCATGCCCTACTTATCCTAGAAATCGAAAATTATAGGCTAAAGGTTCTTTTAATACATGTGGATGATTTATTTTTGTTTAAACAAAAGAATACATTGGAGACAGCAATACTGTTAATATTAAAAATTCTAAATTGTTTAAAACTATTTTCAGGTGAGTCTGATTGATTGTTGTTTGTTTAATGTTCCGTTAGCGATGTTGCAGCCATAATCGGGACATTAAACATGTTGTTCACATGGAGGCTATCTTAGCTTTGAAGTTTTCAATAGTGTCCAGTTCTACAATGTCTGGTGTTAGTGCATTCCTAGCACGAACTGTTATGGGAAAGAAATTAAATTTCCTGGTATCGATTCTGCTGTTTTCTATTTGAAATGCTCTGTTGTTCCTTGTTCTTAATGTTCTCAGGTGTCATGTTAGCCTTTTGAGTTTAAGTATGGCTACAAGCCCTCGATCAATTTTATATGAGGAGTTTCGAATCCCTTGTACGGTCTTGTATAGGGGTTATCACTTTATACTGAGTATGATATTGCGTACACTGGATCTTTCTTTGTAACTGTTGGTGTATAGACTTAATTTGATTTTTATTGCACTGTTTATATATGTCAAAACAGTACTGGCTGATTCAACTAGGAGTCTTTCAAGTGAAATATATGCCTTTTCTTCCATATCAATTAATGATATCAGATTTCTGCATACGAAGCTGATGGTTTTGTTAGATTTGTTACAAGTGTTGTTTATGTGCTCTTGCCAAAGTAGTATGTGGTGAAGGGTGAGTCAAAGATATTTTGCTAATTTACTGCTTTTAGTTTTAAAATATGACCATGAAGTTGATTAGTTGGCTCTATAATTAAGTTTTCTTTTATTGATGATAATTCGGGCTGTGTATTTATCAGGGTGTAACTTCATGCACCAGTCTTCTTCCCACTGGTCTAGTTGATTAAGGTCCTCTTGTTTTGCTCGCGCATCTTGAGCATTTGATATTGGCAGGTATCATCAGCAAATAAGCGTATTGTGGAGCTAAGACGAGACTGTAGGTCGTTGATATAGTAGATGAAGAGTCTTAGTCCTAATATATTGAACCTGGAGGACACCATGCAGTGTCTACACTGACTGCATTGATCGGATGTTACTCCATCTACTAGTATTACTGCGGGCTGTTTATCATCTGATAGTCGGGCTTTGGGTCCATTTTTACGGTTTTGTTTACAACGTCATAATGCTTAAATTAATTTATGAGAAAGCAAGTGTTAGTTTTATCGAATGCCTTTGCGAGGTCTATAATAAGTATGTTCGGTTGTTTTTCGTCTTGTAGATTTTAAAATATGTCGTCAACCAGTATATCAATTTGGTCACTATCAGGGGCTTATGTGTCTAAAACCGTAATGGAGAAGGTAAGATAGGTTTATGGATTCTCCATGATTTGTGATGCTGCTGGCGATGCTGTGTTTTAGCATATCGATGTGAGGGATATGGGTGTATAATTTTCTGCTTTGGTTTAAGATTATTTCATGTAGACTGGTGATACGTTAGCTGTGCGCCAGTTAACTGGTACTTTGCTGGTATCCATAAACAGATAAACATACATTTATAGAGGTTTTGATGAGATTTCTTTCGCTAATTCTTTGAGTATTCTCAATATGTAACCTGGTCTCTTAGCTTTACATTGGTAAAGTTGTTCGAGTAATTTGTGATGATTGATTCATCTTCGGATGTTTCTTATAGCTAAGATTCTGTTGGAGTTAGGTCAGTTTTTATTGAAATTGATATGCAATGATGCTAAATGTATTGCATACTAGTACCAAATATTTATGGTGTCCGATAACTGTTTCATCTTTAACAGACTTGAGAAAAAAAGTTAACATTGGTCGAATCAGCAACAAATTTCAAGGGCCAGTAGCACAGGGGAGAATCGGTATATCGGTAAAAATGAGCGTGAACAATTTTCCTATGGCGGTCAAATATTGTGCGTGATCGCGAACAATTTTGTACCGGATCGTGAACAACGCATATTGGCGTGATTTCATAGAATTTACTAAAAATTAAGAAATTACAAACGTCATTCAAAAAACTAAAAGCGTCTGGCAAAATAACTATGTTTCCTTTACTGAAATACATTTTAACATTTTGCTTTGGAAATTTCATTTTTCCAAAAAACGTAAAGGCGCTATCCTACCCAACGTTTTTTTACATGATAGTTGAATTAAAAGAACAATTTATTTCAAATAAAACTTTAAATATGTTAAAAAAACTGAAAAATATTTTGATATTTAACATTGAGAATGTCTCTAAATATAAAATATTCCATTTATTTAACTTAAAGGAATATTTAGGGGGAAAAAGTGTAAAAACGATTCAGAATTTGCCTTTTATGATCGCGAACAATTAGGTACCTGCAAAATTCGATCGTGAACAGGACAGTGTGACCACATTAAATATAATATATATTTTTAATTAAACCTTCGATTTAATGACAATTTAATATTTAATTCATGATTATAATGAATAACAATTTTTTGTATCATTATGAGTATGTTCATGATAAAATCATTGAAAGCTGTAAATTTTGTCCAGTAGCAAGGTTTTAAATTATGTAAAAGATAAAAGTGCAACTTGAAGAACCTCCTACATGTATATAACTTGTTCCTCGAAAAATCCAAAATCGCTACCCTAAAGCCTCAATAGCTGTATATAGCATTCATCTGATTGATCAGTGGTTTCTATCCTTTTTCTTTTTTAAATTGGACATTTAAATGGTGATTTTTTCAGTGTACGTAAATAGAATGAGAATTGCAGCAATATTTGTTGAAAAAGTGATGTTTTTTTCTTTCCAATACAGTGCAATTTTAGTAATTTTCATAATTTTGCTCACTTGGTACTCTAAGGTAGGAGTTTCGCATCGTTCCAGACTACTAAAAAAGGATACAATTTGCAAATTTTTAAGGGTACTCACTGTCCAAAGTAACGTCTTTATATTCTTATCGTTCATCAATAAAAAAAAAAACCAATATAACATATCTGGACAAACAGGCACCAATGGTACATTCGAGTGTCAAAAGTCCGAAAGAGTAACGGCGAACCCGGTGAACATGAACAAGAACAGCACGAGAAAACACAAAACAAAATCAACCGAACAGAAATCAACAGAGTAAACTCGGGTGCTCCGGAAGAGAAAGGTTCCTGCCTGCTATAGCACACCCGCCGCGCTGTCAGTGTCAAATCCGGTAAAGGAAGATAAAACAAAACCCTATGACAAACCAATCTGTGATTTTACATTTTGACATAAATGACATATTATCATAATTATTTTTTTAAAAAGCAGAGGCACCAATGGGGCCGGCATTCCAGTGTCAAAAATCCGAAAGGGCAACGACAGAACCGATAAACATATAAACAAGAACAGCACAAGAAAACACAAAAAAACAGAAATCAGCAACGCGAACTCAAGTCGTAACAAGAGTGAACTCGAGTGCTCCGGAAGAGTAAGCGGTTCCTGCCTGCTATAGCACACCCGTCGTGTTGCCAATCTATTCAAACGCTTAAACTCTTCATTATTCTAAAACATTTGATATTGACTAATAAATTGTTCGCGATCATAGTTCACGATCCAAAACCAGCGGTGCCAAATTGTTCGCGATCCCAAAAATAACAAAAACTACATAAAATGTCCAGTTTCTCTCTTGCATTTGAAAGAAGATATATTTTTTAGCTCTTGGTAAATGAAATAATGATATTTGAATCTAAAACACCATATTTCATGCATTTTAATATTAATATGAAGCAGAACACACATGTTTTGTTTACAAAATGTGTTAAATTCTGACCTTTTTATATCAACATACTATCTGCCTTTTCAAAATTTGAGAAAGCTATTCAATTTTAAGTAAAACGGCTTTCATGTTTCAATTTATTAAGTTAAACCATTTTGCCAGACATAATTTGTTTTTTTAATTTTGCTTTTTTTAATGTGCTATAAAAGAAAAAAGACTGACCTTCTACGAAAAAAATCCAATATGCGTTGTTCACGATCCGGTACAAAATTGTTCGCGATCACGCACAATACTTGACCGCCATAGGAAAATTGTTCACGCTCATTTTTACCGATATACCGATTCTCCCCTGTGAGTAGACCGTGACTGCAGTAGCATACAAATAGATTGCTTTTCATCTGTACTTATGCTAATGTAACTGCATACCAGATATTTTATATCAACATTAATGGTCTACCATTACTTGATCGCATAAAACTTAATTCTTTAAAAACTTTAACTATATCAACGCCGACGCCAGCGGAATAAATCACGATCTTTCGTGACATCTGTCAAAAACGTAACTACATGTATTTTGATACATAACTTTCCCCAATTCTTAGCGGCTTATTCCAAGAATTTCTCAGAAGATTTCTGCTTATACCGTCATAATTAATGAACTTTCAACAATGTAAATAAATCAGCCTGATTGTATAAGTATTTGTTCCTTTTTGTGTTATAAATACATAAATTTGACACTTTGGGGCTTGGAATCTATTTGTTTTTTTAAATACTTTGACACATAGTTCAGAATTTCATCGTAAAACTCCACGTTTGTCCGCTTTTTGCGAAAATTACAAAAAAAACAATTTGAAAAAGTGCCTACACTGGACAAATCTTATAGCCGTTCTTTTTAGAATAGGCATACTTTGTAATGAATTATATGAGCTGCTAGCAGTAAAAAATAAAGAAATGGCATACCTTGTCATGACTGAAGCGGTTGTTTTGTACGGTTCCCAACAAAAAGAGGACTTAGTTCCGGAGTAACCGGATAATTATTCTATCAGTTTAGGACCCATGAATACGGAAAACAAATAATTTTGAAATTCATATTGTCGGACTATCGGTGTTTCGGACTAATGGGGTGTCGGACTATTGGGTTGTCCGACTATCGAGGTGTCGGACTATCGGGGCGATCTCCATGTCGTCTGACCTCGACCTTGACGTTCTCATTTTAATGACTCTGTGACTTATGAATATTGATTTGGTTTTTGTTGTTGTTCAGTTTCGTTTTTACTTTAAGTCCGGTTTTTCAATATCTATGATATCTAGAACCACTATAGCTGGTGTTTTATCAGTGGCGTAACAACAATGGTAGCACAAAATTATTCATTTGATGAAACAATCAAGGAACATACATTTGTTTTTTTTTACTTTAAACAGATATAAGAACTATCTTCAAGAACTAATTTCAATCTATACGCCTACCAGAAGTTTACGATCAGAGAGCAGTAACCTCCTTCGTGTGCCGAACGATGTACGAACTAAGACGTACGGCGAAAGACGCTTCGATAAATCAGCAGCCACTCTTTGGAACAGTTTACCACCAAATATTAGAAGCACAAGTTCAATAAATGTATTTAAGAAAGACCTGAAAACCTTTTTCTTTAGACTGGCATATAATTAGTTACAGACAAATGTGTCAAGTAATGTTAATGACAGATCAACATTATGTGATGGGTATATCTTGAAATTGTAGTCTTTAGTGTAAATGAATTTTTATATATTAATAATTTATTTTGTAAATATAGTACAAATTTCTTATCAAGACTCAATACTTTTGACATTTTTACTTTTTTATGAAATCTCATCATTCTTTTAATTTTTATAATCTTTAAATATACTGCATTGAAATATTACTGGAAATTTTATTGTACCCTTTCAACTTTAAAGCTAATATAATAGTTATTGTCAATGATCTTTGATTTTTAATCTTGCTTTGTTTCGTTTCTTTATTAATAAGTATATATATACTATTTATTTTTAACTTAAAGTGAATGTGATAGTTTGATTTTATCTATTTATTCAATTTTCATTCTTTTTCATTTAGTTTTTCTTGTTGTTGATGTATTTTATGTATTTTATATGTACTGTTAAGCGCTTAGAGTAATTGTATTATATAATGCGCTATACAAATGTTATAATAATAATAATAATAATATTAATATAAGTACCTACTATTCCAATCAATGTTCTTTGTTTTTTTTTTAATTTGTAATATAGCTAGACCATGGATTTATCAGTTTAAGTTCTATCATAGACCTGTATATTATATACATTTTTGTAAAGGTCTATGGTTCTATTTTTCGTTTCCTAGAGGTAGTGAGGATGGTCATTGTTTGTGATACTATTTCTTTTCATCTTTTGGAAAAAAGGTTACAGACATGATAGAAAAAGGGGAGATTGAGTTAAAAACAAATATTCATGTTTTTCTCAGAAATAATCAGAAAAAATTGAAATACTATATTCTATCGGAATGAATAACTTAATTGAACAAGTTACAGAGGACAACACACTTATTTGCAAAGATATACCACAAACCGCCTGATGTTAAATGGTGACAAGCATCTCCGAAAATATAAAGAATTCATCATTACAAGAAATACTCATTTTCATTACAACACATTAGAAATAGGTATCTTAAATCTCTAAAGCACCCCGTCACACTGAATCACGACCTAATTATATGTATATTATATCTATGATTAGAGTAATGTTTAAGTTTTATGAGCATCTCAGGAACAGTAAGTTTTATTGATAAGGGAAAAAACATTTTTTAAAGTTTTTAAAGGTATTGGGAAAATCTGCTAAGTCATCATAGCTATTGTTTCACAATTTAAAATACGTTTGAATACAGAATAAACCTTCTAAAACTTAATTTTATCAGCTTTAAACATTAGTGCTATCCACAAATATCACAATGTCATTTGGCTCCACCCACTTTAAAAGGTTAAAGGTGACAATGCTTAAGAATACATCAACTGGTGTATCGATACATGCATGAAATGTAGTGCACATTTATATCACATTTATAAAAGGGTATAAAAATATACCTGTTCGTTTAGAAAATTTTTTTTAACATTTAAAACACTGAAACAATAAAGATGCACGATTTATGTTCTGTAATAGAGCCTCTGGAAGGAATATTGCCTGACCGATCTACCCTGTCTAGACGATATAGTTATATGAATACATAAGGCTCTTCCTAAAAATGAAACTATGGTATTCCAGAATTCCGACCAGTACCTCCCCGTGGAAGTAGACTGACACTGCTCCAGCGATAACAAAGGATACTTTGGAGCAGCTTGCGATGGCGGTGGTGTGTCATGGGCTGGACGACCCATGGCACATAGCAAGTCTAAAAAAGTCGCTGCAGAGGCTCTTTAGCCTATAGTCACGACTATAAAAACCAATCATCATGGAACTATGACAAGCCTGGTAAGACAAGTAAGTAGTAAAATGAAACTATGACAATCTGGCAGGTAAGACAAATTTGTGTAGTAAAATAAAACTATGACCACCCAGGTAAGACAAGTCTATGTAATAAGGCAGCTAACCAGTTTGTGGTAAAAAGTTCTTATTGCTTTGTTGGGACAAAGAATATCAAATATAAAACTAACTTTTGTGAGCTGCTTTTAAAATAGATCAATCAAATTATTTGAAATAAACCGACTTCAGAATAGTATGCTTCTTTGATAACAAATGTGAAATGATCAAATATCTGATTCATGTTACATCTTGAAATCTGCAGATTTTTAATGCCATTACCTTAATTTCAATATGCTGTGTTTTGTGCAGTTTTTCTCTCTAGGAAGGGTCATTTCCAAAATTCTTCAATAACATGAAAATGCTCCATTTCAAATATAATCATTTGTCAAAAATAACATTTTTAAATTAAATTTTCTATACTATAACAGAAAATATGTTGTTTTTTTTGAAAAACAAGATAGCAAAATGAAATGCTTTGCATATGAATTTTGACATCTCTAAAAGTCCTTAACTGCTTTTACTCTGATTTTCTATTTTTAGCAATAGAGGCCATGTTTTTGTGGAATCAAAAATTCAAACAACTATTTAGTAAAAGACACCCTAAGTAACAACCATACCAAGTTTGGTTGTAGTCCGTTAAACTGTTAAAGCAGAAGATTTTTGAAAAGTTGAATGGACAGACAATGGAGGGACAACAGAGGCCAAGTGATGGCAATAGCCAAAGACCAAGTTAGCTTATAATTAGCTTTCCCAAAAATACTGATAGATTTTTATGCAATTTTAATATGCCTATCTTTATTTGATGGTTTAACAGAAACTTTTAAGGAGACTAATTTCAAAAGACTAGGAGAACACATCAAAGCTTAAAATTATCGGTTTAAATTTCAAAATTGACCCCAGACATATGTTGATTATCTTAGGTATAATTTGGTTGCCCAGTTCAGTATATTTAGGTTTTATTGTTCTATGCTCTTCATAATCATATATTTTTTTGGATTTTTCAATATTTTTGGCAGAGCCTCTGATGAGTCTTGAATAGACGAAACACCCATCAGATGTAGCAAAATTTATTGTCTGGAACTTTGTTGTTTTTTAATTTTGAACACCCTTAAAGGTTAGCGCTGCTGGTGGAATTTTAATTCCCTGAGGTTAGCCCGCTCCGGCACCAACACTTTGTGTTGGAGAACACATCAAAGCTTAAAATTAGTTGTTTAAATTTCAAAATTGAGTAAACCCTAAGGTTCTTCCTACCCCAGACATAGGTTGATTATCTTAGTTATAATTTGGTTGCCCAGTTCAGTATATTTTGGTTTTATTGTTCTATGCTCTTCATAATCATATATTTTTTTTATATTTTTCAATATTTTTGGCAGAGCGCCTCTGATGAGTCTTGAATAGAAAAAACATCCGTCAGGCGTAACAAAATTTATTGTCTGGAACTTTGTTGTTTTTTTAATTTTCAAGGGTAATGATTTAAAACTGTCTAACAAGGAAGTAAATAATAAAAAGCTTCGCCGAGCGCAGCATGATACGACCGCAACATGTTGAACCCTGTACGTTTGGATAGTCTTATGCTCTGGACACATGCAGCCCATGGTGGACTGACAAAGGTTTTTGACACATGCTTCTCTGATGGACTTTTGACCCAGGGGGTAAAAATATAAATTTTGAATGTTGTATTCTACTCTTTAAAAGAATGATGTTTGGGGAAAAAATTAAAAATCAAACCAGAATTTTTTTAAAATTATGATTAGAGCCCCCAAAATTTTTTTCTTAGATTTAGAATCGCTACCTGACAAGAATAAATTTGCAAAAAAAAATTTTCGAAATCGAACCACAAATAAGAAAAGTTTCGATTTTGGCCCCATTTGGCCCCTAATTACGTAATAGGGGAAAAAGGGGGGGTCGCAAAAATTAATTCTTATATTGTATCCTCTATTTGACAAGAACAAACATGCAAAAAAAATTATCAAAATCGGACCAGAAATAAAAAAGTTTCAATTTTGGCCCCTTTTGGTCCCTAAGAACGTAACAGTTAAAAAAAGGGGACACAATAATATACCTGCTACTTGACAAGAATAAACTTGCAAAAAAAATTGTCAAAATCGGACAAGAATTAAAAAAGTTTCGATTTTGGCCCCTTTTGGCCCCTTATTACGTAACAGGTGAAAAACGGATGGGGGTCGCAAAAATAAATTCTCAAATTTGGATTCGCTACTTGACAAAAATAAACTTGCAAAAAAAATGTTCAAAAACAAACCAGAAATAAAAAAGTTTTGATTACGGCCCCTTTTGGCCCCTAATTACAAAACAAGTGAAAAAAGGGATGGTCGCAAAAATTAATTCTCAAATTGGGATTCGCTACCTGACAAGAATAAATTTGCAAAAAAAAATTTCAAAAATCGGACCACAAATAAAAAAGTTTGGATTTTGGCCCCATTTGGCCCCTAATTACGTAATAGGGGGAAAAAGGGGGGGTCGCAAAAATTAATTCTTAATATTGTATCCGCTATTTGACAAGAACAAACATGCAAAAAAAATTTTCAAAATCGGACCACAAATAAAAAAGTTTTTATTTTGGCCCCTTTTGGCCCCTAATTACACAACGGAGAAAAAGGGGGCGCAAAAATTCACCAGGTTCATTCTTTAATTGTAAGAAACATTCTTGACAAATTTCACATCAATAGGCCAACTAGGACCAAAGTTATGGTGGAAACAAGTAAAATATTTGAATTTTTTGCCCCTTTTGGGCCCCTAATTTCGAAACAAAAAAAGGGGGGACCCCCAAAATCAATCCCATTCATCCTTGTATGGTAAAGAACATTACTGAAAAATTTCATAGCAATCGGATAACTAGAACTTAAGTTATTGTGGAAACAATAAAAAAAGCAGTATTTTTGGCCCTTTTTTGGCCCCTAATTTCTAAACGAAAAATGGGGGGACCCCCAAAATCGATCCCATTCATCCTTTTATGGTAAGGAACATCATTGTCAAGTTTCATAGCAATTGGATAACTGGAACTAAAGTTATTGTGGAAACACTAAAAAGTTAACAGACACCGACGACGACAACGACAACGACGACAGCATCATACCAAAATACATCCGCAAATTTTTTGCGGTCGTATAAAAAACTAAGATGTAGAAATGATTATTGTTTTATTGGTGAGGGAAAATATCTGTTCGATAGAGAGTGTTCTTTAAGGTATTCTCCTCCTTTTTCTAAATACTCAGATCTGGTTATACCATACAAGTTTCTATTTTTAGATATTGCAAATTTCCTGGCACCTTTCCATGCATCTAAAACTGGATTTGCTGAAAAAGAAGAAATGAATTTACAGTAGCATAAACATTTGTATTAGTGTTCTAAATGAATTTGAACATGCCTTTGATCTTTTAAGAGATAATAATCTATTTGCAATAGTTAGTGAGAACATAGATGAATGATCTCATCTCTAGACGTTTCCTCTCCAACCTATCTGCTCTAGTTAGTGAGAACATAGACGAATAGTCTCATCTCTAGTTGTTCTCACCTTAGTGTTCTAGTTACTGAGAACACAGATGAATGATCTCATCTCTAGTAGTTCTCACCTTAGTGTTCTAGTTACTAAGAACATAGACAAATGATCTCATCTCTAGAAGTTCCCTCTCCAACCTATCTGCTCTAGTTACTGAGAACATAGACGAATAGTCTCATCTCTAGTTGTTCTCACCTAAGTGCTCTACTTACCGAGAAGAAAGACAAATGGTCTCATACTTAAAAGTTCCCTCTCCAACCTATCTGCTCTAGTTACTGAGAACATAGAAAAATGATCTCATCTCTAGTGGTTCCCTCTCCAACTTCCTGCTCAGTTTGAGAGGAAAGAACCTTAGTGAGCATGCTCACATACCCCACGGGATCGGCTATTGGACTATCAATGTTATCCTTGAGGAATGAGGGTCGGTAGGACCTTTTGCGGGACAGCGGGAAAGCCCATTTATTTCAACGGGAAGTCGGGAAAACCCTTAACGGGAACGGGATTTAGCCATTTTCATTTTTTGGGATGCGGTAATCACACATTTATTTTCGCGGAAATCCGGGTTTTCTTGTTTTATTTGCCGGGACTTCAGGATCATACCCCCTCCTACCCCCCCCAGGAATTAGTATTGAGCTACAGGAATCAATAATATTAAGTGATTGTAAAAGTGAATGTGCAAGTATTTGAATATCATAACAAAGTAATGTCAAATTTCTAAGTCAAAAGGGCCATAGCTCCCACAAAAAATTTGTGAATCAAAAATTCCTGATAAAATGCACAACTTCATATGGTGTACTTCTTGCATACCCAGTATCGTTAAATTCTGTTCAGTAGTTGAAAGGAGTTGCATTCACAAACTGTTATTATGATTTTCTGCAAAATCTTAAGTCCAAAGGGCCAGAAACTCCCACAAAAATTTGCAGATCAAAAATTCCTGGTAACATGCAACTACATATGGTGTACTTTTTGCATACCAAGTATCGTTAAATTCTGTTCAGTATTTGAAAGGAGTTGTGTTCACAAACTGTAATTCTGCAAATTTCAAAGTTGAAAGGGCCATAACTCCCACAAAAATTTGTGGATAAAAAATTCCTGTTAAAATGCACATCTACATATGGTGTACCTTTTGCATACCAAGTTTCATTGAATTTTGTTATGTAGTTTAAGAGGAGTTGCATTGAACTGTAATCATGATTTTCTGCAAACTTCTAAGTCCAAAGGGCCATAACTCCCACAAAAATTTGCGGATAAAATCCTGGTAGTATGCACAACCAATATGGTGTACTTCTTGTATACCAAGTTTTGTTAAATTCTGTTCAGTAGTTTAAGAGGAGTTGTGATCACAAACTTTGATCACAGACAGACGGATGGACCAGTCAAAAACATTATACCCTTTGCACCTTCGTTGCATGGGGTATAAAAATAAAATGAATGGTCTCATCTCAAGTAGTTCCTTCTTTTACCTACCTGCTCTTGTTACTGAGGACATAGATGTATGGTCTCATCTCAAATAGTTCCCTCCAACCTACCTGCTCTTGTTACTGAGAACATAGACTGGAATGGTCTCATTTCTAGAAGTTCCCTCTCTAACCTCTCTTGAAAATTCATAAAACAAGCATTGCCACCAGTTAAAAAAACATTCTGAAATCATAAAATATATTATAATGTGATCATATTACTTATGATCTTTGTATTTTTTTAAATGTGAGTTTTCACAAGCTCAGGAAATGTTTTATAATAACTTCATTTTAAGATAAATGGGGGAAAAAAGCTATGCCAAGGGCAGCATGATACAACCCCAATATGTTTGATCAGTAATTATTGGACAGGTGAGATCCATTTAGATTTCTACCTGCTTCATGATTTAATACTAACAACAGGTGCTTCATGGCTGACCAACTTCACTGACCTAATATTAAACCTCTTTCTTCTCTTAAGACACCTAATTGGCAAACCTGTTGGTGTCATTTCAATTCAATTGAAAAAGGAACCACTATTCTGAATTTGAGTATAAAATTTCATAGCAATTGGATAACTAGAACTTAAGTTATTGTGGGAACACTAAAGTTAACAGACAATGCAGATGACGACGACAGCATCATACCATTATACATCCACAATTTTTTTGCTGTCGTATAAAAAGAGGGCCAAATATGTGTACTAAGAAAAATTTTACTCTCACAGTTTAATCCAAACTTCTTAGACCTGAAAATACAACATGTACAATTCTTGCAAAAAAAGACAAAATATTACCTGTACAAGATGTTTTTGATTGTCTTCTTCATACTTTTTAAGTAAGAAGTCAAGAGTTTCTGTTATACCAGCTTGTTCTAGTCCAATCATAGAGGGCTGATAAAGCAATTCTGGGACTCTAAAATAAAGACATATAGATAATATAAAAAGACATTTCTGTGACTCTAAAATGTATGATAAAATGGACCAAAGAAGTTACCATCCTTAACAGAAAGGTGGTGAGGAATAGATTAAAAATTGAATACCATTATATTGGACCCCAAATATACATATATTGGATATTGATGCAAATATCAAAAGCTGTGGTTAGTAGTGGCTGAGAAATTTATGAAACACAGTCTAACATATACTTTACTATAACCTAGATTTTATTCTTTGTGTAATTCAACACTTAATTGATAAAACAGACATCAGTTTATAACGGTTTCTGAACATTTGTGTTGTAGACACCTGTTTAGTTGGTTACTGGTCAGGATCTGGGGTTTACCCATTCTATCCAACATAAAACACCCTGTTCAATGATTTCAGGTTTTGTATTGTTTTTTTTTAAATTTCAACTTTTGGCTAGAGTGTCTTTGTTGAATATGGTACTCTTCAACATAATGGTAATCAGACTGGTCCTTGTCTTATGCAGAGTTGTTATGTAAATCTTTTGTATTATATCAGAAACAAGAATATCATCTTGTTTGGAAGACAAACATGTGTATTCTGTCTGCCTTTAAAAATATTTGTAAACAGGAATGAAACAAGATTTAATTGTAAAATTATGTCCTTATCAAACAAAATATCAATGAACTGCCGAACAATTTTTTTGTAATTACCAAAATGCATATTGACAAAGAGTGCTAAAATTGCCCCTATATAGCAGAAAACATAAAATGGAACCAGAATGTCTTAATTTTAGATGGATTTACCTGATTCTTTCTATAGCCAGATGGAGTCTATAATACTCAGCTATATCAAATTCTTCTGATCCACCTAAATCTAATTCTCTACAAAGCAAAATTATTAAGTACACTTAAAACATTTAAACAAAGTTAAGCAAAATGCAGAATAGTAAATCAAACATACTAAAACACTTTCTTGTTTTTCAACAGGAACTCTGTTGTAGTTTTTCACCAGGAATATGCTGTAGTTTTTCACCGAGAACTTGTTGTAGCTTTGTTTTGCCCTTAAACTTTGTTGTAGTTTTGTTTTTGACCTTGAACTTTGTTGTAGTATTTTTTGTTTTTAACCTTGAACTTTTTGTAGTTTTTTTGTTTTTAACCTTGAACTTTTTGTAGTTTTTTTGTTTTTGTCACTGAACTTTGTTGTTTTTTGTTTTGTTTTTGACCTTGAACTTCGTTGTAGTTTTCTTTTTCCCCAGGATTTTTTATGTAGATTTGAGACCACCTTGATGGAAGTGTCTGTTTACCTTCTAAGCATCAACACATTTTGAGTTGGAACTAAATTAAAGTTAATAATTTTTTTATTGAAAATTTAAAATTATCCCAGACATTGGGCAGTTTTAATTTTGTATTTTGAACCTGGTTTGATGCTTTTGACTTTAATACTCTACACTTTATATTCTAGAACCACTTATTCTAGAGAGTAACTTGTCGTAACAAGATCTGGATAGTTTCTATGATGAGCTTTGTATTGAAATAATGCATGTTCAATCCTATGATTTATAATATTTGAGTTTTATAATACTGTACATTACAAACAAACGAACAAACGGATGAACGGACAAGAATAAAACAGTATACCCCCTTCATCTTCGAAACAGGGTATAATAATTACATTCTAATTAATTATGACAATTTCGATTGGTTAATAATGCAGTTTTATTTTTCTATGAAACTCACTAGCACATGCCACTTTATTAATTTAAAAAAAGATAAACCATGTATTTCGTGCAATTTTCTGTGCAAACATTGAAAATATTTTATCGGAATGTAATTATATATGTTACAGTAACAGTGTATAATTTGGAATTATACATAATTCCTCAAAGGACAAGATATGATAAGTGCTAAATTTGGCCCCCTAATTTACCATTTTTCAAAAATTATTGAACTAAGGTTGAATTATTCTATATCCTTTCTTAGATGAACAAGGTATAGTAAAATAACATTAATTTTAACTAAAACTTGTTTATTACGTCACAGTGACGTCATCAAATTATGTGAAAAAGACATTTTTGTGAAAAAGTGTTATAATCATGCAAATTTCGAGTAGTTTTTGGTAAATATAACATTGAGCCACACCGAGTACCACACAGATATTTTTGTGGTTTGTTTCTATATTAAAAATGATTATCCACATAAATTATTGTAGTGGTACTCTGTGTGGCTCATAGTTAAATTTGCTGAAAACCACATCAAAATTGCAGGTTTTTTGCAGTTTTTCATCAAATCACATTTTTTAACCCACTTTGGGTAACTGTTTTAACATCATAATGGATCACTTTAAACAAAATAATGCTGATATAGTAAAGTTAAACTAATCTAAAGTATACATCACATACTTATAGCTCATTTTAATAATTTCAAAATTTGGGGGCAAAATTGGGCTCTTATCATATCTTGTCCTTTCAGTAAAAATGTATAATTGCACACATTTTCAACATGATGCCCTACTGCGCTTCATTAAAATTGTGCTTAGGTCCATGCTTTTACACACCAATAAAACTCAAAAATATTGCATTCAATGTATAAATAATGCCGACAGGATATAAAACAACTTTTGGAACTGTAAACCATGTGGTTTGATTATATTACTTTTGATATTCAGGATCATGTTCCCTCAGCATGGCCTCTAGCTCCTCAATCTGATCTTCCTCTGCCTCAGAATCACTGTCAGCATTCTGGGGATGCTTAGATAAATATAACATTATCAATTAATGTACAATGTATCAATCAGGACCAGTGTAATTTTGATGTCTTTGTTATTTAACTATATTTTTTTCCTGTTCATCTGCGTGTGCTTCCCGCCTGGTAGTTTTATTGTTACCTTTTTTCAAAATCTCGATTACATATTCCACATCACAACAGTTCTTCTATAAGATGTTCAATGTGTAACAATTCTTACATCATTAGTTATCTTGAAAACGTATTAGTATCAATTCATTGCCATCCTTTACTTTATAGTTCAAATGATTCATTTTTTTTCCATATGCAAATATCTATATCAATTAATAGAAGACAGTTGCGATTTTCTATTGCATATTTTTTTCAATCTGTGTAAAGAAGATTATCACAACAGGGTGTTAATTTGCATTTAATATGTTAAGTGTCATGGTAAGTCATTGGAAACATGCAGAGAAAAGAAACATCCTGCAAATTGACACTTCACGAATGTGTCTATTTGTTTAGTCAAGGCCTCCTTTATCAGGAATTTATATACCAGAATTTATTCTCATCTATTATACAGAAATAAATTAATTTAGGTCAATATCAATCTGCATGCTTAAAACATGCTATAGATAAGAACATGAAATAAAACATTAAGATGATCTGCTTACAATATGAAAACTTGTGTTATTTTTCAATGGATGAGGTTTTTGAACAGGTGGGGTTCAAAATTGGGATTTTAATTTATAAATTGTTTTAAATTTTTTTTTCCTGTCATTTGATTTTTGAATGGTGAAAACATGTTATTGATATTAATTTATAAGAAATGACCACAATATTTTTTTCTGTCTATTTGAAATAACATTTTAAAACAAGGGGTTGCACTAAGTCGTGCTAAGCATACCCCCACTCGGCCATTCAGAAAACAGGAAGTAGATGACCGACTGACCTGGAAAGGGGAGGCACGGTACAACTCATCATGCTAAAGCTGTATATCAAATTTGAAATCAATCCCTTCTCTAGAAGCCGAGAAATCTGTTACGAAAAATTGTCTATTTTTGACCCATAAAAAGTCTAAGTCAGCTCGGAAAACAGGAAGTAGATGATGTACTGACCTGGAAAGGGGAGGCACTGTTTAACTAATCATGCTGAAGCTGTGTACCAAATTTGATACCAATCCATCCAGTAGAAGCCAAGAAAACTGTTACGAAAAATTTCACTTTTCAAATTTTTTACCCTTAAAAGTCTAAGTAAGCTGGAAAAACAGGAAGTAGATGATGGACTGACCTGGAAAGGGGAGGCACAGTATAACTCATCATACTGAAGCTGTGTACCAAATTTGAAACCAATCCATCCAGTAGAAGCCGAGAAATCTGTTACGAAAAATTTCACATTTCAATTTTTTTTTCCCTAAAAAAGTCGGCTTGGAAAACAGGAAGTAGATAATGGACTGACCTGGAAAGGGTAGGCATAGTATTACTCATCATGCTGAAGCTGTGTACTAAATTTGAAACCAATCCATCCAGTAGAAGCAGAGAAATTGAACCGGATGGACAGACAGACGGACAAGGTGATTGCAATATAGCCCCCTCTCTTACGAGTGGGGGTATAATACGGCACCGACTTTTGTGTAACCTGCTTCACAGGTTACACAGTGTGTACCACATTTTAAAATGTTATTTCTTCATAGACAGAAAAAATATTGTGGTCATTCCTAAATTAATATCATATGTAGAATTAAAATCTAAATTAATACTAGAAAATAAAAATGGCACAAAAAATAATTATCAGAAATTTCAAAAGTACTACCCGAATTTGCTGCACATCCCTGTATACCAATATATAGGAAGTACCCCCCCTGGGATACATGGAAATGAAAATGATTATTCTTTTAATACATGCACATTTGAAACATTTAATTGATATGAATTGTATTGATTAAGAAATTACAATTTCTTTGTAGACATCCCAGTCTGCATCATTCTGTCCAAATGTATCTACTTTCTTCTTTGTAGATCCACTTTCTCCTGAAAAATAATTAAAACACATAATGAAATCCTTATAGGTGTGTGTGTTTACTATCACCATTGTCTCTTGTTTTGTCTTCTTTCGTTTAAAATTTGTTACGCTTTTTCTGTTTTTAAATACTTAATTTACAAGTTTAGTTAGATTTGAAATTATTTGCAAGAAAAAATACTGTAAAGTTGTGAATTTTTTCTAATGTCTTTTTAATGATTTTCAACATTCATGTATAAAATATAACATTTTTGAATTTGTGATTCATTGTTTCTCTTGCTAGTTCTATTTGCAAAGCTCTTAAAATTAACTGTTGTTCTGTTTTCCGTCAATACTTTTTGCTCTAAAAATAAAACGACCATGACAATTGAACTAGCAAAATATTAAAACATTGTTCAAGATTGGTAATGAAAATAAACTTCAAACACACAAAGTTTTGTATGCAAAATATAATATCCGGGAATAGGTTTTTTGTGCTTCAATCAACATGAGCCAGAGTTCTTGAATCAAATATAAATGTTTAATATGGAAAGGAACAATTTCATCAGAGTACTACTGGTCAGAGAATAGTTCTCGCCACTTTTCTCTTCAAAAGCAATTCTCATCATGTTGCTGATTTTTTGCTTATTTCCCCTTAATATTGTTAGGAATGGTGAAGGTCATTCTTCTTCTGTCAAGATCATGTTGTATTTCCTATATGGCTTTCAAAATAATTTCACAATAAACATTTGAAATTCAGGTGGCAAGAATTACTTGCTGGCGAGATCTATAGTAGTTAATGTAGGTGTTCTATTCCTACCAGCAGCTAACTGAGTAATGATTTTCATCCTCTGCTGTGATGCATGTGTTCGTCTTTTGGCCATGTCTGTTTTCCTTTGCTTTCTTGCATTCTTTGCATCCAGTAATTTCTAAAAGTAAAGAAGTAAATCAATTTTTGTAAGCATTAAGATTTAAATAGAAAAATCTCTGTAGCATCTATGATAATTTAATGAACTATATCCTTTAACAAAAGTAATATTTATTTAAATATCTTATCAGAGTTCATGATAGACTGAATAAGTTTGTAAAATAAAGTTTTTGGATAAATTCAATATCTTTTATGTTATCTTTAAAAGAAATCATGGAATGTTTCATGTTTCAAATACTGTTAATGTACTTATTTTCACTAATTTACAGTTTCACTCAAGTTGACCCCGCTACATTTTTAATGTGCCTGCCCAAGCCAGGAATCTTTATCAAAGTTTATGTTTGTATTTAGTCAAATTTATGTTAATTGTTTTTTGTCAAGAAGTCTTTCATTGCACTTTAGGATTGGGCTTGAATCAGATGTAGTTTATTCTCAATCCAGGGGCCAATTGAAAAACAGCCAGCATTGAAGGCTGCTAGCTGTTTTCCATTGTGGATGTTTTAAATTTTCGTTTATATTGTAGGTTGTGTCGCGTACACTTATTACACATCTCATTTTCTTCTATTCATGGGTACTTAATTTGGCTTATTCAGCTCAAAGCTTTATTCTTTCAATACATTCCATTTCATTTCACTGGTATTCAAATTTGTGAAAAATGCCTGACCACAAAATTTGTGAAAAATGCCTGACCACAAAATTTGTGAAAATAAGTACAGTTACAGTAATTGAACCTTTGACTTTATTTTGGACCTTGTTAAGAATTGTATTCCTTTGAAAAATCTAAAATAATTGTCTTTATGAATGATAGACATCACATAGTTTTAAATTTGACTGTAATAATGAACCAACTTTACTGATAGCGATAGCCTAGTGTTTAGGTTAATTAGAAATACATTCCTTCCCTTTATAATATAGCAAAGTCCAACAATTGGTTAAAATTGCACTATGCAATTTTAATCACCGGTCCATAGTCAAATGTTCACAGGACTTTGACTTAACTAATTCCATTTCTCCTCAATAATATTAGGGCTGCTGGGTATTGTTTAGACATTTTCTCTAAGAACAAGGCAGGAAAAGTGAACAGATCCCCTAAATTATGGATATTTTACTTTTAAGGAATATTTCATTGAAATTGTAGGATTTTGTAGTGAAAATGTTTTATTTGACAACCCCATGAAGACTTTTGTGGAGTTAAATGAGCTGAATGTTTAAGCTTTTCTCTATCTCCAATAGTTTTCATTCTATAAGCAAAAAGCACTAGGTATGTTTCTCCTTTAAAGGGCCATAACCCCTTTAAGGGATCATCCTCCAATTTCGACCCTATGAAGACTTTTGTAGAGCTTTAATAATGACCTTAATGTTTAAGCAAGCAACAGCTTTTTCTCTATCTGCAATAGTTTTCATTTTATAGGCCAAAGATTTTATTTTTCACCTTTAAGGGGCTGTAAAGGAGTTTTTACCTTTTACGTGTAACCTCTATATGGGGTCATCTGACAACTTCGACCCTATGGAAACTTTTGAAGAGCTAAATAAGCTGAACATTTAAGCAAGCAACAGTTTTTCTTTATCTGCAATAGTTTTCATTCTATAGGACAAAAACACTATTTTTCACCTTTAAGGAGCTGTAACCCCTATAAGGGATCATCTGACAACTTCAACCTTGTGAAGACTTTTGTAGAGCTAAATGAGCTGAACATTTAACAAAGCAACAGCTTTTCTCTATCTGCAATAATTTTTCTTCTATAGGACAAACATAAAAAAAACTTATTTTAAGGGCTGTAATCCCTATAAGGGGTCATCTGACAACTTTGACCCTATGAAGACTTTTGTGGAGCTAAATGTTTAAGCAAGAAAAAGCTTTTTTTCTATCTCCAATAGTTTTCATTCTATAAAGCAAAAAACACCATTCTTCACCTTTAAAGGGCCATAACCCCTTTAAGGGATCATCTGCCAATTTTGACCCTAGAGCTTTAATAATGAGCTGAATGTTTAAGCAAGCAACAGCTTTTCTTGATCTGCAATAGTTTAAATTCTATAGGCCAAAGATTTTATTTTTCACCTTTAAGGGGCCGTAACCCCTATAAGAAGTTTTCACCTTTAAGGTGTAACCCCTATAAGGGGTCATCTGACAACTTTGATCCTATGGAAACTTTTGAAGAGCTAAATAAGCTGAACATTTATGCAAGCAACAGTTTTTCTCTATCTGCAATAGTTTTCATTGTATAGGACAAAAACACTATTTTTCACCTTTAAGGGGCTGTAACCCCTATAAGGGGTCATCTGACAAATGAGACCCAATGCAGACTAATGTCAATCTTTGTAAAGAGCTACATGTTTAAGCAAGCAACAGCAACATGAAAAAAAATGTTATTTTTTTACCTTAAAAGGGCCATAATCCCTTTCAAGGGTCATCTGACAACTTCCACCCAACGGAGACTTTTGTAGAGCTTTAGATTCTGAAGAGCCTAAGATCCTTCAGATTTTTCCTATCTGTTATGGTTGCTGAGTTATAAACCATTCTAAGTGATTTTACCCTATGTTCTATTTTTAGTAACTGCGTCCATGTTTTTTATTGAATCATTTTAAAATGAGGATCGCTTGTTGCCAACATGGACATATCATTCCTGCAAAGTTTCAGTTAAATTGGTTCAGTGGTTTCAGAGAAGAAGATTTTTGAAATTGTTAATGGACGACGACAAACGCATAGTGATGGCATAAGCTCACATCGCCTTTGAAAATAAATATGAGCGAATGACATGTATGTGTGACCCACAAAAATATTTTCAGAAAGCATTGGTATATTGAACAGCTTTAATATATTTGTAGGTCACAGGTCTGCTAATACTTTCTCATAATACTTTTTTAATTTTAAAACCTATGCTAATTTGCAATATTATTAGCTTTTGGAGAAAAAGTTGTTTTTCACAAATATTTAGCTCAGCACTGAGAAGAAAATTGATCAATTATACATTTGTAGCTTTGAAACATACAAATAATTCGCCACTTTAGAGTAGTTAAATGAAAATTTAAAAAAAAATCATCAGTTTTGAAAAAGGGACCAAAAAACAGCCATTACCATATTTTGTCTTTTCATAGAAAAAAACAGGTCCATAGAAGAAAGTTTTTACAGAAAAAAATGAGAATTTATTGATCTTCTGCCCTTGATATACATGTTTATATATTTTCATATTTACAAGCTTGCAAAGGCTTGCAAGCTGAAAATAAAAAGAACTATCTTGAGGGTGATGAGAAAAAATCTTATCAACACCATACCTATATGCACAGGGGTGCAAAAGCTGAATTCCAGCATTTTACTACCCAAAACTTTAGCATAAATTGTTACAGGCATTACATGCAATTTAATACGAAAATCTTTTAGAGTTATTGTCAAGAAGTCACTTTTTGAGAAATTTACTAACTTTTTTGCTGATCTAAATCTAGAGTAAAACTTTCAAATACAGTGCAATATTCGTAATTCATAATTTTGTACCTCTGGCACCCTATGGTAAAACTTGGGCAATATTCTAGACTGCTAAAAAATGCCAAAATTTGCTATTTTTAAGGATAATTATTGTCCAAGGTAATGCTTTTATATCCTTATCTTTTAGAAATTCAAAAACTTTAACATATAAACACAAACATATAAAAAAGCTGATCTGGAATTTTTCATTTCGACTTAAACACAGCCCCAGGAAAATGACATACTTATTTTGATATTTTTACATAAAATCCCAATTTAGGGGAATAAGTTTTAAAATCTGGAAACAACTTTTTAAAAGAAATTTCTAAGATTTCTCTGCCACTGTGACCTTGACCTTGAACAGATTGACCCAAAATCAATAGGGTTCCTCCTCCTATGCTATGTAACAATATCCCAATGTTTCATTATAATCAGTCAACTTTTTGAGCTATGGTCTAGAAACCACTAATTCAAGAAATTTTCAAAAAAATTTTCTGTTGCTGTGACCTTGACCTTAAACGGATTTTCCCAAAATCAATGGGGTTGCTCCTCTTATGGCATGTAACAATGTTCTGAAGTTTCATTAAAATCTGTTCACAACTTTTTGAGTTATGGTCCGGAAACCTATTGTTGACCCCGCCCGCATGCCTGACCAGCCGCCCGCCATCATCATAACTATACCCAAGTTCAACTTCCTTGCAACTCGGCTAAAAAAATACTAAAATAAATGACAGTTTAGCCTTTGTATACAGTTATTAGATATCATACTTGTCTTCTCCCTCTGACTTCCTTTAACCAGCCACTGAAGTCTCTAATTCTCCTTTCTTCTAACTTTCTCTCTTCTTCTAATTCCTATCAAGAAGATGGTAAAGGTTAAACAGACTCAGTTTCATAATAAATCATTTGAATGTTTGGAAGGTAGGTGACCAATATAGGATACAAATACCTGAAACTATTTTAACTATACATATGCTGCACATTAACATGATTAAGCCCTTAAGGTATCGGATCTTAAGATGCATATTTGTTATTATCAATGGACAGACAAGATTAACTCTATATAAAAACTTGATATGTGACAAATGTCTGAATTACTCTTACAACAAAATTTAACTTGAAGAAACATAATTAAGAGTATTTGTTACTAGTTCTATAAGTACATGTATTTGTATATTGTTCTCTGTTCTAAATGAGGTGATCTATTGTACTCTTATGGACTCTATTGCACTCCACATGAGGTCTATTGTACTCTATGTTCAATCAATTGCACTGACCCCATATAACCTTGCCAAGATGGCATCTCATTGGTTAAAAGCTATCTCTGTTGTTCAATCAAATTAATTTTGCAAAAAGCCTTTCCCTTTAAGAATGCTATATAGCACACTAGTACTTTTAATACATTTTGAATCAAAATAAAAAGTTACCCCAAGCCCACGCAGCATGATACGACTTTTTGAAACATTTTGAACCCTGTAAGTTAGAGGCCCAATAAGGATTGTCAAATGCTTTGGACACATGTATTCATTGTTGGACTTTCAATGCATATTTGAATTTTATATATATGTTGTGTACAAGTTGTAGTTTTGTACAAGTTATAACATGTACAAAATGTTTGTACATGTTATAACTTGTACGACCAAAAAATACAAGTTATAACCTGTACAATTTATGCCTGTACATGTTATAACTTGTACAAAACAAGGCTTAAAATTGTGTTTAACTTGTACAAAAAGCCAATACAGCAAAATAAAAATAACAATTTAAAAATATAACATTTATAACTATGAATGATGAAACAAACATGTACTCAACTTACATACATGTATTAAAGATGATTTGAGTTATTTCTTGCTATAAATGTTGAATAAATGACATTTTCAGTTGCGCAACAATTTCAATAGTTTGGACATTTGTATATTATCAACGTGTGATAGGTACTTATTGCTACACGTATTGACCTTTAATTGCACAACACTTCAGGGATTACCACAGGTCAAAATCATAGGTTGGTGCAAGTCTTACCATGTCACAAACGTTTGTTCCTATCTTATATAAACCAATGCAAGTTCATTATAAATCTAAAGAACAACACCTATATATGCTGATTGGGCCCCTATTTACAATTGGAATAGGCAAATGAATATGACAATAGCACCTATGTTTAGAACAGACAATCTTTTTGTTTTTGTGTCAAAGTTCTACGCTATTACCACTTGCAGAAAGAGCTCTTTAACAAGGTTTTTCCTGAGTGTTTGAAGTTATTTGGTGCCTTTGTATCAAATACCTTTTAAACATTTATTTGGGAAGTTCATTCTCATTTTCAGAACTTGTGCTGTCTGTATTTTTTCCCGTGTCAGTGTCTTGACAAAAATTTCAGAACAATATTTTGTCTTGACCATCTACATTTTGTACATCCGTCTAGATTGGATCATTAAATAATCCAACCAAACAAACCTCACCCTCCAGAAATTATAGTTTAAAAGTGATCACTGAAATATTCAACTTCAACAGTTAAAAAGGTCTAAGAACGTTTTGATCATATCTTTTATTTTATATTTTTTTAGTAAAGAAAATCTGTCTACTATATTCATTGACATAGTCACATCAACATTTCTGTTCTGTTAAGCATGAATAAATGAATAAATAAATGTTTTTTTTACTTATTTTTTCTATTTTCTATTCAATTTGATGTATTGAAATTTTGTACAAGTTAAACACAATTTTTTGCCTTATTTTGTACAAGTTATAACATGTACAGGCAAAAATTGTACAGGTTATAACTTGTATTTTTGGGTCGTACAAGTTATAACATGTACAAAAAATTTGTACATGTTATAACTTGTACAAAATTATAACTTGTACACAACATATATATATTATTTATACCAACCTAGCCTTTAAGGAAAACTCATATAATTGGTGCATTTGGTCCCTTTGATCACAGATAAAAAGTCGATTTTTGGGTATGGGTCCCTAGCAATGTAATTACATGTATATAAGACTGCACAATACACCAAAAGTGAAGTTGCATTTGTTGACAAATTTATTGAGGATTACAATGAAAAATCAAACAAGAGGCTCCCAGGAGCCTTAATCGCTCACCTGGTCTTGATGTCAACCCTATAAAGAACTTTGTAGAGCTAAATAAGCTGAACATTTAAGCAAGCAACAGCTTTTCTCTTTCAGCAATAGTTTTCATTCGGTAGGCCAAAAACGTGCAAAATGTTATTTAAAGGGCCATCTGAACACTTTGACTCTAAAGAGACTTTTGTTAAGAGCTTAACGAACTGACATTTAAGCAAGCAACAACTTTTCTTTCATTATATAAGCCAAAAACATGAAAACTCTTTAATTTAGAGGCTGTAATCCCTATAAGGGGTCATCTGACAACTTCAACCCTATGAACATGATGAATGCTTTTGTAGAGCTAAATGAGCTGAACATTTAAGCAAGCAACAGCTTATCCCTATCTGCAATAGTTTTCATTCAATAGGCCAAAAACACTATTTTTCACCTTTAAGGGACTGTAACCCCTATAAGGGGTCATCTGACAACTTTGACCCTATGAAGACTTTTGTAGAGCTAAATGGGCTGAACATTTAAGCAAGCAACAGCTTTTCCCTATCTGCAAAAATTTTCATTCTATAAGCCAAAAACACTATTTTTCGCCTTTAAGGGGCTGTAACCCCTATAAGGGGTCAACTGACAACTTTTACCCTATGGAGACTTTTGTAGAGCTAAATGAGCTGAACATTTAAGCAAGCAACAGCTTTTCTCTATCTGCAATAGTTTTCATTCTATAAGCCAAAAACACTATTTTTCGCCTTTAAGGGGCTGTAACCCCTATAAGGGGTCATCTGACAACTTAGACCAAATGGAGACTTTTGTAGAGCTAAATGAGCTGAACATTTAAGCAAGCAACAGCTTTTCTCTATCTGCAATAGTTTTGATTCTATAGGCCAAAAACACTATTTTTCGCCTTTAAGGGGCTGTAACCCCAATAAGGGGTCATCTGACAACTTCGACCCTATGAAGACTTTTGTAGAGCTAAATGAGCTGAACATTTAAGCAAGCAACAGCTTTTCTCTATCTGCAATAGTTTTCATTCTATAGGCCAAAAACACTATTTTTCACCTTTAAGGGGCCGTAACCCCTATAAGGGGTCATCTGACAACTTCGACCCTATGAAGACTTTTGTAGAGCTAAATGAGCTGAACATTTAAGCAAGCAACAGCTTTTCTTTATCTGCAATATCTTTCATTCTATAAGCCAAAAACACTATTTTTCGCCTTTAAGAGGCTGCAACCCCTATAAGGGGTCATCTGACAACTTTGACCCTATGGAGACTTTTGTAGAGCTAAATAAGCTGAACATTTAAGCAAGCAACAGCTTTTCCCTATCTGCAATAATTTTCATTCTATAAGCCAAAAACACTATTTTTCGCATTTAAGGGGCTGTAACCCCTATAAGGGGTCATCTGACAACTTTGACCCTATGGAGACTTTAGTAGAGCTAAATGAGCTGAACATTTAAGCAAGCAACAGCTTTTCTCTATCTGCAATAGTTTTCATTCTATAAGCCAAAAACATGAAAAAACTTAATTTTTCACCATTAAGGGGCTGTAACCCCTTTAAGGGATCATCTGACAACTTCGACCAAATGGAGACTTTTGTAGAGCTTTTGATGCTGAAGCAGTAGGGTGGCATCAGATTTCATCTATCTCTTATACTTTTTGATTTACAAGCCAAAAACAGCAGTCTGACCCCCCTGGTCTATTTTTAGCCACGGCGGCCATGTTTTTTGACGGATCAAAAATCGAAACACAACTTTTGTACAGGACATGCTAAGGATCAATCATACCAAGTTTCATTAAATTCTGTTCAGTAGTTTCAGAGGAGAAGATTTTTGAAAAATTGTTAACAGAGGACAGACGACAGACGACAGACGACGACGGACGCCAAGTGATTGCAATAGCTCACATGGACCTTTGGTCCAGGTGAGCTAAAAATGATTAAAATCTGATGAGGCCTTGGTCACTTGGTCATTCCATGTACTTCAGGTCACATATTATGGTCTATTACACTCAACACTATTATATAACTGTATATCGTATATATTGTGGAGTGAAAGTAAGGACTTTACCTAGTATATTCTTTAAAGGCCCTTGAAAGTTTATTTGTTCTGTTTGTAGTGGCTATTGAGAGATTTCATATTACCTTTCGACTTTGATCTCTGATTGTCTCTGGAAACATTTCACCTTACCTTTTGTCTTTGTTCCCTCTGTAATGCTTGAGTTCTAGCCCTTCCTTCTCTAGCATTTTTTAACATTCGTTGTTTTTTCTTGGTTAATAGTTGGTCAGCAGTTAATTGATCATCAGGTATCTCTAACAAATCATAAACTTTTTTCTTTGGCTAAAAAACAAAAGTTTAGAAAAATCATCATTGATTTACTTTGAACTTCAATACTTGATGATTTATGAAGTAAAGTTATACATGTAATAAAATTTTATATAAGCTCCTCATTTTGAAATAATAACGTCTATGAACCCTATCCAAATAAATCATTTCAATGGAATTCTATAGTTTGTTTGGATTAAAAAGTTTTGTTTATAAAAAATCCTTGTAGAAAGATTGTCCAAGTGATAACACTTTATAAGCCATTATTGTTAATATGAGAAAGGTTTTTAACCTGTGACGCCCCCCGAAGTTAAAACCTATCTAAAATTATTTTTTAAGCATAAATAATTGTTGAAAATGTTTATAATGCGATATCTAGTCTAAAAAATATATTCGAAAATAAAAAAAAAAACTAACTTTTCTCGTGGGTCACATATGCACTTGATGACGTTCAAAGTTTTCAAAGCAAAAAGCGTTAAAATGACACTGAAAGTTCGGGAAAACAAGCGTAATTTGAAAAATTCAGCCCAAAGTACAACTAAAATATTGACATTTCTACCATTATCGCTCCCTTCGGGAGCATATAAAAAAGTCCATAAGAAAACAGCAAAACATGAATTAAAAAGAAATGAAATTGTGGTGCACCTGCATATTCTATAAAAAAAATCCCTAAATGTAAGAGAATTAATAAAGACATTGAGTGGATATAAAAGTAATGATAGACAACACAGTATTCCTGCTGCTTAAAACATGGTAGGTCTAGTCAACAAAATAAGATTTTGAACAATATTAGATGAAAAAAGGTTTTTTAAAGTAATACTACCTCTTCCTCTGGAGGCAAGTCGATTCCTAGAAGTTTAGCCTTATTTCTTTGTATTCCAATTGTCAATTTGTTTATCTCATCTTGAAGTTCCTCTGGGTTGTCAAATGACGTGTTTTGTAAGGCTCTCTGTTAAAAAAATACCTTATTTAGTTACTCTTGCAACTTGAATTTATCTTAAAAAATGCTAGCAATGCATGACTGCAAACTTAAGAACTGTGTGCCCCACCCCACAAAAGAATCCCCCTCAAATCTGAATCAAGATAAAAATTCTAAAGCAGAAGGTGCAAAACTTAGTGTGAAAGTTTTATGAAAATCCATTGAGTGGTCAATGGGAGCTGATGATAAGAGATGGGGACCCTCAAGTGTAATTGACGGATGGGTGACCACTCCTATCAACACATACCCCCACTGTTCATCTGGGTAAAGAAGAATATCCATAACTATGAAATGAAACATGTACAACCATTCATGGATTTTGACATTTGTCCCCTGCTTTAACAATTCAAGTCAACAAACAAAAACTCACATCAAATGCCTCATCATCTTCATCATCCTCCAATAACTCCTGTATACTCATCAGTTCTACTAACTTCTGCTCATCTTCTGCTAACTAAATAAAAATAACCAAAATTACTATCAATTTACTCAATTTCTGTTTGAAACATAACAATCATTCATATTACTTCTGCTCAATAAAACATAATAACAGCTGCTGACTACATGCTTTTTTAAAAGATTTTTAAGCATTGGTCAGAAGAAGTTTCATTTGAAGTTTCATATGTTTAAACCAAAAAAAACTTACTGTTTTTCAATTATCCATCAATGCTTTTTTTCTGTAAATATAACAATTTGACCGATGTTTTGACATATTGATGTTCAGTTATTTTGTCATCTTTATTCATACATCTTAAATCCTTTTATATGGTTTACCCTCTCCATTCTCTTTTTAGTTGTTACTTCTTTGAGTCTTTTAATCTGTTGTTCTCTTCTTTCTTTTTGCTGCTCAGCAGAAATCTGGTTTCCAGGAGCCTACATATAAGGAATACAACATCATGACTTCGAGTCAATTATACACAATAAAATCTGTCAAAGTCAAAAATGGCTGGATTTCTTTAATCAGGAAGTAGGTGAGCAACAGACCTGAAATCAAATCCAACATTATGGGACCCCACCCTGATGCAGTATACCAAATATCAAGTGGCTGCCATTAGAAGTTGCTGAGAAAACTGTTATGAAAATGTCTTTAAGTTTTTTTTTCTGAAAACACAATGTACATTACATGTATGTTGCTGTTGTTAGTTTCAAATAAAATAGTAAGATTAAAGACCAGGTTAAAATTTTAAATCATTATCTGCAATATCAAGAGAAGAAATATAAAGCTAGATACATGTATTTCTGGTAATTATATATTTTATGGCTGGATTTCATTTAGCAGCATAGGTAAGTAACAAATCTCAAATCAAATCCTATGATATGATGAAGCCGCATGCAAAATATTAAGAGTTGGTGTGAACACTGATAAAAAAATTTCCCTGCCAACCAAACATTCACCATTTTTACCCTTGTTTTTTACTTCTAGAATTCCGGCAAAATAATTTATACTTATGTGGCTTTCAGCAAAAAAGTTCTGTAAGAACTGATTTTCTCCTTCTGAGGTACATACATTGGTATACGGCAACTGTATCTTATGTACATGGTCTTCATAGTAATCATCAGATATCCACTCATGTAGATCTGTCATATAGTCAGTAGATATGTAGCAGTGATCTCGCACTAATTCCTGAAATAAGTCAAGACACAACAATGCTTTAAGGTAGATACATGTATGGTGTCATAAAATTTGTCCATTGAATTTTCTTAAATTTTGGTAAAAGTTAAGCCATAGAATAGTGCTTTAAATCTCGATAATAAAACAAAAGTTCACCATAAGAATTTTTGTAAAACTGGCTTTGCAAAATAAATGTATTTAATAGTACTTTTAACATAGAATCAATTTGGAAATTTTCATTTCCTTCTACATGTATTATAATAAAATATTTTTGTTAAAATTTGTGAAAATCTTTGTTTTGCATAGACTTTTAATTACACCAAATAAAAAATGAGATTCATCTTCAAAATTAATGGAAATATGGAAAAATATTGTTTTTCCTATCATTTCTACTCAAATTATCTCCCCTTAAAAAAGTACAGGATAATATTGAAATTCAAAAATAAGGTGTATTTAATCCAAATTTTGTTGTAATTTTCAATTTTGATGATAACTAGTCCAATTGAAAATTTTCAAAAACAAAAACATGTTCTTATACATTCACGAAGGCAGCGAAATGGTAGAAATGTCAATATTCTAGTTGTACTATGAGCTGAATTTTCTGTCAACATCCGGTTTAGCATGCTATTTTTCCTGAACTTTCAGAGTCCTTTTAACGCTTTTTTCTTTACAAATTTCTAACATCATTAAGCGCACATGTGACCCACAAGAAAAGCTTGTTTGTTTTTATTTTGGAATATATTTTGTTTCATTTCATACGTACCGCAATTGTATGAAAAAGATATTAATTTTCTCTTGTCAAATATTTATAGATACGTTTCAACTTCGGGAGCGTCACAGGTTAAACTTGTCTCATATTATCAGATAAATTTTACTGCTGAATCTTAATAAAATCTAACCATAGGTTCCTTGAGAAAATTTTTGTTGAACATAAGGGAGTTTCATCATTTCCTATTTTGATCACTGAGAAGCTTGATTTCTTTCAATAAATGTGCCTGATTAAAACGTTCAACTGATACTTAAGAGTTATCTCCCTTAGGTGTTCTGTAATCCCATATTGTTGTATTCTTGACTGGGGTTGATTTGGTTGTGGCTTTGATGGAGAATACATTCCTGTTTACACTTTGTAATCAGAGGAAATATAACACCATATTGGACTATATCAGAAGATGGATAGATAATATGAGTTTATACAAAATGGCTACATGACCAACACAGAGGCCTATCCTGATGCTGGAGAAATTTACATCAAAGAAAATGGGGTACTAAAGCTTATAATGAAGCTCAATATACACAAAGCTGGAGGACCTAATGACATAAAATCAGCAGTATTAAAAGATTTCGCAAAGGAAATCGCACCAATACTTACCATCATCTTTAGAAAATCCCTATCATCAGGAGATATACCATCAGACTGGAGAAAGGCAAGAAATCACACCAGCCTTCAATAAGGGACAAAAATATCTTGCAGCAAATTATAGACCAATTTCACTAACTTGTGTGTGCTGGAAAATATTAGAACACATTGTAACCAGTCACATCATGACACACGCAGAGAACCACCACATATTATACCCACTACAGCATGACTTTAGGAGTAAAAGATCCTGTGAAACTCAATTATTGGAATGCATTGATGATCTCACATTAAACCTTGAAAATGGACAGCAAACATACCTACTAATATTGGATTTTTCTAAAGCCTTTGATAAAGTAGCTCACGGACTACTCCTTCACAAGCTAAACCACTACAGTGTTCTAGCTAGGATCTGAAAATAGAGGGGCGCAGGAAGAGGGCACTTTAGCTCGCGTTTCTTAATGAAGGGCATATACACGTATCATGTCTTTTTTTAGTAAACAGTATTTATAATCAAATCTAAATTCCTGTTATTGATTTCTTAATAATGTTGATATTTAAATCTTGCTCTGTCTTTAAAAATTATTAGAGCTCTAATCATTCAATTTTACTTTGATCATTGTATTTTTTATGCATTATCTTCATTGACTTATAACTAAGAAGTCATTCTTTTCATTGAATGAGTGTTGGTTTCAAGAAATTTGCCATCAATTTTGACAGGCTAAAATAATAAATGTTGTCAAATATGGTAAATCTATAAAAGCAAAATGACAAATAAAAAATATTTATACAAAATAATACTTAAACTTTATATATTTTAACGAGAAATCTTTTAAGTAATCTATTGGTGAATTTGAAGTAAATTATATCATAAAGTTTCAAGTTTGCTGAAAAAATATAGTTTTGAAAGGGGCATAACTCTGTACATCATTTATTCAAAGTGCAAGCATTGCCGACGGGATGAAAAGATTGATCAATATTGATTAAAATCTTGTAAAATTTAACAAATAAGACTGATTGACAGTTATGGCTTGGTACTAATCATAGTTAATTACCTATAGTTTTCACCTGATGCCATTAATTAGACAGGATGTTTGGTAGATAATGAAGCCATATACGGTCACACTTACTAATTGGCTTGGGTCAGACAGCTGTAATTAAATGACCCAAGAGACATTCAAAGGGAAGAAAAAGGGACACAGGGGCGCCCATAGAAGGCAGAGGGGCACACTGTAAAGGGGGCAGGGCGCAGCGCCCCTCTATTTTGGTCTAGCTAGGACACTGCTGACTATGGCATCAGAGGAAACACTTTAAACTGGATTAAGGCCTTCTTATCAGACAGGACACAAGTAGTAGCAGTTAATGGCGAGGAATCAGACATTGGCCGAGTAGCGTCTGGAGTCCCACAAGGATCAGTATTAGGACCAAGTCTCTTCTTCTTCTACATAAATGATCTTCCCGAAAACCTGACATCAACTGTCCGTCTCTTTGCAGATGATATCATTGCACATCTTAGTTACATCCCCATCCGACTGTCACGAACTGCAAAATGACCTGAATAAATTGGAAGAATGGGAAAACAGATGGCGCATGGAGTTCCACCCAGCTAAATGTACTGTATTAACTGTAGCCAAAAAGAGGAACCCCATTATCCATGAATACATTCTACATGGCCACAAGCTACAGCATGAGCAAGCAACAAAATACCTAGGCTGTACAATTACAAGCGATCTAAATTGGGGAAACCACATCAACAACCTTTGCAGCAAAGCAAATAAGACACTAGGATTCCTAAAGAGAAATATACACATAAAATCAAGACAAATCAAAGAAAGGGCTTATAAATCACTCGTTCGACCTAGAATATGCCAGCACTGTGTGGGACCCATACCAACGGGGGCACATTGACCAACTTGAGGAAATACAGAGAAGATCGGCACGCTATGTATATAGGAATAGATCAAGTGTAGGAGACATGTTAGAACAACTGGGATGGAAAAGTTTGAAGGATAGGGGAAAAGAATCCAGGCTATCAATGATGACTAAAATTGTCAACAATAAAGTGGCGATAAATCCAGACAAATATCTCAAAAAGCCCACTGGAACATCAAGGAAAACACAACAACATTGTTTCTCAGTACCATCAACCACTAAAGATTATAGAAAATTGTCATTCTTCTGCAATACAGTGAAGGATTGGAACAGTCTGCCTCCAGATATTGCCCAGGCAGAGTCACTTGAGGGCATGCGCACTGGCAGTATATTCATTTAGTTGAATGTGGCTCGTAACCAGAAGAAGAAGAAGAAGGATAACTAGGAAAAACTGTTTTCGTGCACTAAAACGGATGTCTCCCCTTCCTAAATTTGCCAAAATAACATAATTTCAACCTTGAGGTCAGAAGTCAAAGTCACAATGACATACATTGTACAAAACATTGCTTAATAATGATGGATCTACATTCTAAAGCCCTATGTCAAAGGTTAAATAAGTAATGGTTTGGAAGGTTTAGCATGTACAATTAGCATATATTTGACCTTGAAGTCACAGGTCGAGGTCATTAAGGTTGGCAACACATTGTTCATATGATGATACACCATTATGTTAATAAAATAGTTAATTAGCATTTATTTGATCAAAGGTCAAGCTTATATGAAGGCCATTCTGGTCTGCAACACATCGTCTCATGGTGAAACATCCACATGCCAAATATCAAAGCCCTATATCAAAGGATAAAATGTTATGACCAGGACCCACTTTGCATGTAAAATTATCATTAATTTGACCTTGAGGTCAAAGGTAAAGGTCATATGAAGGTCATTCTGCCACACAACACATCTTCTCAGGATGATATATCTACATGTCAAATATTAAAGTCCTCTGTCAAAGAACAAAAAAGTTATGGCCCAGACATGTTTTATATGTAAAATTAGCATTAATTTGATCTTGTGGTCAAAGGTCAAGGTCATATGAAGGTCATTCTGGTACATGACACATTGTCTCATGGTGATACATCCACATGTCAAATATTAAAGCCCTATGTGAAAGAACAGAAAAGTTATGACCCTGACTAACTTTGCATGTAAAATAAGCATTTATTTGACCTTGAAGTCAAAGTTCAAGGTCATATGAAGGTCATTCTGGTATACAAAACATCTTCTCATGATGATACATCTACATTTCAAATATCAAAGCCCCATGTCATAGAACAAAAAATTATGACCCTGACATAGCTCGAGTTGACCTTCAGGTCAAAGGTCAAGGTCATTTTGGTACAGGACACATTGTCTCATGGTGATACATCCACATGTCAAATATTAAAGCCCTATGTGAAAGAACAAAAAAGATATGACCCTGACTAACTTTGCATGTAAAATAAGCATTTATTTGACCTTGAAGTCAAAGTTCAAGGTCATATGAAGGTCATTATGGTACTTGACACATTGTCTCATGCTGATACATCCATATGCCAAATATCAAAGTTATGACCGGGACACACTTAGCATGTAAAATTAGCATTAATTTAACCTTGAGGTCAAAGGTCAAGGTCATATGAAGGTCATTCTGGTACGCGACACATCGTCTCATGGTGATACATCAACATGCCAAATATCAAAGCCCTATCTCAAAGGATAAAAAAGTTATGGCCGGGACATGCTTTGAAGAAGAAGAAGAAGAAGAAGAAGAAGAACTCGCACAAAAACAATATGTCTCCCCCTTCTGGGAAGGGGAGACATAATAAAGATATGCTTTATAACCATGGGTAAAAAAAAAGATTGAATTGAACATGCTGTCTTGGCAAAGTTAATCAACTACAAAAATGTTTTACAACAATCTAAAGTAATGTTCACCACCATTAATACATATGACCCTAATCTTCAATATCATTTTGGTTTTGATTGGGACAATACCTCAGCCCTGCTGAGGGATACAGAAGCCAAATGTCCAGGATATTTTAGCTGTAGTAATCTCTGCATGAAAGCTTCCAGATGGTATCCTCCAAGGTTGATTCTACGACAGTGTGATGGATCTAACCTTCCACCGAGAACAGGAAGTAGATGTGTCGTCTGGTAACCACAGGACACAATCAGGGAATTCATATCTTCTGAAGATTAAAAAAAAACATTTACGGCAAATTAAAACCAAAATATGTTGATAGCCCTCATTGCTACCTGCCTTTTTCTCAACAATCACTAAGTCATGAAGTTGATGGTAAGGTATTATTTATGATTTTTGTTTGTTCATACAGTGTAACTGTTGTGTAACAGTGTATAATGTCTCATGCTGATAAAGTGTAAACATGGAAACTATCACAGAGTGTCATTTTTGTTTTTCTTCTGACTAATTGTTCTCTTTACTTTAAGAATGACGCATTCACCTTGGGTATATGTTCACCGATATTTAAGGAATGACCACGAGATCTTTTCTGTCTATGAAGAAATAACATTTTAAAATGTGGCACACTCTTTTGTGTAACCTGAAGCAGGTTACACCAAAGTGTGGGCCACATTTTAAAATGTTATTTCAAATAGACAGAAAAAATATGGAGGTCATTTCTTATACCGGTAAATTAATTTCAATTACATGTTTTCTCAATTCAAACATCAAATGATAGGAAAAAAAAATAATTTAAAAACAATTTATAAATTAAAATCCCCATTTTGAACCCCACCTGTTCAAAAACATCATCCATTGAAAATAACACCAGTTTTCTAATTGTAGGCAGATCATCTAAATGTATTACTTTATGTTCTTATCTATAGCGTGTTTTAAGAATGCAGATTGATCTTGATCTAAATTGATTTATTTTTTGATAGAAAATTAGTAAAATTAACCCTTACACTATTGTCTACCGTGCTTCCTTATAGAAATGTTACTTGTATTAATTCAAATTTAGCAGGACCGATTTCTTTACTGGACTTGTGTCACTGTCTGATCATCGTTTCAACAACATGCAAAAAATAATAGTTTTTATCGGTAATTAGTACATTTTTCCTTTGATGTGTACTGGCTGATAAAGTCTGTCTCACAAACAGGTGTTTATCACCGAAATTATAGGGTCAGTACGTTACGTCACAATTAATTACCAATTAAAAGAATGTATGACTTTTTTATTTTAAGATCGACTTTATCACTTGTTTTTTGGTTCACCCTTCGGGTTCACCAAAACAACTGATTAAATGGATCTCAAAATAAACAAGAGGCTCCCAGGAGCCTGAATCGCTCACCTGGTCTTGATGTTGACCCTATACTTTTGTAGAGCTAAATGAGCTGAACATTTAAGCAAGCAACAGCTTTTCTCTACCTGCAATAGTTTTCATTCACTAGGCCAAAAACACCATTTTTCACCTATAAGGGGCCATAACCCCTATAAGGAGTCATCTGACAACTTCGACCCAATGGAGACTTTTGTAGAGCTAAATGAGCTGAACATTTAAGCAAGCAACAGCTAATCTCTATCTGCAATAGTTTTCATTCTGTAGGCCAAAAACATGAAAAATCGCTTTTTTCAAGGGCCGTACCCCTATAAGGGGTCATCTGACAACTTCGACCCTATGGAGAATTTTGTAGAGCTAAATGAGCTGAACATTTAAGCCAGCAACAGCTAATCTCTATCTGCAATATTTTTCATTCTGTAGGCCAAAAACATGAAAAATCGCTAATTTTCAGGGGCCGTAACCCCTATAAGGGGTCATCTGACAACTTCGACCCTATGGAGAATTTTGTAGAGCTAAATGAGCTGAACATCTAAGTAAGCAACAGCTAATCTCTATCTGCAATAGTTTTCATTCTGTAGGCCAAAAACATGAAAAATCGCTATTTTTCAAGGGCCGTAACCCCTATAAGGGGTCATCTGACAACTTCGGCCCTATGTAGAATTTTGTAGAGCTAAATGAGCTGAACATTTAAGCAAGCAACAGCTAATCTCTATCTGCAATAGTTTTTATTCTGTAGGCCAAAAACATGAAAAATCGCTATTTTTCAGGGGCCGTTACCCCTATAAGGGGTCATCTGACAACTTCGACCATATGGAGACTTTTGTAGAGCTTTTGATGCTGAATCAGTAGCAAGGCCTCAGATTTCCTCTATCTCTTATACTTTTTGATTTATAAGCCAAAAACAGTCGTCTGACCCCCCCTAGTCTATTTTTAGTAATGGCGGCCATGTTTTTTGACGGATCAAAAATCGAAACAAAGGTTTGGTGCAGGACACCCTAAGGATCAATCATACTAAGTTTCATTCAATTCTGTTCAGTAGTTTCAGAGGAGAAGATTTTTGAAAAATTGTTAACGGACGACGATGACGACGACGATGACGACGACGACGACGACGGACGCCAAGTGATGGCAAAAGCTCACATGGACCTTTGGTCCAGGTGAGCTAAAAAGTCCCATATTCTATACGTATTTACAAGTTTTTTTGAAGTGAAGCAGATAATGGGTAAATATAGAATGCTATCTATTCTTACATTGATTTGAACATTGATTTACTACAATAACATTTAATCATATGATAATAAAGTTCTTTATTGTGTTTATTATTAACTTTTGGTCAATAAAGTGATCTAATAAACTAATTATAATGTCAAGTTTAGTTTCACTTTATTCAGTCAAAGAGAAGTTCTTGTCACATGTCTGTATTTTTATTGTCGTTCATTAATTTCTATAGATTTGTTCTCTGGTTTTGATAAACTTTCTAAATCATTCACATATTGTATTTTTATGGTCATCCAAAGTTTTTGTCATAACAAACCTCAAAACTGTGAAGCCAGGGGTCTACTCACTAATTTGATCTGTACATATTCAAAAGAACATATTATTTTCTAATTAAAATAAATATTAAAAAGTCTTTGGAAAAAAATCTAAGTTTTTCCAAAAACAATTGACACATTTTCATAAAATAAGATGCAAATCCCCAAATGACAATTAATCTCTGTAGTCATTTCAAACATGTAATCCTTATACAGTAATATAAGAGTTTCAGCATTTTCAAACAATTATGTACTGACTTGATGACCAGACGGACAAACAAAATACAGGGTCTTGACTATAGGTTGAACATATAAGTTGTAAAATTACACAAGGGATTATTTCAAAGACAGCCCTTTCTTAATTTCAGACTAATAATATCATATCCTTCTCATATATTTCAGATAGATTTAAAAGCTAGAAAGAATGACATGTATCAAGGTTAACTGCTTACTTTGATGGAAGTAAATATATAAAATAAATACAACATCACACACAGGGTAGGAAGTTGTCTGTTCCCTATATACGTGTAGATTAGAGCAAGTCTTTGTTAGTTTAATTAGAGCTTCCCACAAGTTATCAGTCCTGGACTGTCCAACTGCCTGTTACATGTATTTGCTGATTAAAGATCTGTGTATACCTACCAATTTTATCATGATTTGAATACAGACTGAAGAGAGCATCAACCCCATAGGATACTTGTGGTACACTGTAACACTCAAAAAGTAACTCAGACATCTCTACAAATACATGTGGACACAGTTAGAATAAATAATAAAGACCAGTAAGTGCTTTAATATGTTCTTGTTATTCAAGGAAGATTCTAAACAAGTCTAGACTTTTCACTGTAAAATCTTATGTCTATTTTTTAGAACTTTTGTTTTAAATCTGGAGCCATCATTTATGGTTTTTAAATCTGAACTGACAAATTTGTATTAGAATTCTAAATTATAAAATTAGAACTTGTAGCAAAATTTGATATTGGTGATGTGTATACTAAATTCATCAATTACGAATTGTTACCAGAGCATAGTATTTTGTATTTAAATACAAATTTTCTTCTTTTTTATTGCATTTGCTTAAAATGAAAAAAAAATAGATAATTTTTTTAAGAAATTAATAAAAAAAAGTTGATCTTAATAACTATGAATGAAAAATAATATCTATAAAAGTTACTACTTTTTTTCAGCTTAAGTATTGTTAAACATATTTTTATGTCACCATATACCTGCATCATATACATATCTATGCTTACTTTCACTTTTAACTTAAGAACTTTTAATATCCTTTTTTTTTAGTTTTAAAGACAAAACAGAAATTTCAAATTGTTTGCCTGGGACTTAAATTGTATCTTTGTTAATTTAATTTTTCATGAATTATTCATGTTTATTACATTTTGGAATTATAATTGACTTATAATTGTCTGTGATGTCATTTAAAATGTTTACAATATATTCACACAATATAATTGTACCATATAAAATTTATCTTTTTTTTTTTTGCTCAACAAAATATTAAATGTATATATTGTGACTTTATTTCCTGTGTCAATTTTTCTTGTGACTTTTTTCCTGTTACTTTTCTTCCTTGACTTTTTTTCCTGAGACCTTTTTTCCTACATTCTAATACGCTCCCGAAGGGAGCGATAATGGTAGAAATGTCAATATTCTAGTTGTACTAAGGGCTCAATTTTCCTTCAACGTCCGGTAAACCACGCGCTGTATCCAGGACTTTCTGCGTCTTTTTAACCCTTTTTCTTTGAAAATGCCTGACGTCATTAAGCGCACACAGGACCCACAAGAAAAGCTACTTTGTTTTTATTTTCGAATAAGAATTTGTTTCAATTAATTGCCCAATAAACATTTGAAAACTTATTTTAGCTTGTAAAATATTTAAGGATAAGTTCAAACTTCGGGAGCGTCACAGGTTTAACCTGCATCATATTGACAGGAACATGAATCCTTAACATAGTTAAGATTACACATGGCCTCTGTGATGACAGAAAAGAACACTTTACTTACGTTGTCTGCAGTAGTTAGAATTACACACAGGCTCTGTGCTGACAGAAAAGAACCCTTTACTTACGTTGTCTGCAGTAGTTAGGATTACACACAGGCTCTGTGCTGACAGAAAAGAACACTTTACTTACGTTGTCTGCAGTAGTTAGGATTACACACAGGCTCTGTGCTGACAGAAAAGAACACTTTACTTACGTTGTCTGCAGTAGTTAGGATTACACACAGGCTCTGTGCTGACAGAAAAGAACACTTTACTTACGTTGTCTGCAGTAGTTAGGATTACACACAGGCTCTGTGCTGACAGAAAAGAACACTTTACTTACGTTATCTGCAGTAGTTAGGATTACACACAGGCTCTGTGCTGACAGAAAAGAACCCTTTACTTACGTTGTCTGCAGTAGTTAGGATTACACACAGGCTCTGTGCTGACAGAAAAGAACACTTTACTTACGTTGTCTGCAGTAGTTAGGATTACACACAGGCTCTGTGCTGACAGAAAAGAACACTTAACTTACGTTGTCTGCAGTAGTTAGGATTACACACAGGCTCTGTGCTGACAGAAAAGAACCCTTTACTTACGTTGTCTGCAGTAGTTAGGATTACACACAGGCTCTGTGCTGACAGAAAAGAACCCTTTACTTACGTTGTCTGCAGTAGTTAGGATTACACACAGGCTCTGTGCTGACAGAAAAGAACACTTTACTTACGTTGTCTGCAGTAGTTAGGATTACACACGGGCTCTGTGCTGACAGAATAGAACCCTTTACTTACGTTGTCTGCAGTAGTTAGGATTACACACAGGCTCTGTGCTGACAGAAAAGAACCCTTTACTTATGTTGTCTGCAGTAGTTAGGATTACACACAGGCTCTGTGATGACAGAAAAGAACTCTTTACTTACGTTGTCTGCAGTAGTTAGGATTACACACAGGCTCTGTGCTGACAGAAAAGAACACTTTACTTACGTTGTCTGCAGTAGTTAGGATTACACACAGGCTCTGTGCTGACAGAAAAGAACACTTTACTTACGTTGTCTGCAGTAGTTAGGATTACACACGGGCTCTGTGCTGACAGAATAGAACCCTTTACTTACGTTGTCTGCAGTAGTTAGGATTACACACGGCCTCTGTGATGACAGAAAAGAACTCTTTACTTACGTTGTCTGCAGTAATTAGGATTACACACAGGCTCTGTGCTGACAGAAAAGAACCCTTTACTTAGATTGTCTGCAGTAGTTAGGATTACACACGGCCTCTGTGCTGACAGAAAAGAACCCTTTACTTAGGTTGTCTGCAGTAGTTAGGATTACACACGGCCTCTGTGATGACAGAAAATAACCCTTTACTTACGTTGTCTGCAGTAGTTAGGATTACACACAGGCTCTGTGCTGGCAGAAAAGAACCCTTTACTTACGTTGTCTGCAGTAGTTAGGATTACACACAGGCTCTGTGCTGACAGAAAAGAACCCTTTACTTACGTTGTCTGCAGTAGTTAGGATTACACACAGGCTCTGTGCTGACAGAAAAGAACCCTTTACTTACGTTGTCTGCAGTAGTTAGGATTACACACAGGCTCTGTGCTGACAGAAAAGAACCCTTTACTTACGTTGTCTGCAGTAGTTAGGATTACACACAGGCTCTGTGCTGACAGAAAAGAACCCTTTACTTACGTTGTCTGCAGTAGTTAGGATTACACACAGGCTCTGTGATGACAATGGGATGATTAACATGTCCATCTGTGTTTATACCCAGGTGTGTAAATATATAGTCATAGATCTGTTCCTGTAACATAACAGTGTATTAATATCTCTTCCCTGCAATAGGTTAATAATAACATATATGTTGGTTTCAGAGTTGGATAATTTGTTACTTAATGGGGAAATAAATGAGGAATGTGTCCATTGGACATGGCTGTTCATGTGTAGCTACAGGGCCTCAAGCAGTCTCTAATGCTGATAAAATAACCTTGTGCTGATAAAGGGTGAGACATAAAATAAGACATGTAATCTATACATCAATATATCTTCCCTACAATAGATTAATAACATATATGTTGGTTTCAGAGTTGTATAATTTATTACTGAATGGGGAAACAAAGAAGGAATATGTCCATTGGACATGGCTGTTCATGCCTAGGGCTTCAAGCAGGAAGTAGAAGTCTCATAGGTCCGTAAGTCACTGAGATTGTACAGTTTGTAATACTATTAAATTCTGAATCATTCTCATGTACTTTGACTCTGAGAAAAGCTTGACAGAAATTTTCATACTTATCGGTCCAGTTCCAGACATGATGTAGTATTCCAACAGGTCTGGAAGTCGCTTAAGATGTTCAACTTGTAACATTGAACCATCCTGCCAAATTTTAAATCATTATCATATGAATGGACATAGGTAAAACTTAATGCACCAAAAATGTTATCGGTGGGCATTAAAAACCCAGAACAGTGTGATAATTTCAATAAAGAGAGATCACTCAGAGAACTAGTCAGACTTTTCAATTGGTCTAGTTTTTTAACCGCCTGATAAAAAGCTGCTAGAGACAATCCCACAGATAGTGATTACAACATAAGAAGTGTTTGTATTTTTCTCTTTGACATGACATGCTTATGCTACATGTGCTAGGTCAATAATATTTAGTCAAATGTTGGTGGGATGGATGATCATGTTGTAACGACTGTAATAAAATTGTTCTAGATTTAGAATTACATGTTTTTTTTGTGTGCATGCCACTGCAGTCATGGTCTGCTAAATTTTGAACCTCAAGATGAGATAAATTATTTTATGTTATCACTTGATTTGGCTCAATTGTTTTAAGTTAAATTATTTTGGAAATCATATTTGTGTAGATCTCAAGCATTATTTTGTAGTTTGACCTACTTGTACATCATACAGAGTGACAACATTTCTGTCAAATGGTGACCTAATTAACCACTTGGCCACTTCAGCAGTGTTGATTTCATTTCCAACAAGAGAATCTGTTTCCTGCATAACAAAATAAAACACAGTCATGACAGTTGTCAGAATAAAGCATTTTTGGATTTAAAAACATACAGCAGGTTTGTTTAAAAAAAAAGAAATCTAATGCAAGATCCTTTAGGACTGTTCAGTATTTTTTGTTCCTTTATAAATGATTTACACTTAACAATAACAAACAATGTCAATGAATGTTGTTTGCAAGTTTCTTTTAAATACCTTTTTGCCTCTTGGTTTAGCTGTTATATTTTTGAATATCAACTGAGGTGTGTCATTTATTGCCCATCCTACACGACATTGATATGAACCTGAAAAAATAATACTTCAGTTCAAAATCTATCTTCCTGTCTAATTCCATGAAGCATGTAAACAAAACAAAATTGACAATACTTTGAACTACATGTAGTTAAGTGGAAAATTAGTTTGGTTTGGGAACCTAGTTATTAAAGTTGTATGTTGAAAGTGTTCAGAAGTTATTTTAAAGAATATCAGCATGATACACACCTTTACATGAAACATAACCATGATAAAGTAACATATTAAGCATGTTTATCAAATTATCAAGGCTCACCAAACCAGGCGAAGTGGGCGAAAAAGTCGCCCTGAAAAGTTAAATTTCGCCTTTGTACTGTCACAGGGAGAAGTTGAAGTCGCCTTCTAAAAATTGCGGTCATCGCCGATATTTCCCGTTTCTTTAAAAGATTACATAAAGCTACCTGTTTATTTGGTCATTTTACCTGTCCCAGAGCTAATTAACAACCTGTCATGATGTACTGTCACTGTTAATTACCAAATTCAAAAGTTAAATCTCTGGTTAATTAACCAATAATCGCCCAAGCCCGGCGGCGATTGTCGGCTTGTACACCAAACTTGTAAATTAGTTGGATCCAACTCCCAGTCATTAATTGGCTTCCAGGATTGATAAAAACTTAATATTTATATGATTTGTTCACAAATAATTGATCAATTAACTGTAATTATTCCTTATTATTCATTTTGAAAGTTAAAATTTCTGAAGAAAAAGAAAAAAAATATTGAACAGAGTTATGCCCCTTCAAATTAATTAATTTCCAAAATCTTAACCTTGTTTACTTTTACTATTTTAGTTAAAAGAATAATAAAATTAAATAAAAATGAACATCAACAAAGAATTTGAGCATAATGATTATTGCAATTTATTTTTTTCATTTAGAAAATCACCTTTCTGATTAATTTCAGATCTTCAGCTTGGTTTATATACCTTTACTTATTCAAATTTTCTTTCTGAAAATTAATTTAGATTATTTACATGTCTGGAGTACATGTAATAAAGATAAGATAAAATAACTAATATATCTGTAATAAGACTTTAAAATAAAAAGCATCAGCAATCTCTATAGTTATGCCATAAGGAATAACCATTATTATTTTTTTTAATTATACAACTTATAGCGAGCATAGCTCGCAAGCGGGCACGAAGTGCCCGCTCGAGCGGAGAGCTCTACGGTATTTGTTTCCGCGAGAAATTTGCTAATGCTGATTTAGATTTTTTATGGTCCGGAAAGGGTTATTATTTTTACAGGACCGGAGTGAATGTTAAAATAATTTATAAGAAAAGAAATAATGCTTAAAAAAAATAATAAATTGCGCTTTTTACAAGAAAATAATATTCTTAAAATAATAAATACACATTTTGCTGCTCGTCTGTTTCGTCTTGGTTATATGCACGTGCGAAACTAACGTGTCTCGAAGCTTAATCGCCCCATACCATCTCGCCCCAAATACATTATATAAACAAAACGTAGTCCCTTTTAGCTATGCTCGCACTTAGGCAATGCCTACTCCATATTAGAGATTTCATATGTAGGCAGTATAAAGCACTTTACAAAGAAGTATAGTAAATCATAAAGTTTATATGTTTCTACGGTAGTGTCGTGCGC